>CM060618.1:4962500-5065000 GCA_030578275.1 Meda fulgida
AATGCGCAAAAACTGTTTCCATTGCAGTTTTGCGAAATATTTCTTTTTTGAAACGCCTGAAAAACCTCCTCATGCGAGCGTAAAAACTTTTTTGCGATAAATGGGAGTTTTGCGAAATTGACGTGTTTCCATTGGCCGTATTTTCAATTTGAAGGGTAATGGAAGCGCGGCTACTGTTAGGTGCATGGTTCCCCAATAGTGCTCGGGCCTTATAGGCTTTGCAGTTGCTAGGATGTTCTGAGGCTCTACACTCTTAAAAAACGAAGTTGTGGTCAGGACCCCGACAAGAAGCAGAAACATCAAAGAAGCGCCGGCCTCAAATACCCGGATGAGCAGCAGTCATTATAGCGTTGCAATTGACGATGGTTTTATGATTGACGACGCATTATTCGACTGACAAATCAGAATCAAGCATTTCAGAGAACTGTGTAAAAAAACGGTAAAAATATTTCACAGTATATTTCCTGTTTTTACTGTATTTTTGATCAAATAAATGCAGCCTTGACTTCTTTTAAACACATTTACTGACCTTACACTTTTAAACGGTATTGCATAGGAATAAGAGAGATCAAATATCCCTGTAAAACTCTTCCTGCAAAAATCCTGCATACTCAGGCCTAAACAAAGAGCGTCTTTTCTATTGGCCACACACTCAGAATGCCAAATACACCCACAGGATCTCTGTCTCAAGTCAGGCATGCCTGTCTCATCAGTAACACACACATGCAGGGTTTATGCTGGTTTAATCCTCCGTTTTCCACACATTCATGGGTGGAAGTTGGACACACAGTTGGCGCTGTTTTTTAGCTCCAGGTATGTGAGGGGGAAAGCGAGCCCTGCACATTATTCATTTACTGGTTCTGTAGGTCACAGGGGAATACCGCAACACTTCCTAGAGTGCATGTGTCAACCGATTGCGTTCGAGTATACTTTGAAAGACTATGTGTTCGACTGTACGCTTACACTAGCGTATTCGTAAAAAATGAAGTGTACTTTGGGCTTAACGTGACAACAATGTACTAAAAATGGAAACGTTTTTGGCGGTAATGTTGTCAAAGCGATCCCCGTTCACACCGACCCACGACTGAGTATGCTGTATTATTCATGCCAGGCCAGTAGTTGGCGATAAAAAAACACTTGTCATCTATAGACTGAACATGCGCATGATCTCAGTCTTTTTTTTGGACAAATTCGCGTCCAATTTGAGATGATACTGGTATTGTTTTCAAAAACTTGTTGAAACCCATTTTAAGGCCAAATGAACAGCCAAAACGCAAAGTTTTCCATTTTTAGTTGAAAACAGCGTTGTGTAAAACAGACCATCAATTTATTTAATAATGAATGACCTCTGCATCATTGACTCTTGATCTGAATTGAATCAACAATGAGCTAAATTGAGCTGAATAGCAACACTATTGTCGTCTGTAGAGTTGCTTTATAGTTGAATTGAACTCGTTTCATCACTGATGAACTTTCCAAGTTATTGAACTGAACTTAATCAACCCTGAACTAAATTGAGCTGCATAATAATGACTCTATTGTTTTCTGTTGAACTGCTTTCCAGCTGAAATTGAATTTGTTCCACAATTGTTTAATTTGACCAACATTAACACTGTTATTCCCCTGTTTATCACTGTGAAACTGCTTTGAAACGATCTGGATTGTACAAAGCGCTATGTGACGACTCTCTCAAAACCATCAGGCGAATATGATGTGGGAGTATTAAACTGCAATACAAGAATGAGATGGTCAATTCCTGTGGTGGGCAGCAGATGTTGTTTTCAACCATCACTAAATGTACAGGTGGGCGTGCGGTCATTGGGGTCTGACTACACTGACCCAAGTTTCAACATCCCAAGTCATGTAATGACCGTCTAATGTCGAAAACAAACCACGATATGTTGCTAGCATGTGGCAATACTTTCTCAATTTGTGCAGTTGTAATCAGCCTGTTGAAAGAGCTTTTACTCACAGGGCTACTGCAGACAATGGAAAATGCATGGGTCATTTAATGGCAGGGTATTCTCGGACAGCAAAGGTCAGAGGATCTGAGGCAGGCTACACACAATGACACAATAAAGCTAAAATTAGGCATAAGATTCCCCCCATCACTCCAGCATTACTGAATTTCCAAGTATGCCTCACAGATGTAGAAATGTGTCAACAGATAAAGACTCTGCGATGTAGTTTATGCAGCGGTAGACGGTCATTTCGACAGTTTGGTGGATTTTGGACTGAACAGGTTTGTTAAAAAACTACGTTTAAATAATCGGTTAATTTTTAGGCTTATCAGAGGGACAAAATGTGTCAGAAAATCAGAAAATGCTCAAGTAAAGCCTAATAATTCAGATCAAATATTTCATAGAAATATAAGATATTTTCCACCCTGTTACATGACATATTTACATGGATGCTTTAAGCTAATCATTACTAGCTAGAAAAGAACAACATGCTAGCTAGCAGATGGTTAACATTTAGGAGGAATGTTAATAGATTTACAAAAATCAATTTAAAAATAAATAAATAAACGTTTCATGTCCAGTTTAAATTGACAAAACAGGGTGGACATGTGTTATGCTATTCGGTAAGTCTTGTAAAAAATGAGGGAAAGAGAGAAAGGTCTATGACTAACACTTACTTTGTTCTTGGAGTTGCTTTCCCTCATAGGAAATGATGTCACTTCTGCCAAGTCATGTGATTTAGGTTTTTAAGATTTTAAAGGGCAAATAGCACCAGGGTTTTGAGGGACATAACCTAATTTAATGGTTTTACTTTGTTAATATATATGCATCAATTGCATCATATGCAATCAATAGTATTTTATGTAAAAGATAATAGGTAAATAAATAACCTAATACTGGAAATTGATCATTTAGAAATATATATGTGACATTTAATTCAAAGTGAAGTTGAGAAAGCATGTTTGGGGACATGATAATTCGTCTGTCGAGTGCTTCAAAATCACATTTATTTATTTAATTATTCTTAGGTACTAATAATTATGATGTTTGGTTATTGGGCTACTACTATGCAATATGCAATAATATGTAGATGTGTCCCAAACAAGTCAGGATTTAGCAGAACTTGTTTTTAAGGGAAGTGATGCATTTATTTATTGTTGCCAAGTAACGTCACACCTCTGTATTATTACACAGAATTTAACAGGTGTGTGTTAAATTGTTTTATGACTTGTGAAAAGTGACTCATCCATTCAGAGTTTAACATCAGAATATTATTTGTACTGTTTTGAGTATTTTGTTTTAATGACCTATTATATAATGTGAGACTCATCATTCATTTATGAATAATCTTTTTGTTTTTTCCCCCCATGAAGCCAAATGGAGAGATAAAATAATCAAACGAGAGATGAAATACCTTTCATTTCTACAGTATTTAATTCACTGGATTATATTGCCACAAAAACAGCAACTATATTGTGATTTATACCATTACAATGAAATTGCTGCTACAATACTAGAGATATCACCCATTTCTGGTCCTTGTAACACCAATAAGTAGTGAGTAATATTAATGAACATGTAATTACTATAGGGATAGTGTTAGGGTTTGGTTTACAGTTAGTTGCTTGTAATTATACATAATCTACTGTTACTGTAGTAAGTACATGTAAGGTTTAACAAGGAAACAGTTAAATAAAGTTGTAATCCGCATTAATAATTGAGAATAGTAAGCCAATTAAACTATCAAGATAAAAATAAAGACGGAAAACATGACAGGTCTTTGGGAGCTGTTGTTATGTGCACTGATATAGCAATATCATATTAATGAAAGCATAGCACATAAGCAAGTTTAATATTCTGACTTCTGAGGTATTAATCAACATGAATTGCTCTGAACACTAGAATTAAAAGAGTGTGACATCGGATACAGTTCTTCTGATACTTCTAGAAAACTTTCTAAATCTCAGATACAATGAAAGCCTTTTCTACACATGTAGAAAACATAAAATAATAATAAAGGCAATAAACAACCCTAATAACATTGCAGCAATAAGTTTTCAAATGTTTTAAAAAAGTTTTTCTTTTACATTTGTAATTGATACAGACTGTAGTCTAAATAAAAAGTAATAGTAATACCATAGCATTTAGTTGTTCCTGGTAAGCGCTTATTGTCACAGCTGTAAACACAATGGCTTTCTTCTTCCATGAGGGGGTTTGGCTTCATAATTTATTCACGTTTTTTTTTTACTTTATTTGTATTAAATAGTTGTTTCTGCATAGATTAGCTACGATATTTTACAGAATAAAAGATGTTGTCAGATGCTGTCCCATATCACACACACACACACACATGAATACCATGCTATTGCTGCCATACGCACACGTACTCAGAGAGTGTATGAATATAACCCAGACATGGATATGGATATGAACTAGTTAATGCGTGGAATCTTACCGACATCCGCATTGCAATAGGCTTGCTGAGGATGTTCAGGAGAGCAGCTGCAGGCTTCAGTGAACTCGGATCCGCTCAGGAATAACAGCAGAAGAGCAACACACACACTCATCTTCACCGCGGACTGCGACACACGCCTGGTTTACTAACAACAAGCGGCTTCCAAAGACAACGCGGACTTCAAGAAGGCTCAGATGAAAAGCTGACAGGAGTGAGAGGACTGATCTGAGGACAGTCTGAATGGTTATTCGCTCTCTCTCTGTGAATGGCCCTGCTTTATATTCCTCTCTGAGCTCCTCCCATTTATAGTCTGACTTCAATATGACTTTTTCACTTTTTGCCCTGACTTAGTCATCATGTCCTCATTGTTTAAGTCTTTGATTGATATTTTGTCTTCTTCTTCTTTTTTTTTGTACTTTTGCAAATTACAATAATGAGTAATATTTTATGGACAGTCCATTGCAGAAACAGTTTGGGCAATGCTCTGACGTTTAGTTGGCCCTTGACCTACCAATGATCAATGACTTCCCTGTTTTAAACCAATTACTAATACGTAGTACAAGTGTTCACTTTTGAGCAATGTGTAACACTTTCTAAAAGGTTATTTTCAGCATTATAGGTCATCGAAAGGGGCACGAGAAATAACCTAAAACTAAAAAGGTTTAATAATACCAATACATTTTATGTGTTTAATAAGGAATTTACAGTCATACCAAAATTTATTCAAACACCTTCAACATTTCTCACATTATCACAGTTTATTTGCTGTTTAGTTATCAGATCAGATGATATTTCGCTGGTTTTGTCCGTCCTTCTGTCAGACTCTCACAGATGAATTATGTTGAATATCTGTCAGCTGTTAAATTTAACTACAGAATTAGATAATACCAGTTTAGATCAACCAGTGACCAAGCAATGCTTCATTCTGTTCAGTCTGTGTGTAAAAAGAGCATTAATTACAGAAAAAACACTTCAGCAAATTTTTGATCCCAAATTTGTGTAAATGTTACTGGTAGTCTCTGTATGAAGAATTTTTGGGTATAATATGTCACAGTTTACTTTATTTTGCTCTCCTCACTTACATTCACAGTTTACTTTATTTTGCTCTCCTCACTTACATTAATGAACTACAGTGTCCTGCACACACTAGTAGAAAAAATATAACAATTTATAACTGGTGTCTGAATAATTTTTGGTTTGACTGTAAATGTGACTTGTCAGTAGGATAGTTTTCATGCGTGTCAAGATATCAATCTTACAATTTTTTTGTTTGTTCACAGAGCGGGATTTATCGCTGATAGCACATGTACATCACAGAGATCTATTTGATGTCTGCATTTATATCTGCAAGATCATGTATTTTTGATCATGGGTGTTTGCTCATCTGCAATATGTTTCTAGGATGTTTTGTGTCAGATGTTAAAAAGACATTATGAAAATGTCTTTAAGGTTTTTATGACTTAGAATGTATATCCAAAACTACTTTTTCTAAGATGTTTATCAGATGTTTGTACACAGATGTTTTTCAGATTAAGCGCTCAGACATCTTAGAGACATATCTGGATATCATCTTGCCCTTGGTTGACACACACACACACACACACACACACACACACACACACACACACACACACACACACACACACACACACACACACACACACACACACACACACACACACACACACACACACACACACACACACACACACACACACACACGTTGCATGTTTGACATTGAGGTGACCTGTGTCTCACACAAGTACATTTGATCATGGCGCAAAGGAGAATTTGGGATTTTGTGTCCATCCATCAGAATTTCCAGCTTCCCATATTAAGGGTAACCTACACTACAATAGCTTCAGTATCTGTCTGTCGTCATACGGTGTGACGTGAGAAGAAACGTGCTCCGTCTCTTCTCGCTGATTTTTGTCTGCTGAATCGTCTTTTTTAAATGTATGTGTCATATTTAAGATGAATTGCTGTTATTGCAACAAGATATTCTCCATGCCTCAGTGTTTGGTAACTTTGAATTCTTAATGTTCTTAACAAGAAAAGAAGAACCACAAGTGTATGAAATCGTATCCAGTTCTACTTATAGAGAATTTTCTGCATTTAAGATACAATGAAAGCCTTTTCTACACATGTATAAAACATGAAATGTAATAAATGCACTAAACAACCCAATAACATTCCAGCAATAAGTCACTTTTGTATTTGTTTGTATTTAAATACTATATGAGAGACTGTTTCTGCTGATTCGTCTTTTTTAAATATCATTTTTAATATGTTCCTGTTCTCGCAACAAGATATTATCTATGCCTCTGTGTTTGAAAATAGTACATTGAATTCTTAATTTTCTCAAGAAGAAAAAGTCCTTCAGTATGTAAAGATTTATTAGTTTAATTTAAACTATTGAGAGAAATAATGCACTAATGTATAAGTGGAACACCAGTATGTTGTCTATCAGGATATAGAGATTGCAGTTTCTTTAAGTAAAGAGAATTAAGGAACTCAAATCAGGTGGAAGTAGATGAAGGAAGTCCATCTTGCATTATTCTCTGTTGAAATCACAAGCGCCGGTGTGATCCAGATCCAGGAAAACACTTCTGCATCTTCTCATCACTAACCCTCCACCCACTCCTTCCTTTCTCTCTCTCTCTCTTCTGGACTTTCTTCATAGTAGTGATGCATGCCTCAAACACCACAAATAAATATGAATATGATGCTTCCAGACAAATGAAGAAATCAGACATATCTTGGCACGCTTTACTTCAAGCTATGTCTGGCAAGATGTAGATTGTAGATGGATCCTCTGAGGGGAATTTTCAAAGTCATTTTTCCTCAAGGCCTCAGAATGTGTTCTTGTGGTTCACCCTTGCTTTATTAGTGTGAGAAGCCATTGTGTCATGTTTTTAAGACTCTTTCATGACTTGTACATCATAACAAATGTCTGAAAAGGGTTCCAGTGAACAGAACTGTATAGTTTTTATGATTTTGGTGGCTGCTCAGTTACACTGTGGTGCAGTAAAACTGCTATTGCTCATTCTCATAAGTGGGTATTTTGCCTGGCATATCAGATTGAAAGTTTGTTCACACCTGTTACATGTATTGCATGGTTTCGTTTTCACTGTGTTTCCTGCGTTTTGTCTGAGTTGTTTCCCGGTTGTTCCCTGTACGTGTATTTAAGCCCTCAGTTCTTTCAGTTCATTGTTTGGTCTCGTCAATGTTAATGTATAAATAATTATAAAGACCAAACTGCGTAGCCTCTGTTACTGTCAGGAATCTATGTGACTTTTTCCTTGCCTTGTTTCTGCTTTCTGCGATTCAAAGAGAAAGTACGTTTCATGAAATCAAAATGGATTTTTTGATTGGAATATTGCAGTGTTTATTATAAAGGGTTTATCTGTGCACATGATTATTATTGTTAAAAATAAATGCCTTGTAATCTTTAATCGAAATATTAAATTACATCATTTACAACATTCAAGTCTCGTCAAGTTATGTTTACCACAGACCAAATTTTACTGTTTTTTTTTTTTTTATAAATTGAAAAACCCTTTAGGAAAATCTTGAGGGAAGCACTGGCGAATTAGTCTTCTGGGTTTTGACGTCATCCCTGCACCACTCTATTCCCCATAAGTCCCGCCCTACATGTTTTCCTTGTTCCAGAAGTTATTTCACTCGGATATACGTCACAATCGGGAAGAAAAGATAATTCAAACCTCCGCAGGCCTTCTATAGTCTGTCTGTCTGTGATGAATAATGGTGGGACCACGAGATTTAAAATAGTTGAAATTTTTACAAGTTGAGCTGCTTGAATTGCCATTTTACAAGCACTCAAGCACAAGAAGCTGAAAAGAGCAGTGATGAGTGTCCAGCTGATGAATGATAGTGACAACCAATCAGAACCCATCCTGCTTTAAAGAACTCAAGCATTTAAAGTCGTAAATGACAAAAATGAGTTATAAACAGAATGTTATCATGTGTTGGTGTGGATGCAAATTTCAATATAGTTATCTTTATAGTTATGGTTCTCGGTGTGAATAGGCCTTTACACCCTTACTCCTTATGACATTCATGAACTCAAAAGTCTTATTTGTAAGACAAAAGGTCTTTCGCCTAGATTTTCCACCAAAATGTGAATGATCCATGCAGAATTCGCCTCCGCTAGGATATTGTGGTTTGTTTCCAGGACGTTATTATGCAGCAGTTTGGGAATTGTTAGGTGGTTGTCCTGTCAACAGTCTGTGGTCTCTTGCTATGGCCCAAAAATTAAGATTTTTTTTATCATCCTACATCATCTTTACAATTTGTGGTATCATTCATGTCCATCGAATAAATATAGAATGAGTTACACACCAAAGTTGATAGGGTTTTGTTTGTTCAGATCCTCAGCCCTAAGTATTAGAAAAAGTAATAGAGATATTACACTTGTTTTTACAAAATACCACAAATGATTGTCTTAAATGGTCATACAGGAATGAGTCTTAGCCTCAGACATCACGCCCACCAACCGTTGGCTAAACGTCTGAGGCTTGAGGCATACAAAATGGGAAAAACTTTGGGAGTTTCGAAGTCATGATCTGATTGGTTGAACTCTACAGGATGGCAGCACTCAAAAAAAATGACTGAAAAATATGAATCACATTCAGATTATTAATTTGATTATGTTAAAACTATGTAATTGAAATGGATGGAAATTTTAAATGCAATTCAAATACATAAATCTTTTTTTTACACATTTTTTTTTTTGAGTAGAGACGTGTGTCGCACTCTTTAACAGTCCGCCTGGAAACAAAGCAATCATGAAGCCAAACCCCCTCATGGAAGAAGAAAGCCATCGTGTTTACAGCTGTGACAATAAGCGCTTACCAGGAACAACTAAATGCTAGATTTTCAAAAGTATGTGAAGTTTGCAGTGCAGTAAACTTACACAATGTTCTTGAATGAATAATGTATTACATGCACACCGGTCTGTTATCATAGGCACATCGTCTTTACATTACATTACATCATGCCCCTAAACATGACGCAGAACAAAACTATGTGTTTGGTGGCTTTACATGTCAGTCAGACGTCCACTGGGCGGTCCTTAGCCAAAGAAAGCTGTGATGGAGTCCAGACCTTCTGCCGTCAGTCTGAAGGCAAGACTATACTGTGATAAACACCATAAACCTACGTAAACCACTGCGTTGAGGGCTATGCAGACTTCTAAAGACGCATATACACAAAGGTTTTAGGGTTAAATGCCTATAGACTGTGGCATGTGGGGGCGTAAAGCATAATAGGTTCAAGCTGACCACTTATCCTTCCACTGTAGCTGCCAACATCTGGTTTGCTTCCTGCAGAGACTACAAAATACCTCATTGGTGACATTAAGTCAGAGCTCGAGTCATAAATAGTGTAGATACCCTGTGACATATATGTAAGGGAGAGTATTTGTTATGACTCACAGGAAAGGAAATCAGTGAAAGGGCTGTACAGCCATTAGGAGAGTAATGAGTAATGTGTGGAATATGAGCCGGTTAACTCTATGTGTCACGATCATCATCCCTTACATCACTGTTCCCCACAGTCCCTCGGCTCTCTGTCATCAACATCAGAAATTTACACTATTTCTTCTGTCTTGAATAATGGACTTTATATTATATTCATTTTTTTATTTCGCATTTTCGTTTATTTTTTTCTGTCCGCTGCCTTTCATGTCACAGTATCTACTGTAAAAAAAAAAATAATAATAAAAAAAAACGGTAAAAAAATGGCAGCTGTGGTTGCCAGCATTTTACCATAAAAAACATGTTGGCAACCTTTTATGTTTTACAGGACTTAAATTTATGGGCAAAAAAAACAGAATGTAAAAAAAACCTGTGAAATTATGGTAAAAAAAAAAAACATCAGGTTGGTTGGCAGTAAGCTCTGAGACTGGCAAGAGCAGCTTCCAAATCGTCAGTTCTCATCCTGCTGGATCTGTCTGCTGCCTTTGACACAGTTAACCACCAGATCCTCCTGTCAATCCTAAAGATGAAGGGCATCTTGGGAACTGCACTCCAATGGTTCAAGTCTTACCTCTCAGGTAGGTCCTTCAGGGTGTCATGGAGGAGTGAGGTGTCGAAGTCACAATATCTAGCTACTGGAGTGCCTCAGCGCTCAGTGCTTGGACCACTTCTCTTCTCCATCAACATGACATCACTAGGAACTGTGATTCAGAAACATGGCTTATCCTATCACTGCTACGCTGATGACACACAACTCTACCTCTCATTCCAGCCTGATGATCCGATGGTTGCTGCTCGCATCTCAGCTTGCCTGACAGACATCTCTGGCTGGATGACGGACCACCACCTTCAACTAAACCTTGCGAAGACAGAACTACTTGTGTTCCCGGCCAATCCAACACTTCAGCACAACTTCACTATTCAGCTAGGCTCGTCATCCATAACTCCATCAAGGTCAGCCAGGAACCTTGGAGTTGTTATTGATGATCAATTGAACTTCACAGACCACATTACTAGAACTGCCCGGTCCTGCAGATTTGCCTTGTACAATATTAGGAGGATCAGGCGCTTCCTATCAGAGCATGCTACACAACTCCTTCTTCAAGCGCTTGTTCTATCCAGACTGGACTATTGTAATGCTCTCATGGCTGGTCTTCCAGCTTGCTCGATCAAACCTCTGCAACTGATCCAAAATGCTGCAGCTAGAGAGGTCTTTAACGAGCCGAAGTGAGCACACGTAACTCCTCTCCTCACATAAGTGCACTGGTTGTCAGTTGCAGCTCGCATCAAATTCAAGTCACTGACACTTGCCTACAGAACAACCACTGGCTCTGCTCCCTTTTACCTAAACTCATTACTTCAGACTTATGTGCCATCCAGAAACTTGCCCTCTGCAAGCGAACGTCGTCTTGTGGTGCCATGTCAAAGAGGCACTAAATATCTTTCTCAGACCTTTACCATGACTGTTCCCCGCTGGTGGAATGACCTACCCAACTCAACCAGAACTGCCGTAGCCATTTTTAAGAAACGGATGAAGACGCATCTCTTTCGGCAGCACATGTTCCAGTAATACTAACACTTTCTCTTCCTTTCTATAAAAAAAAAAACCTTTACAGGTTCTGCGTTAGATTAAACTGAGAAAGGTTATAGCACTTACATTTTGTTTGTCCTACTTTTAGTTTAACTACTTCTATTGTTCTCATTTGTAAGTCGCTTTGGATAAAAGCGTCTCCTAAATGAATAAATGTAAATGTAAGACATCATTCAAAACTGTAAATTTGTATTTGTGCACACTCTACACTCACAATAAAAACAAAATTGGTCATGTGCAGTGCAGAATCAACAAACATATCCATGACAGCAAAAAAACAGGGACATCTTTTCAACAACGACATGTCGAGCGCGGCTGTGCTACAGATAACTCTGCTAGCACAAGCAGACAGTTATCAAAGTCCGAGTTTTTCTCGAAGCCAGTGCCACCTAATGCCAGATCCAAAGTCATCGATACGTGTTATCAATAAGAACTTCTGTAGACGTCTGACAGAATAAAGTCAATCTGGTTAGTAATAAGTGAAGCTGGTAATGCTGTTTGTGGAGTTGTTTAATCAAATCTTGAGAGAGTTAATGTCTTTCATCTTCAGTTCACCTAAGGCTATGGCTGAGAAAAGTTAAAAGTTGTAGTTTATGTTCTTATTTCTCTTTCTTCCGGTGCTTGTTCACAGCAGGTGTTTGAATGATTGAATGAATAACATTCTAGTAACATTCAGGAAACTGGACATTTTTATGTTCTTGGAATGTTAGAAATCAACATGTTGAATTTTAAATCGAAATTAAGTTGAAAGAACGTTTGAGGAACATTATACCTTTTAAAACACATTCCTCTAACGTCAAGAAAACTGCATGTATTTTACGTTCCCAGAGTGAATATTTGGAGAACGTTCTTATAACAAAAGTCTGTTTGCTGGGACCCCAGATGTCCCCAAATATTTTGGTCAGTTTTCTCCACCCCTTCTACGAAGCCGAGCAGGAGTTGGAAGGTGATCAATATCCGACCTTGAACCTGGTTGTGTTGTGGCACGAGAGGCTGAAGCATCATTGCCAGCCAGTAAGCACTGACATGCCTTATCAAGCCACCATCCGCCAGCGCCACTTGATATGGATTGGTAAGAAGGTCCAGATTCAGCCACACCATATACTGGCAATATTCCTGTGGCAAAAATTCAACCAGTCGCATATGTACTGTGAAACTGAGAGAGATGCCACCTGGGTTAGATACCTCTGACGTAAAGAGAGCCTTGTCAGACTTTGAATTGGAGAACGTCGCCCATGCAGGGTGATGAGAGTCTGTGTCAAGTTCAAGTCCACTGCTTAGCATTTGCAGGTTACTACATATTTCGCATACTTGTGTTTTTATAAAGTTTTGACTTATTATTCTAAAATGTGTGAAAAAGTATTAAAAAGTAGGTGTTTTAATGGACACCACAAGGAATTCCACAAGGATGATGCATAAGAAAAACAGTCATAAGATTACGTTTCTCAATGAATAAACAGTGAAAAAACCCCAGAATAAACAGTAATCTCTACTGAAGAATGGTTCCCCTTGTATGGAAGATTTCATTCTTACTTGCCTAAGATCTCTGAGAAAAGTGTGGGCTTCAAAGAAACAAGGGTGGACAACAAGGAAATGACACACTCAAGATTAAACGAGCAGATCTCCATGCCTGAATTCTTATGGCACGCCACAGCCTGAGGAGAATAACAGAGATTTCAACATCTCGGTTCAGCGTTACGCCCCGTCCTCAAACAGCTCATCTCTGTCTGATGTGGCAAGGACCGTTTTTCTGCAAGGTCCCCACCTGACAGCGGGGCTCTGGCATTCCAGGATATTCCAGGAATTCTTGCTCATATTGTTACATTACTGGAACAATTTATATATTAAGCATAAAGTAAATTAAGAACACATGACATACTGAACACACAGCAAAATCACCAGTGTTAAATTAACACTGCTCAGTGTTTATGAGTCCACACTCAGAGAGTGTTAAATGAACACTGAAGCAGTGCTAAAGTTAATGAGATAATTAAGTGATTAATTGAGTGATGATTGAGCATTATCGAAGACCTGATGTTAACAAGCAGAATCACTGAAGGAGAAAATTGTAATTGGTATGTTACCATTATGGAGATCAGTGTTTGCTTTAGTTGGGCTCTTGACCCTTACGTTTTTAATTTAAGTTCTTTGTTTGACTGCTGTTCCGGAGTTATAATAGCCAGATGAACAAAGAGAAAAGGTGATTTGATGGTGTTGGTTGTGTTTTAATGTCATCATTATCTAACAATCATTTGACCTGAATAGAGCCCAATTTCTGAGCTACATTTACTTTATTGATTATAGCAGCACTGTCCTTGAAAATCACAATATTTGCTACTTTTACAATGTAATCCAAATAATTTTTTAAAACTTAATCACATACAAAACTTTTTTTCGCTTTTATTTAAACAGACATCAATACCCGGCCTGTGACTCTCAACAATTTTGACAATTATAAAGCATTTTACAGTGCATTCTGGGTGCCACCAATCAAATCTCATTCATGGCTCCCATCATGCATTGTTGCATGAATAAATAATGAGCTTATGTTCAGATGGCATCTGTTTGTCACCATTGTTGAGATTCATACGCTAATTCTTGATGTCTGTATGTGCCTACCTGAAATGCTTTTTAGGGTGTTTTTTTGTAAAGGTGTGATCCTTTGGATTCAATTGAAAAGGCTAAAGATTGTGTACTCTATAATGACAGTGCTGCTATAATACATAATGTAAACTTCACTCTGAAATCATGCTCTCAATGAGCTCAGTGACTCAGGCCAATTATTTATTATTTTAAAACACAACCAACACCATCATATGACCTTTTCTTTTTGTTCATCAGGCAGCAATAACTCAGGTATAGCAGCCAAACAAAGAACTAAAGTTAATGATGTAAGGGTCAAGAGCCCAACTAAAGCAAACACTGATCTCCATAATGGTAACATACCAATTACGATTTTCTCCTTCAGTGATTCTGCTTGTTAACATCAGGTGTCTTCGATAATGCTCAATTATCACTCAATTAATTACTTAATTATCTCATTACCTTTAGCACTGCTTCAGTGTTCATTGAACACCCTCTGAGTGTGGACTCATATAAACACTGAGCAGTTTTAATTTAACACTGGTGATTTTGCTGTGCATGCTCTATAAAGCAGATGATATAACTGTGTTGTATTGTGTACGTATCAAGGACGTGCTTCTTTATCCTTCTGTAAGAGTATTTTTATGCTATTTTTTTTTACTTATGTTTCACTTCAGATGGCAGGTTAATGCTGTTATGTGATGTGTTATGGGACTGCGATTGTTATTTGCACAAGTTAATTTTAACGGGACTTGTGTGGTACGATCCGCAGTTCTGCCTAGCCAGCGCCAAGAAGACGACAATGTAAAGAGTGACATTACGGTGCAATTTTAACGATGTGAATATTTTCTAGAAATAAAAATTCCAGATACAACATATTAATTTTTCATTGATTCTTGCACCCAACAATACAACAAGACGACATTTAGTAATAATCATACTATTTTAAGCTCCTTAGCCGAATCTGTGCTGGTTTGTATTTTCGCCTCCAGTTTTCCCTTTGTTTTGCCTCCAGGTGGCGCCATGACGTAACTGTGACGTCGGCGCAAAAGGGGTCGTATTCCTATAGGTAGACGTGGATCAGTTGAGAGTCACTGATGAAAGCGTAACTAACGTGACCTGCCAGAACTGACTCTATGCTTAATAAATATTAGATCAGGTCTGAATAATTAAACAAGACACTTTTCTTATTTTAGGACAATTTGAACAATTTGTTCAAACTCCACAGTTACTCAAATTTTCTATTGTATAAATGTTTTATATTTTGTTTCTGCAAATTGCATTGTGTATTAAACATTATGCAAAAAAACTATAATGCTGCAACATTAGAGAACAACTGAAGCATCATAATCCCTGATAAGAGAAGTGATACTAACTCAGACGTATTGTTGGTGACGCTGTTATAGTGAACTTTTAAACCAAATGTAGGAAATACTATAGTAAGATTACTAACAAAAAAAAACTTAATTTTGACAGTTGCAGGAAGACACAGGAAGACAATATTGTTGTTTTTGTAATAACATTTTATTTTTGAAAGTTTAATTTCAATCCAGTATATCTGGCGAAGGGTGTTTACATCAACCAACACTGAGGCCACGTTTACACATAGCCGGGTATTTAGAGAAATGAATATTTCCCCTCCCCTTCCGTTTTCAATAATATCATTGTGCACACAACATGCATAAATACGCTGCAAGTGCCATAATAACTATGCCAAACCTATGGGCGGCAGTGTAGGGAGAAGGATAAAGCCATACAAGCCAATCAGAATCCTCAGAATCAACAAGAGAGAACCTAAAACCCTGTTTCTCCCATTTGACACGGCAACACATAACGTCTCGGTTACATATGGTAACCCTCGTTCCCTGAGGGAGGCAACGGAGACGTAGGTCATGACTGACCAATAGGAATCTCGCTAGAGAGGCCAATCTACTTCGAGTGAAACTAAAACAGGCCAATGCACATTGGCGTGCAATCATTTGCAACAGCTTCGCGTCCTCGTTAGCGCGGGTATTTAATGAGCAGCTGAGCGATTGCACAGTTAGTTTTTTGCTGAGGAGCCAAGCCTGAGAAGCAGATGTGGCGACGGGACCTACGTCTCCGTTCCCTCCCTCAGGGACGAGGGTTACCATATGTAACCGAAAGGTTCCCTATCGGTCAGTCACTACAACGTAGGTCATGACTGACCAATAGGAATCCCTACCAAAGCGCCACAGCTGCTGCACCCTATCCAGCGCCCCCGTGCAAGCCTCTACACCTTCTTGCCTGGAAGGACAATAGGAGGAGGCCTACACAGAGAGTTTGACACTGTTGTTCCGTGATAACCCATACAGTGAGATATTGGATAACACTGGGAAAGCGTGCCCTTTCTGTTTAGGAAGGAACGCTGCGGAAGCCACTTCTTCAAAGAGTTATGTGGAAATACATATGGACTAGCCCGAAGGCTGTACTGCATATGAATAATGGGTGGCTTAGCCCAAGGGAAAGACACAGGCTTCCGATAGGAGTAGCCGTGGAATATATACACATATGGGATCCCCGTAGGGTCACACATATGGAACCCAGCCCAGATCCGGTTCTCAAGGATTAAGCGGATAAGGGCTTGGTGCCGGACGCTCCGCCAAGTCCGGGCCGAGGGGTTTGGAGGACTCGACAGGTTTTTACTCTGGAGCAATAAGGGTGCACAGTAGGGTGCAGCAAGCCGACAGAGCCAGACCTCTCAGTGCTTCTACCCGTTTAGGGTGAGAACACGGGAGGAGACCGGCTCTACACGTAGGCTATAATATCTAGCGAACGTGTTAGGTGTCGCCCAGCCCGCAGGTCTACAGATATCTGTTAGCGAGGAGCCACGTGCCAGCGGCCAGGAGGATGCAACGCCTCTAGTGGAGTGTGCATGCAACCTAAGTGGGCAGGGCACGCCTTGTGCTTGCTAAGCCAAGGCGATGGCATCCACTATCCAGTGGGCCAACCTCTGCTTGGAGACAGCCTTTCCCTTCTGCTGGCCTCCGTAACAGACAAAGAGCTGATCTGAGGTCCTGATGCTTTGAGTTCTGTCCACGTACATACGCAGGGCGCGAACGGGACAGAGCAAAGCCAGGGCTGGGTCTGCCTCCTCCAAAGGCAGCGCTTGCAGGTTCACTACCTGGTCTTTGAAGGGAGTGGTAGGAACCTTGGGCACATAGCCAGGCCGGGGTCTTAGTACCACTTGGCCGTCACCCGGCCCGAACTCTAGGCACGATTCGTCGACCGAAAATGCATGCAGGTCTCCTACCCTCTTGACAGAGGCCAATCCAACCAGCAGCAAAGTCTTCATGGAAAGAAGCTTTAAGTCTACTGACAGCAGAGGCTCAAAGGGAACATCCTGAAGTGCTCGAAGCACCAGGGAAAGATCCCAAGAGGGTATGGAGGGGGGTCGAGGAGGATTTAATCGTCTCACCCCCCTAAGAAACCTGACGACCAGGTCATGCTTTCCAACTGTTTTGCCATCTATGTGGTCGTGATAAGCAGAAATAGCGGCAGCATGTACTTTGAGGGTGGAAGGGGACAGTCTACGCTCCAACCCCTGCTGCAAGAAGGAAAGCACAGACCCTATCGAACATCTTCGGGGGTCTTCTCGGCGAGAAGAACACCACTCGACGAACAGGTTCCACTTCAGGGCGTAAACACGTCTCGTGGACGGCGCCTGTGCTGAAGTGATGGTGTTAAGTACCTCTGGGGGTAAGTCACCTAGAACCTCCGCGTCCCGAGGGACCAGACATGGAGTTTCCAGAGGTCTGGGCGCGGGTGCCATAGGGTGCCCCGTCTCTGAGTCAGAAGATCCTTCTTTAGAGGAATGGGCCAGGGAGGGACTGTCGCGAGGAGCATGAGTTCCGGGAACCAAGTCCAGGTGGGCCAATAGGGAGCCACCAGAAGGACCTGCTCCTCGTCCTCCCTGACTTTGCACAGTGTCTGTGCAAATAGGCTCACTGGGGGAAACGCATATTTGCAGAGGCCCCGGGGCCAGCTGTGTGCCAGTGCGTCCGTGCCGAGTGTTCCCTCGGTCAGGGAGTTAAACAGCTGGCAGTGGGAGGTCTCTGAGGAGGCAAACAGGTCTACCTGAGCCTCTCCGAACTCTCTCCAGATCAGCTGAACCACCTGGGGGTGGAGTCGCCACTCTCCCGGAAGCACAGCTCGTGATAGCTCGTCGGCCACACGGTTGAGCATACCGGGGACATACCTGGCTCGAAGCGACCTCAGATGCTTCTGTCTCCAGAGGAGGAGATGGCGGGCGAGTTGCGACATGCGACGGGAGCGTAGACCACCTTGTCAGTTGATGTACGCAACGGTCGCAGTGTTGTCCGTGCGACCAGTACGTCCCTGCCCCGTAGCGGCCTTTTCAAGCGGCTCAGAGCGAGATGTACTGCTTGCAACTCGAGGCAATTAATGTGCCAATGCAGTTGGGGAGCCGTCCACACCCCTGACACTGCATGCCCGTTGTACGTGGCACCCCAGCCGGTGGCAGAGGCATCTGTGAAACCACAGCATGCCTGGAGACCTGTTCCAAGGGGACTCCTGCCCGAAGGAACGAAAGGTCTGACCACGGGCTGAAGGTCTGACGGCAGGCCGGTGTGATTGCCACCCGGTGAGTGCCGTGATGCCACGCCCATCTCGGGACTCGGCCGTGAAGCCAGTGCTGAAGCGGTCTCATATGAAGCAAGCCGAGCGGGGTTACCGCTGCTGCTGCTGCCATATGCCCCAGGAGCCTCTGAAAAAATTTCAGTGGGACCGCCGTCCTGCCTTTGAACGTGTTCAAGCAGTTCAGCACCGAGAGAGCACGCTGCTCTGTGAGGCGCGCTGTCTGAGCGACCGAATCCAACTCCATACCGAGAAAAGAGATCCTCTGCACAGGGGAGAGTTTGCTCTTTTCCCAGTTGACCTGAAGACCCAACTGGCTGAGGTGCCTGAGCACGAGGTCTCTGTGTTCGCATAGCTGATCTCGAGAGTGTGCTAGTATGAGCCAGTCGTCGAGATAGTTGAGGATGCGAACGCCCTGTTCTCTCATGGGAACAAGGGCCCCCTCCGTGACTTTCGTGAAGACACGGGGGGACAGGGACAGCCCGAAGGGTAGGACTTTGTACTGATATGCTCGACCCTCGAACGCAAAGCGCTGGAACGGCCTGTGTCGAGGAAGAATCGAGACATGAAAGTACGCGTCCTTCAGGTTGATCGCTGCAAACCAATCTTGGGGACGGATGCATTCGAAAATGCGTCTTTGCGTGAGCATTTTGAACGGTAGCTTGTGGAGGCTCCGATTCAAAACTCGCAGATCCAAGATCGGTCGTAACCCACCACCTTTCTTGGGTACAATGAAGTAGGGACTGTAATGCCCTGACCTCATATCGGCTGGAGGGACCGGCTCTATCGCGTCCTTCGCCAGCAGGACTGCGATCTACGCACACAAGACATGGGCATCGGCTGCTCTCGCTGTAGTGGAGTGGATGGCCCGAAACTTGGGGGGACCGGGCGAACTGAATCGCATAGCCGAGCCTGATGGTCCGAATGAGCCAGCGAGACGGACTGGGGAGCGCTAACCAGGCTCTCAGAGACCGTGCAAGCGGGACCAAAGAGACCGCAGGCGTACCCGGAGTGGGGCAGCGAGGTGGAACAAAGGGTCGCGGCTCGGGGGGCTCTCTCTGGGAGGCGACCCGTAGCGGGGTCTGTGTGCGCTGTGCAGCACTTACCTGGTTCCACAGGGCAGGAGGTGCAGGAGGCGCCTCGGTGGCGTTCTCGAACTGCACACTGCTGCTCACTGGCGATAGAGGAGGCGGATGAGAGTGGTGAGGATTCTGTCCCCCCACTGCTCTCCTGGTCCCCTTCGGACCCAGAGATGGTTCGAAACTGCTCTTTAATTGAAAATTTGGGTACCGCTGGTTTTAAGGCCAGCGGCGGAACACAAACAAAAGGAAACAAAAGATTTTCCACCCGGCCCTCTTCCGGGGGAGGGAGCGATGCGGTTATCGTCACCTGGAGAGCAGTCCCTTCCATCTCCGGGTCGCCCGTCCTAGGGCCGCTTACCCTTGGCTTTGCCGCCCTTCTTGGCGGGGGCCTGGACGAGCGGGGCGCCATGCCTGCGACTGGCTCCACGGCGCCGCTTAGGTGGAGGCTGCTGCTGCGGCGCAGGAGCGGGGGCAGACGCAGGAGGACGCCCTCGGCGACGAGCAGACTGAGGAGCCGCAGGCGGTGGGGTGGGGGCAGCAGCTGACCACCGCGGCAGGATGTGTCTGATGACCTCAGTCTGCTTCTGTACAGCCGAGAACTGCTGGGGCAAAGTCCTCGACCGCGTCGCCGAAGAGGCCGGTCTGGGACACGGGGGAGTTAAGAAACCTGAGCTTGTCGGTCTCCCGCATGTCGGCCAGACACAGCCAGAGATGGCGTTCCTGGACCACTAAAGTGGACATCGCACGACCCACAGACCGCGCGGTAACCTTCGTCGCACAAAGCGCGAGGTCCGTCGTGGTGCGAAGTTCTTGGAGAACTTGCGGGTCGTGACCACCCTTGTGCAGGTCCTTCAGTGCTTTTGCCTGAACCTTGGGCACATAGCCAGGCCGGGGTCTTAGTACCACTTGGCCGTCACCCGGCCCGAACTCTAGGCACGATTCGTCGACCGAAAATGCATGCAGGTCTCCTACCCTCTTGACAGAGGCCAATGCAACCAGCAGCAAAGTCTTCATGGAAAGAAGCTTTAAGTCTACTGACAGCAGAGGCTCAAAGGGAACATCCTGAAGTGCTCGAAGCACCAGGGAAAGATCCCAAGAGGGTATGGAGGGGGGTCGAGGAGGATTTAATCGTCTCACCCCCCTAAGAAACCTGACGACCAGGTCATGCTTTCCAACTGTTTTGCCATCTATGTGGTCGTGATAAGCAGAAATAGCGGCAGCATGTACTTTGAGGGTGGAAGGGGACAGTCTACGCTCCAACCCCTGCTGCAAGAAGGAAAGCACAGACCCTATCGAACATCTTCGGGGGTCTTCTCGGCGAGAAGAACACCACTCGACGAACAGGTTCCACTTCAGGGCGTAAACACGTCTCGTGGACGGCGCCTGTGCTGAAGTGATGGTGTTAAGTACCTCTGGGGGTAAGTCACCTAGAACCTCCGCGTCCCGAGGGACCAGACATGGAGTTTCCAGAGGTCTGGGCGCGGGTGCCATAGGGTGCCCCGTCTCTGAGTCAGAAGATCCTTCTTTAGAGGAATGGGCCAGGGAGGGACTGTAGCGAGGAGCATGAGTTCCGGGAACCAAGTCCAGGTGGGCCAATAGGGAGCCACCAGAAGGACCTGCTCCTCGTCCTCCCTGACTTTGCACATTGTCTGTGCAAATAGGCTCACTGGGGGAAACGCATATTTGCAGAGGCCCCGGGGCCAGCTGTGTGCCAGTGCGTCCGTGCCGAGTGTTCCCTCGGTCAGGGAGTAAAACAGCTGGCAGTGGGAGGTCTCTGAGGAGGCAAACAGGTCTACCTGAGCCTCTCCGAACTCTCTCCAGATCAGCTGAACCACCTGGGGGTGGAGTCGCCACTCTCCCGGAAGCACAGCTCGTGATAGCTCGTCGGCCACAGGGTTGAGCATACCGGGGACATACCTGGCTCGAAGCGACCTCAGATGCTTCTGACTCCAGAGGAGGAGATGGCGGGCGAGTTGCGACATGCGACGGGAGCGTAGACCACCTTGTCAGTTGATGTAGGCAACGGTCGCAGTGTTGTCCGTGCGACCAGTACGTCCCTGCCCCGTAGCGGCCTTTTCAAGCGGCTCAGAGCGAGATGTACTGCTTGCAACTCGAGGCAATTAATGTGCCAATGCAGTTGGGGAGCCGTCCACACCCCTGACACTGCATGCCCGTTGTACGTGGCACCCCAGCCGGTGGCAGAGGCATCTGTGAAACCACAGCATGCCTGGAGACCTGTTCCAAGGGGACTGCTGCCCGAAGGAACGAAAGGTCTGACCACGGGCTGAAGGTCTGACGGCAGGCCGGTGTGATTGCCACCCGGTGAGTGCCGTGATGCCACGCCCATCTCGGGACTCGGCCGTGAAGCCAGTGCTGAAGCGGTCTCATATGAAGCAAGCCGAGCGGGGTTACCGCTGCTGCTGCTGCCATATGCCCCAGGAGCCTCTGAAAAAATTTCAGTGGGACCGCCGTCCTGCCTTTGAATGTGTTCATGCAGTTCAGCACCGAGAGAGCACGCTGCTCTGTGAGGCGCGCTGTCTGAGCGACCGAATCCAACTCCATACCGAGAAAAGAGATCCTCTGCACAGGGGAGAGTTTGCTCTTTTCCCAGTTGACCTGAAGACCCAACTGGCTGAGGTGCCTGAGCACGAGGTCCCTGTGTTCGCATAGCTGATCTCGAGAGTGTGCTAGTATGAGCCAGTCGTCGAGATAGTTGAGGATGCGAACGCCCTGTTCTCTCATGGGAACAAGGGCCCCCTCCGTGACTTTCGTGAAGACACGGGGGGACAGGGACAGCCCGAAGGGTAGGACTTTGTACTGATATGCTCGACCCTCGAACGCAAAGCGCAGGAACGGCCTGTGTCGAGGAAGAATCGAGACATGAAAGTACGCGTCCTTCAGGTTGATCGCTGCAAACCAATCTTGGGGACGGATGCATTCGAAAATGCGTCTCTGCGTGAGCATTTTGAACGGTAGCTTGTGGAGGCTCCGATTCAAAACTCGCAGATCCAAGATCGGTCGTAACCCACCACCTTTCTTGGGTACAATGAAGTAGGGACTGTAATGCCCTGACCTCATATCGGCTGGAGGGACCGGCTCTATCGCGTCCTTCGCCAGCAGGACTGCGATCTACGCACACAAGACATGGGCATCGGCTGCTCTCGCTGTAGTGGAGTGGATGGCCCGAAACTTAGGGGGACGCCGGGCGAACTGAATCGCATAGCCGAGCCTGATGGTCCGAATGAGCCAGCGAGACGGACTGGGGAGCGCTAACCAGGCTCTCAGAGACCGTGCAAGCGGGACCAAAGAGACCGCAGGCGTACCCGGAGTGGGGCAGCGAGGTGGAACAAAGGGACGCGGCTCGGGGGGCTCTCTCTGGGAGGCGACCCGTAGCGGGGTCTGTGTGCGCTGTGCAGCACTTACCTGGTTCCACAGGGCAGGAGGTGCAGGAGGCGCCTCGGTGGCGTTCTCGAACTGCACACTGCTGCTCACTGGCGATAGAGGAGGCGGATGAGAGTGGTGAGGATTCTGTCCCCCCACTGCTCTCCTGGTCCCCTTCGGACCCAGAGATGGTTCGAAACTGCTCTTTAATTGAAAATTTGGGTACCGCTGGTTTTAAGGCCAGCGGCGGAACACAAACAAAAGGAAACAAAAGATTTTCCACCCGGCCCTCTTCCGGGGGAGGGAGCGATGCGGTTATCGTCACCTGGAGAGCAGTCCCTTCCATCTCCGGGTCGCCCGTCCTAGGGCCGCTTACCCTTGGCTTTGCCGCCCTTCTTGGCGGGGGCCTGGACGGGCGGGGCGCCATGCCTGCGACTGGCTCCACGGCGCCGCTTAGGTGGAGGCTGCTGCTGCGGCGCAGGAGCAGGGGCAGACGCAGGAGGACGCCCTCGGCGACGAGCAGACTGAGGAGCCGCAGGCGGTGGGGTGGGGGCAGCAGCTGACCACCGCGGCAGGATGTGTCTGATGGCCTCAGTCTGCTTCTGTACAGCCGAGAACTGCTGGGCAAAGTCCTCGACCGCGTCGCCGAAGAGGCCGGTCTGGGACACGGGGGAGTTAAGAAACCTGAGCTTGTCGGTCTCCCGCATGTCGGCCAGACACAGCCAGAGATGGCGTTCCTGGACCACTAAAGTGGACATCGCACGACCCACAGACCGCGCGGTAACCTTCGTCGCACAAAGCGCGAGGTCCGTCGTGGTGCGAAGTTCTTGGAGAACTTGCGGGTCGTGACCACCCTTGTGCAGGTCCTTCAGTGCTTTAGCCTGATGAACCTGCAACAACGCCATAGCGTGTATGGCAGAGGCAGCTTCCCCGCAGGCCTTGTAAGCCTTGCCGGTTAAGTCCGACGAGTACTCACAGGCGCGCGAAGGAAGACACGGTTCTCCACGCCAAGTGGAGTTGGCACAGTTGCATAGCAACGGCCCGTTTAAACTGGCGGGATACGCGTGTATCCCTTAGCTGCCCCGCCATCAAGGGTGGTGAGGGAGGAGGAGCCATTCTCTCTCTCTGGTCTTACCAGCCATGAAAATGGCCGTTGAGCGCTTTAACCGCGCACCTTACCAGCCGTGAAAACAGCTTTTTTGTTTGCTCAGTTTTAAAACAACAAACAGCAAACAAAGAAGAGAGAGAGAAGAGAAAAAAGACCGCTCGCGCTGGTGTGCCGTCACGCCCGCACCAAAGTGGAGAGATCCAGAAGAGGCTTGCTCTCAAATTCAGTCTGTTCAGCATACGAAGTGCTTGGCTCCGAAGCAAAAAGCTAACTGTGCAATCGCTCAGCTGCTCATTAAATAACCGCGCTAACAAGGACGCGCAGCTGTTGCAAATGATTGCACGCCAATGTGCATTGGCCTGTTTTAGTTTCACTCGAAGTAGATTGACCTCTCTAGCGAGATTCCTATTGGTCAGTCATGAGTTACGTTGTAGTGACTGACCAATAGGGAACCGGCGTTTTCAGAAATCTCCACTTTGGCCGGAGTTTTTAGAAATAATCGTTTTCTGTGATAAAAACAGGGTTTTCGTGTAAATGCGAGGCCAAACCGCAGGGAAATATCTGCGTGTCCCCCCTCGTGTAAACGGGGTCTGAGGTGCCTCAAGGATCAGTGCTTGGCCCGATCCTCTTCTACTCATTCTGGGTCAAATAGCTTTTCCTACCACTGCTACATCAATTACATGTAGCTCTACCTGACGTTCCAGCCTAACGACACCACAGAGACTGAATAAATCTGGACCTGTGGATTAAAGAGCACCACCTTCAACTTATTCTTTTCAGGCTTTTGTCATCTCAGCCAGGCTGATAACAGGGCCATGCACCATTCAAAATTTATTATAAGACAAATTTGAATGTTGGCTTATTAATGACATCTTTGAACGTTTATAAATTGATTAATTCATACATTGAAAGATTACTCTTCTGAATTGAAAAGCACAGTTATCAAATTCAGATTTTTTCCCAGGCCCAGCATCATTCCCATACAATACTGACAACACTAACACCATCTCGGTCAGCAAAGAACCTGGCAGTAGTGCTGTTTAGCACAACTTCACAAATCACATTTCTATTCCCAGTTATGCAGATGTGTGCTTTATAACACAGTTGTCATCTCAATGCCTGACTACTGAAATGCTATATTTGCCAGCCTTTTTACATGCTTATGGCAGTGTTACTTGTTGAATCTGAAATGTTGTAAGCCTGCGTTCAATGCTGCCAACTGTGATTAAGCAGCACCATGTGATACAAGGCAAGTAAAAGAAGTGGGAAAATAAACTTTTAAATGCCATCATTGGTGAAAGATTAGTTTTGACCATGATTTATATTTTACTATATCAAATATTGCTCAGGGACAAGGGTAGAACAATAAAATATGTAAATAAAAGACTTAACATTTTTTAGCAAAAATAAATAATGAATGTAAATAAATAAATCTTCCATGTGAGTATTTTTTTAAATGACCTTATTCTGCACATAGATAGAATATAGTGCACATAGTGCACATCATTCTCCAAATGAAGAACAAAGCAGTATCTTATTCAAAGACCAAAAGTGCCCTCCCCAAGGAAAGAACAGAGTTGTGCAACTGGGTTACGAGTGTGGTTTTATCATGTCATTAAAGTGTAACATCTCATTGCATTTCAAGAGCCATGGTAAGACACAGTACAAGTTCTAACACAATAACTAGTTACTTAATCTATTTCTCAGACCAGCCTCATCAAAACAATATGAGTCATTATAATTGTAAAACTTTTGTTTTTAAACTCTCAACAAAAGCTCTTTTGAATCTAAACATGTATTCATATTTCCTCTAAAAAAATTGTCATGGTTTACTGAGGATTTATCTACATCCTCCATGTCTAACATTTAATTATATTAACTATGTGTCCTGCTGTGGGAAATCCGCTTGCTTAGTCACAAGACCAGTAAAACACATGTGATGCGGCTCATTTGTGAACTACAGTAAACTAGTCCAGACCTGACTTCTATCAGACATGTTTACAAGAGTTCTATAGGTGTTTTTATGATCAGAGGGAATATGTTTAAGGTAAATTCCTTTATTGAGTTTGATATCAAAGACATTTTAATGGCTTTCTTACTACCTTGCCAACATTTCCATGTAGGCTCCATGTGAGTTTTTGATGGGCAGTCACTTGGGCCCTGCATGGGGAGCCCAAATGGGGCCCAGAGAAATGTGACCATTGGCTCCACATGTTAGGGCACATGATGCTAATAATGGGGCAGAGGTGGACTGCACACAAAAACCATATGAGACCCACAAAAGGCCCGATTAAATGTTATATATATGTTTTTTTGCTGCTCTCAAAAATGCTGCCCTCAAATGTTAATCTGCAGCCTTGTAAACTTAAAATGTCTTTATAATAATAATGTATAATGTAATTTATAATGTAAGTTAATTTGTCAATTTGTCAAAAGCGTTTGTCAATAATAAACTTAAAATGAGGGAAAATATGAATAACTGCGCTGCAGGTTTTTTCTGCTTGTGCGCCTAAAGTTTTCAAAAGTCTGGGGTCGTGTACTTGACAATAGGCTACACCAGTGGGAATACTTCAAACATGTCAACTCATTTACGCCAACATCACCCCAGTGTGTCAATAACTGGAACTAGATGAAAACAAGGAGAAAAACACACACTACAAACTATCCCTGCAGCATCAACGCAGTCTCATGAAAGTGCGTATCAATACCACAAATGTTATTTCTCATGCCATTTATACGCCAAAAATGTTTTTTCCGTGTATATGCTACGCGCTAAAAACCCCTTGGGTAGGATTAGGGGAAGGGGGGGATTGGGGTGCGTGCGTATTACACGCCATAAAGTGCGTATCATATGCACGCGAAAATGATTTTTGTCGTATAAATGGCACGAGAAATAACATTCGTGGTATTGATACGCACTTTGATGAGATCGGGCTGGCAGCATTTAGTGGACACTCTAACCTTTCTGGAAAAAAAAACTTAAAAATGTAGTAAAAGTTCCATTTAAAAACAAAAAAAATATTTTCTTTGTATTTGTTTATAATTACAACTCTAAGAAGACACCCCAGAAGATGGGTGTGCATGAGCAAGACACCTAACCCCAGCTGCTCCCGACGAGCTGGATGGCGCCTTGCATGGCTCACACCGCCGTCAGTGAGTGAATGGGTGAATGTGAGGCAATACGTAAAGCGCTTTGGTGGCCATTGATGTCTGTGAAAGCGCTTTATAAATGCAGTCCATTTATCTAAAAATCCAGGAAATTTCTCTGCCATTTCTTTCATTTTGCTGTATCGAACTGTGACACCACTGTGTCATATCAAACCAAACCATGAATTTTGTGAACTGCTACACCCCTAATATATATATATATACATATATAAATATATATATATATATATATATACATACATATATATATATATATATACATATACATATACATATATATATATATATATATATATATATATATATATATATATATATATATATATATATATATAGTGCCTGTGATGACACCTGTCCACCGTCTAAAGTGCCTACAGTGGGCATGTGAGCATCAGAACTGGACCTTGGAGCAGTGGAAGAGGATTGCCTCCGGACATTAACGTGGACTTGGATTTGAGACGTGTCACCTAACAACCCTTGTCACTGGTGTTCCCTGGTGGAAAGTGGCCTCTTTCAGCAGGATAATTCACCCTACTACACAGTAAATTTGTTCAGGAAGGGTTTGAGGAACATGATGAATAGTTTAAGGTGTTGCACTGGCCTCCAAGTTCCATCTCAATCCATTTGAGGATCTGTGAAATATGCTGGACAACAATTTTGATCCATGGCGGCTCTTCCTCGCAACCTAGAGGACTTGATGCATTTAATGCTAACGTCTTGGTGCCAGAGACCACAGGACACTTTCAGGGGTCTGTCCATGCCTCGTGGGTTGGTGCTGTTTTGGACCAACAGTATATTAGGCAGGTAATTATAATGTTTTGGCTCATAACCCACTAAGCAAAATGATGTCCAAAAGACGTCTTTTCAACGTCTTTGTCACAAAAGTCGGACGTTGAAAAGACGTCCACTGAGGAGCCAGAATGAAAGTTTTTATGATGTCTTTTTTTGACGTGTTCTGGACGTCCGTATATATAGACGTTCATGGACCCTCTTCGTACAAGGTTAAAAACTAGTTCAAATGTGGCCATTGTGGACATATTTTCAACATCATTTATGGTCTCATTTAGACAATTTATACTGTTTCTGGACCAAATAAACACTCAGGATGCATTAAATTAAAACTCATGTTTATTTCAATGTAATTTCCTTACATTGTTTAGATGAGGTTTAGAAGTTGGTTTCATTTTAAGGCACCATTGTGGTGTTTAGTGTGTGCTTTAGTTGGTCTCTTGGTCCAAGATTTTCTTACTTTATCTTTGGCTGTTATAACTGTGTGTTTGTATAACACCACTGCTGTGGCAGAGAAAGACAAGAAAAAGCACAATTGACTGTCATCTGCTACATGACAAATTCGCAAAATAAGCATTTAATGTTGAGTTAAGCCTTTTGTCTTTATATCTGGCATTAATAACCACTAACATTGTAGAATTGAATTATGTGGACCAGTACCATTATTATAATCATTTATCAACACTTACACTTGATTAAACAATGTTATTGGAAAATGCACCATAGAGTCACATACAGACATCAAGATTTTGTGTATGATTCACAACAATGGTGACGATAAAAAAAAGCTTTATGCTGCAATGCATGATGGGTATCTTTCAAAGTACAAAACATCCTTGATTCCCAAGCTTTTTTATTTTGGTTGTCACCGTTGTTGGGAATCATATGCAAAATCTTGATGTCTGTGTGTGACTACATCTGCTCAAAACATTGTGCAAACATGCTTTTTTTATCCACCTTCAAATAAGTGATATTTTAATGGTACTAGTCCACATCATACAGTTCCACAAGATTGGTGACTATTAATGCCAAATATAAAGACAAAAGTCTAAAACAACATTAAATGCTCAATTTGTGATTTTGTCATCATCAACATGGAACAGATGACAGCCGATCTTGCTTTTTTTTGGCTTTCTCTGCCACAATAATAGTGTTATACAAACACACAGTTGCAACAGTCAAAGAAAAGCTGGGACCAAGAGCCCAACTAAAGCACAAACTGATCACCACAATGGTGCCTTACAATGAAACATCAACATCTAAACCTCATCAAAACAACGTAAGGAGATTACATTGAAATAAACATGAGTTTTAATTTAATGCATCCTGAGTGTTTATTTGGTCCAGAAACAGTATAAATTGTCTAAATGAGACCATAATGATGTTGAAAATATGTCCACAATGGCCACATTTGAACTAGTTTTTAACGTTGTACGAAGAGGGTCCATGAACGTCTATATCGGACGTCCAGAAAACGTAAAAAAAAGACGTCATAAAAACTTTCATTCGGGCTCCTCAGTGGACGTCTT
Source organism: Meda fulgida (assembly GCA_030578275.1). NCBI lineage: Eukaryota > Metazoa > Chordata > Actinopteri > Cypriniformes > Leuciscidae > Meda > Meda fulgida. The sequence goes on from CM060618.1 coordinate 4,992,260, forward strand.
TTCAACGTCAGACTTTTGTGACAAAGACGTTGAAAAGACGTCTTTTGGACATCATTTTGCTTAGTGGGAAAGATGATTGAGCTTAATCAGATTTACCACCAGTATACCATACCAGCTAAACAACAGTATAGCAGGATATAATAAGAAAACTGCAAAAGAAATTATGAACATGTTTTTTAATTTGTTTATTGTATTTGTTTATGCATCTTTAAACAATCAAACATTATTAATGTCTAACAATGATCATTACATGAAATAATCAAAATGGTGAAATGAAAACCCTTCACGTATTATTAAAATGATCATAAACTGACATTGAACATTATAAATGAAGATTAATGATTCATTTGAAGATTAATTTGATTGATTTTAGTAAACAGAGCCAAACTAAAACAGTGGCAGAAAATGACCTGATGTCAACAGTGTGCAGTCAGATATATTGTGGACGAACAACAAATCTAAAACTGAAGTCATCAGGACAGGGGTTAGGCAGACTCATACTGCTGTTGGTTGGAATCACTGCCATGTCATTTTTGAAGTCTTGGACATGAAAGACATTGTTTTGATTCTTACAGGTGAGAATCAATCTGTTGCTGAAGCGAATGGTGTTAGCATAACTGTTCTGATTACCATATCCTAAACACCTTGCAACAGGAAAAGATTCACATGAGACACCATAGTTAGAGCATTCCTGAACACTAAGAAAAACCTGGGCTTGCCATTGGACAGTCTGCTCTTTGTAAAGAGCACTAGGGTGTGCAGGAGTGGAGAAGGTTTGGATTCTGTTATTTTGGCCATAGTTGTAGTGATAGTACGGGTAATTGATGGTTGTGTCATTGATAAAAACACTCCACTCATCAGCAGTGTAGATTCTGGGTAGATAATCATTACTCATGTTATCCATTTTATTCCTGATCTTAGAGAAAGGCAGAACATTGAACTGAAAACCTCTGAGCAGACCAGTTAGGTACAGTTTCTCATGATTCTGATGGAGAACACTTGAGGAAAACTGCATTTCATACAGTTTATCCACTGGGATCAAGAGGAAGCGGATGTGATTCAGGAGGCTGGCCTGTTGTTCTGAACTAATTTGATCACTTTTGTCTTGGATCCATCTCTCCAGAGCTTCAAGAAGAAAAGCTTCATCCTTCACAACCAGGTCTGAGCGTTGCAGCAGAGCGTCCATCATGCGAAAGGAGATGGTGCTCCACAGCGGAGAGCTTATGAGGAACTCACAGTTCCAGGAAAGATACTGAAGGACATTCTCCTGCAGAACAAGGTCACCTGTGCGGACGCCATACTCGTACATTGATAGCTGTGTCCGGAAGGTGTTGTCTTCAGGAATGAGTGAAGTGAAGACCCTGCCAACATGCTCCATAAGCGTCTTCACTCCGAAGATAAATGACAACTGATGGAGACATTGAGCCGAAGTGATGGTAACATCAATCTGACGTGTGTACAAATACCTGATCAAAAACAGATATTATTAGTTTCTACTGAGTCATTAGTTCTAAAAGGGGTCATCTTCAGAAAATTGTGTCATTTGGGGACAAAAAGAAAGAATTCACTCTTTTTTGGATGCCTCCACATCCCCCAGAACTAAATGAGCTATTTATAGTTGCTATACCTAAAATGCTAAAATACTATTATTTCAACCTTGTCGTAGTAAGATTATAATTTATTTAAATTGTCACAGTCAACAACAAAAAAACAAAACAAAGAAAAACAAAGAACAAAATCAATAATCCATTACAGTTTCTTTCGAAATTATATTGTTTTGCTTGGGTGGGCGGAACCATTTTTTTCCTGTTTATCACTGTAAAGCCGCTTTGAAACAATCCATATTATTTAAAGTGCTAACTAAATAAATAAAGGTGAAATTACTTGATTTGACTTGAGATAAAGGGCCCAATTAGGTATCAGCCTAATGATGAAGCAGGGGAGGAATAATTTCATGGGGAGTAAGATTTCCATACAACACCAGCAACAGTGTGTGGAACTGGGAAGTGGTTGTAGCTGGTGGCTACAATATAGCTGTGTAAAGCTTAAAAATAGTCTATCTAAAGGTTTGAATACACTACACGAAAAAAGTCTCAGCGTACGATTGTAATCCTTATTCCCCAAGAAGGGAACGAGAAGCTTTACAAGGGTTACAAGGACCCTTTGGGAACGCCTCTGTGTGATTGTGTCTGAAGCACGTGTGTGAACTCAGTCCATTGGCTTGACGCAGGCGGGGTGACGTCAGGAGCAGGAAGCTTATAAAGCGCAGCCAGCTTCTAATAGGCTGAAGCAAGTAGATCACAGGGAGGCAGGGAGTATGGCAGCAAAACGGTTACAGTCGTAATCTGAGACGTTCCCTTTTGTTCCACACCATGAAGTGAAAACCCTCCACTTCAATGCATATAGTTTCCATTCCCTGGGCCTCAGTCCCTGTCTCGACAGGATATCTACTCCTAGGTTCTGGTACCCTGGAATGTATACTACTCTCAGGGAGAGTGGCTTTCCTTGGGACCACTGGAGCAGTGTTTCCCAACCCTGCTCCTGGAGGCACACCAACAGTGCACATTTTGGATGTCTCCCTTATCTGATCCATATATTTCTGGTCTTGGAGTCTTTACTAATGAGCTGATGAGCTGATTCAGGTGTGATTGATTAGGAAGAGTTGGAAAATGTGTAGCATTGGTGTGCCTCCAGGAACAGGGTTGGGAAACACTGCACTGGAGGATCTGGCATGCCAGTTTGCATAGTGGACATAGAGGGTGGCAGGGTTGGCAGAATGGCCTCCTGGGGGCACTGAGAAGGAATGGGCACCATATAATGAGATGGGAACCACTCACACTTCTCTTTACAGTCTCGTAAACGTGAGATAGAGCCACGAGATTCTTTATTGCATAAGACTCTTCTCTCGACAACAAAAGTCAACAGGGGCAGAGCTAAAACTACCGATAGCGCATTCCTGTACACGTCGGAAATTTTATGAATGAACACAGCCAGCCCCTACGAGCTGACCGTGCATGCTCCTCGTACGCAGAGGAAGAGGATGGAGAGTCCTCAATTCCCCGCAACAATGCTCAGCACATCTATCTCCTCAAAAATAGAATGCTGAATCCCTGGACTCTCACTCAGGGCGGAAGAAACCACAATGTGGGCTTCCAGAACTAAAGAGTGAGTGCTGGATGCCGTGGGTGAAAGCAGAGAAAAGGCAGAGTTAATCTCTAACCCCTCCCCGATATCCATTTGCGCTAAACCTCCTTGAAGAGTGACAGGCGGGAGTGTGCGAAGCAGTAATGTCTCATGCATGCTTTGCCTGTGACGTTCTGTCGTGCCATTGGACTGAGTTCACACACGTGATTCAGACCCAATCATGCAGAGACATTCCCAAAGTGTTCTTGATGCAGCGAGAGTTCCCTAGTATCACAAAACACCACACAATTTTTAAAAATGAACACAACTTTTAAATCTGAACATACACTGTGTTTATGATTTCAGAGAAAAACAGGGCATCATACACCAAATTCTCGTAATGTGTGATCCTCAGTCATTTAAAGTCATTCCAAACACAACAAACTCACATGGAACCATGTTTGCTAGGAGATGCAGGACAAATGAAAACAATAGGTGTTCTAAAATCGGCTCAAAATATTAACCATGTTAGATCTCCTCCGATTCGATGGAATCATAATCTGTAACTGAAATCTAAAAATCAGAGTAGGATGTTAATTGTGGATGATCATGCATGCGCACCATATTTACAAATGATTGGAATTCACTAACATACACACGTTTAACTATCAAGTTGGATTTTTACGAAGCGTTTGTGAATCTGGAGAAGAGTTTTCGTGTTGGTGCGTTTTACTCGCAAATTACTCATATAACTAGAATAAGTTAATATATTGAATGAGGCCCATTGAACGTCATTGGCCAGTGTACTTTTATGCTTCAGTATTCTTAATGGTGCTCTAAGCGATGTCACACGTTTTTTAGGCCAAAACATTTTTTGTCACATACAGCAAACATCTCCTCACTATCCGCTGGCTGCCTGTCCCCTGAACACACCGTAAAAAGACACGGTCTCTGCAGACACCCCAGGCTCCACAAACGGCAACAAAAACAAACTGGGCTAACCCACACCACGAAACATAACAAACTGTTCCAGCCAATAACCGACAAGAAGGATTTGGGGGTGGGGTTTGGGGGGTTAGTGCGTGGATGAGAAGGAGGAAGGGTCAAGCTAGCCTCCGTTTTGTTTGACAATACTTTAAACGTCAACAAGAAGTGACGTCACCCGACATCGCTTAAAGCACCTTTAAGTATAAAGTGGATAAAGTGGTTTTCCCCATAGCGTAAGCTACTGACAAATGAAACTGCTTGCCATAAACAGCAAGATCTTTTGTAAATACCTTTTATTTCTAAGGTGTGTCTTATTTTTATTAGATCCACAACATTAAATATCCCAGTTTATCCCATTCATTGTCTTGACACAATAGGCCAACAAAGACACCATTCCAGAGAATCACACAGAATAGACAGAAAAAAGTGTTGTCTTCTGAAACTTACCTGAGAATAGTAGGGACATGAGGATGGCACGCTTGGCTGACATCCACTGTGAGGTTTCTGGACTCATTTGTTATGTTTAGTTCTGGATAAATCATGAGGATCATACTGTGCACACAAATAGTCAACTCTGCCTCTTCACTGAGGTCTCGTACATTAATGCTGAAATCACAACCATCTCCACTGTCAAACAGAAGACCAAGATCATCAGACAAACCCAGACTGTTATCCACAGAGAACTGACGATTGCTGGTTATGTTTGAACCTGCAAAGAAAATGTATAAAACCTATTAATATCTTCCTCAAGTTCCTCAATCTGATAATAAGCTGTGGTTAAAGCATGTAAAAATTATCAAAATTTCTGTGGAAAACGTCTAGGTTACTAATGTAAACCCCGTTCCCTGAAGAAGGGAACGGAGATGTAATGTCAGACGTGAACTGACAAATTGGGATCTCACCTGAGAGCATAAACAAAACAAGTCAATGAACAGAGGCGAGCAAATTTTGCCTGGCGAACCACGTCTCGCAAAGCGGCTTGAATGGAAGCACGCTACATTTGCTCAGTTAAGTTTTCCACAAAGGAGCTGAGACGGTGAATCCCAGCCATTCAGCGTTGGTACTGTGCAACGGGACGTGACTCTGTTCCCTCCTTCATGGAATGTGGGTTATATCAGTAACCTAGACATTCCCTATTAGTCAGTCATGTTCGAAATTACGTCAGACGTGAACTAACGAATTAGGATTCCTAACAAAACGCCACAAATTTCTGCCCCTTCCAATCCCCAGCGTAAACCGCCTAACCGCCTAAAGGTCCAGACTTTAGAGAGTGTCAATCTCTGCTGTTTCTTCTGATACTGAGAAAGTGGCCTATTCCAAATGGAAAGGGACGCTACGGAGACCACATCCTGCCCGTAGGGAGGTTATATGTGGAGATTACACATAATGGACTGACCGTTAGGGGCACCTAGTCTCCTAGCACCAAAACATGGGCACCTAGTCTGGTGAAGCACAGGGGCCCGACCTTGAAGGCACAGCGTCCCGAAGTGGGGACTGAGTGTTCAGTGGGTTCACTGGCTTCCCTGGCTTCACGAGGCAAGGGGGTGCGTGAGAAGGCATTAGGCGAGATCCCAATTCATCAGATTTTGTCTGACGTAACGTCAAACATTACTGACTGAAGAGTCTGAAGAGTTGTAATTTTGGTAAAATCTAGCAGATGTCTTACCAGTATCGCAGGTCACTCCTGCATCCTCTGTATGTGTGCAGTCAGTAACACCCCAGCCTTTGAAGCAGCATTCAGACAGTAAGCTCTCCAAGCCTATACAGTTCATGTCATCCAACCAGATTGGACCAGAGCCTTAAAAGTATAACAGAACAAATATAATGCTATTGTTGTTATCACAATGTGTATCAATCAAATTATCTTCCTCATGTTGCACCATACCTTCACCATATTGTCCTCCAGGCGTAACTGAGATTGCTCCAGGAAAACCCATCTGGCGACACACCACTTGTGCTTCAGCCACGTCCCATCCGTCATCACAAACTGTTCCCCACTGTCCATCATGATAGATTTCCACACGACCAGATGAAGGCAGATCTCCAACAAGCCTCACTCTGCCCTCTCGCTTAGGCTTTGACTGCTCATCTGCCACAAGTAATAAATGTATTTATTATATACACTGCCCGGCCAAAAATACTGGATCATTATTATGTTGATTATGATCATTATTATGATTATTATGTTTCTACCATTTTATATGTTTGGGAACAGTTCTTCTAACCCTATACAGCAAAATCACCTGTGTTAAATTAACACTGCTCAGTGTTTAAATGAGTACACACTCAGAGAGTGTTCAATGAACACTAAAGCAGTGCTAAAGTTAATGAGATAATTGAGTGAGTAATTAATCATTATAATTGTGAGATAAGGATATTATGTAAACACATCCAACACCATCAAACCATCTTTTCTCTTTGTTCATCTGGCTATTATAACTCAGGGCCATTTGAGACAAAGGGTGAGAGTCTCAGTAATCTGACTCATTTAACTTACAATGGAGAGAACAGGACTGGCAGGAATCTCAGGTTGGAAACTCAAGTCTACTAAACTTGTTTTTTATGTTATGTTAAGGACATAATATCAGCAGATCTTAAACAGATTCTGAAATGTGTAATCCCACAGAACCAAATGTGGGTCTGATTTGGGCAGACACTATGTTGCTGTCAGGGTGATTGACTGTGTAGCTTTTCATTTCTTAAGCAAACATTTAGGAACACCTATTTGGCACACCGTCTGTTCTATTTAGCTAACCAACTCTCAAAATCTGTGTGCCGAACTGCGTGACGCACTGGACAGCGTGAAGAGAATGCATAAGCTACATTGCAGAATCGATTCAAGGGTAGACTATGAAAAAAAAATTTGAAAAATAAAGCCAGAGATGAAGAATAATTTTATATTTATTGCTATATTGCTATATTTATTATATATCACCGTCAGAAAAGAATTAAGCCAAATACCTAGATTTTTTTTAATCTAATTTAATTTGTACGTCTGAGATATCTTTAAATTTAAATTCTTAAATTTAGTCAATAAAATTTGAGTTTGACACTAGCTGTTTCAACCAAAGGTATCTTGTTCTGCATAGAAGCAGCATTTGAAGTTGCTTTTAAATGTAGCCTATTTACACAATTTAAGGCTTCTCATTTGGATTATTTTTATGTTTTAAAGATAACGTTTTGAATACAGGAATATGAAATAAATTGCAAGATGAAACGTTTAGGAAATATCGACAGTAGATGGCAGCAAGTCACCGAGTCATTTTATTCAATCGTTTCGCTCGAAACGCTGATTCATTCAGTAATAAAAGGCTGTACTACTCTGTGCGCCTATGTTGCGAGTTATTATGAAGATATTATGATATTGATATATCATATTATGAGATATTATGAAAATAAGATTAAGAAGAAAGCTCTGTTAAGGCTCTACCCCAGTATGGTTTGTGTAGAGACATTTATTAGTCTGGCTGTTTGATGAGGAAGTGATTAAATGTATTTGCAATAAACTCTGTAATAATCATACAACTGTATCAGATGACTATTATTCTGTTGTGCGCAGCTGAGTAAGAACTGATGACGGCACGGCTTGAACTTTGGTTGACCAATCAGCGGAAACTACTGTTTAATTTCCAACCATGTAGAGATCGGTAATTCATACTTTTTATTCATTTTGATTTTATGGTGTTTTTATGGCGAATGAGAACAAAGTGTGATGAAAATAACAATATGAAAAAAAAAATGACGCAAGATTTATTTACTAATGACGAATAACCACTTTAGGTCAATGATGCGATTCATCAATCATTTTTCTTTATGCTGATGAAAACGACATTACCTGATTGTCTTTGTTTCTGGTTTTCTTTGTAACAAATGATGTGTTCTGGTAAACCAGAGGTCTTCAATCCTGCTCCTGGAGGGTCTCTGTCCCGCAGAGTTTAGTTACTGCTTCAGCACGCCTGCCTTTGTATTTTCATGTAATTCTGAAGAGCTTGATGAGCTGATTTAGGTTTTCATTAGGGTTGGAACTAAACTCTGCAGGACAGTGGCACTCCAGGAGCTGAATTGAAGACCTCTGTGGTAAACAATGTAAAAAATAAATAAATAAATAAAGCCAAACTACCGAATTAAAGGAAACACTGATCACCATAATGGAACACCATAATACCAAATCAATTTTAATAAAACATTGACATCTAAACCTTTGTTCATTCTCAAAAAGAAATCAAAAAGAACACCGGGGACCAATGACTCATATACTTTGAGTAGCATAAACATAACTCAATTGAGTGAATGTAACTCATTAAAACATGGTAAAAATGTTGTCACATATTTTTTCAATACATGAAAAGCGGCAATTGCTTATGTATTATTCAATATTGTAATATATTAACAGAATATATTATTCTTTAAATTAATCAATACATTATAACAATTTAATTTATCTTTAAAAAAATCAACATTAATTGCAAAAGTCATGATTCGATGCAATTAACGTTGATGCATTAACATTGTTTTAATGGTTGCTTGCTATCTGGGTATTTTGTATACATATATTTATAAAAATGGTTCATGAAAATGTGCTCAGAAAGCCCATCAAACACAATTTGTAAAACGAACAATATAAAGGACAATATAGGCTGTGTAAAACCAGATTAGCAGCTTTGCATACCCAATATTTATAGGAGATAAATTCTTATATTTGTAATCACATGCAGTTTTTGTGTAATATTTATACAGAACATATATGAAGGTATGAAGGTCATACTGTAATTTCAATTTAAAACTAGTGGTATGTTCAGATACTAACCAAACAGAGTCCAACGCTGTGCTGACACAGGTAGAAACAGCAAGGTCCATATAAAATGCATGACCAATCGTTTGGCGGAAACTCTTTATAAAAGCAAATTAGGATGGAAAAGATTCATGAAAGTTCTAACAGAAAGACTTACAAAATCCTCTTGTATCTCATCTAAATATCTACCAAATCAGGCAAGCATTGTTAGATAGGTATCACTTACATGTTCTACCACTGTCCAATCAAATTCGAGGACTACCTTAAATTTCATTTCACCAGAAAACAAAACTGCTGACAGAACCTGTTTGACTGCATGGCTTTAGGTTTGCCACACACACACACACACACACACAAAGCACAACAATGGAAAGAGCAGGTTCCCTTACGTAACAAAAATATATTACATAATACATTTCTATATACTGTATGGGAAACTAGTGCTTTTTCAATTTACTGCAATATATGCATTGACCATGTATGCTAATATTGATTTATATAAAAAGTATTTAGAAATAAAGACAAAAATATTTATTTATATTTATTCACATGCTGTACCATATCTTATCATATGTGTATGTCATGAAGGGTATTACTGAATATGAAATTACATTCTGATAAATAAATAAATGTACTGTCACATTTTTGTGTATTGTTTTGAAATTCCTTATGTATTATTCAAATTATTGTAAAATATTTACACAATATATTATTCTGTGTATTTTCTAATATACCATTAAATTTAATATATTAATCATTCATATATAAGGAAGTATATTTCTAGTAAGGGTTCTCAAGTAATGTCTGAGCATATGTAAATAAAAAAATGTTTTCTTCAGCACATAAATCAGACTGTTTGCTCTTTCATTGTTTTAATATTCACGAGAACATTCCAGGGTGTTGGCGTTCCAGTGACTTCTGTAATTAGACCTGGCTTTGAACCAGACTTGAGCATGACAGCTGATACACAGCGTTACATTTAGCTGCAGAAAAAAGAAAAGTTTGAATTTATGGTCATGTATATTATCAAATGAGACTTTTTGCTTAGAGATAACTAAACAATTTTGGATCTGAACAGATATTAAAATAACAACAACAAATTCAACTTCAGCAATCAGTGGGGAGGAATTAAAGTGTTAAAGTGTTAAAATATGAGTGTTAAATGAACACTCAAGAGTGTTAAAGTAAATGAGCTAATTAAGTAATTAATTGAGTGATGATTGACCACATTATTGAAGACACCTGATCAATTTTTTTAAGCCACCATTATTGTGGTCAGTATTTGAGAAGCACGTCGTGAGCTCTGTCCTGGTCCACAGCTTCAGATGACCACTTAAACTAATGTCTGGTCTGTCTGTGTCTTTAATAAACCCAGTGTTTTTCCTCTATCATGCATCATCACTCTCTTACTTAGTAGAATGTCTAAAGTGGGCTATCAAAATAAAAGTTCTATCTATTGTTTTATTAAAAAATATTAAAAGTTACCATAATGGCACCATTATGGTTATTAATGTTTTCTTTAGTTGGGCTCTTAACCAATGACACTTTAAAATTAGTTTTTCTTTGGCTGCATGCTTCAACTGTGTGTTTCCTGATACATATTTGTTATGAAAAAAAAAAGGGAGAAATTTTCATCAGATGACGTTGGTACCGTTTTAATGTTGATATAGTAATTATGTGGCCTGATTCACTGATGTTGCTTAAATTCAAATATCTGAGTTAGCAGATAATTTCACATCAGTAGCCTTGTGGTATTGTGGCATCAGCATTATGACAATCTGATATTCTGATTATACAGAATTTTTTTTGAGCTGTGTTTTTTAAGGCACACAGAGACATCAAGAATCAACATATTAATCTCAACAAAGGTGACAATCAACAAATCGTATTTGTTACGTTCAGAGTTGATCTGAATATTTTGTTAATTGTCACCATTGTTGAGATTCATACACTGATTCTTGAATTCTGTGTGAGTCCACCTGATCATGTCAACATTCTTAATGCATGATGACTTCTCAAACTCTGTCAAATGCTGACATGTGCAGCTTACTAATAATATTAAACAGCTAAATTAAACTCTAATGACAAATAGTTCATCAAAAAAAGAGTAACCACCATAATTTGTATTCAGTTTCTTTTGTATTTTGTGCCGCGATAAACATGCATCAGAGAAACAGTTTCAGAAGCAAAAGAAAATCTGATGTATGAACTTTATTATTTTCAATAAAAGATCAACATCTAATCATCTGTTAATTCTAAATGAGAACTTTTGTATGAAAGAAATAAAGTCTGGATTGTAATAAGTGAATATGCTGAGACCTTGAGGGATCTGGTAGTGTTTAATATTCTGTTGGGATATAAAAGGTGTCTGTATCGTCTGTTTTGTGGGTCACCATTGTGTTGAAGAGTAGAGCCTGTGCTTCAGTCCAGGAGAACAACAAAAAACATTATTGTTTTGTTGCATGTTGCTGTATTTTACATGCAGGAACTGTATAGTTGCTGATACAATGACAAGTTAATATCACCAGCAAGAGGTTCATATTTGAAAGTGCATGTGTCTGTTGATAAAAGTTCAGGAAATACATGTACATTAATGTAATGATATCAGTTTATGTTGTTTCTTGAGAAAACCTCTAGAGGTCACTGTGTGTAAGGTGATGGGTTGTAACAGGACTTGATGGCTACAGAAGAAACTGACATGTGTAAAAATAAAGAGATGCTTGTAGTTACTGCACTGTAGATTGTTTAATAAAGAAAATATTAAACAAAACATGGTACCAGGAGTGAAAACGTCCGAAGATTACCTGTTGTGAAAGCGACAAGAAGGATACTTTGAGACCACCGGAGAAGCTCACAGGAAATATTGACTGCAACTGGTGCAGTTTCAGGCAGCAATTTGAGCAGTACAGCAGCCATCGGGATGGACACGAAGCCAGAAGCACGTAAGGTTGCTTTATTGGTGACGGTTGCTGGTCCACAGGCTATTGAAGTGTATAACACCTTCGTCTTAAATGAGGATGAGGATAAAAACAAGCTTGACGATGTGCTAGATAAATATACTGCTCACTGCTCACCGAAGAAGAATGAAACATATGAAAGACATATATTTCGTTCACGAGGGCAACAACCGCATGAAACATTTGATAACTTCCTGACTGACCTGAGGCTCAAAGCTCGATGATAAGAGATCAGATTGTGTTTGGCATAAGTGATGCGAAAGTCAGACAACGCTTACTGTGAGAAACAGAGCTCACGTTGCATGAATCAATCAAAATTTGTCAAGCCACTGAACTTGCTCAGCTGCATGTGAAAACATTTGCTGAAATGATGCCGAAAAGCGTGTTTACGAGCTCAGATGCAATGATCAGTGGAGTGTCATTTAAAGGAAAGCGATACATGTCCAAAGCTGTAAAACAGAAGGATGATGTGTACAATTGCAAGCGTTGTGGTACAGAACATCAACCTAAGCAATGTCCAGCTTTCGGAAAGCAATGTGTGAAGTGTAATGGTAAAAATCATTTTGCAAAACAATGTTTCTCCAAAGGGAAAATGAGACAAAAAGAAAAATCTGTCAAGATGTTAGAGGAAACTAACCGCAGCGATACCTTCTTCGTTGGCATGGTTAATTGCCAAGAAACACAGGGTTCTGAAAAAACTGAAAAGTTAACAGATCATGTACAAAATCAAGAGGGTGCTGACAGAAGTGACAAATGGAGAACACCGTTAGAGATTAATGGAACGCTGGTTGCTCTCAAGCTTGACACTGGTGCAAAAGCAAATCTAATTAGCATGACAGACATCAAAAGGATGAGGAAAAGTCGATACTTCTCAAAGACTATAATGGACAAATCATTGACTATCTTGGCATCTGTAAACTGAAAGTAACAGTGAAATAGAAAGTGCACCACCTGCTGTTCTCTTTTGTGGCTGAAGGGCTAGAATCTCTGCGAGGTGACAAAGCATGTGAAATCTGAATCTTGTCAAAAGGGTGTATCAAATCAACCAAGACTACTCAGTGGTGAGTACAAGTAATTCTGTGGATGACATAATGTAAAGGTTTACAGACGTCTTCAAATGGTTTGGTGTTTTACCTTATGTTTACAAGATCCAGTTGAAAGAAATGTGCATCCTGTAGTGCATTCTGCTCGTCAGAGTTCCTGCACCTCTCAAAGAACGTCGGAAAAAAGAGCTAGACAAAATGATCACACTTGGGGTGATCAAAAGAGTTGAAGAGCCAACAGACTGGGTGAATTCCATGGTGTGTGTGAAAAAAAAAGAATGGAGAGTTAAGAGTATGCATGGATCCAAAAGATCTAAATGAAAATATAAAGCGTGAACACTTTCAGATACCAAAACGTGAAGAAATAATGAGTGAAATGTCAAGTGCCAAGTACTACACAAAGCTTGATGCTTCACAAGGATTTTGGCAAATATGCCTGGACGACGATAGTTCAAAGTACTGCACCTTCAATACACCATTTGGTAGATATTCGTTCCTCAGACTACCTTTTGGAATTGTCTCTGCATCAGAAATATTACATCGAGCGATGGAGAATATCATCGAAGGACTTGAAGGAGTCAGAGTATATATTGATGACATCATCATTCGGGGATCTTCACTGCAAGAGCACAATAGAAGACTGACCGAAGTGTTGCAGAAAATAAAATTGAGTGGATTGAAACTCAACATAAACAAATGTCAGTTTGGAGTGCAAGAACTGGTGTTTCTTGGAGACAAGCTATCAAATCAAGGAATACAGCCAGACAGCGAGAAGATTAATGCCATAATAGAAATGGAAAGTCCCACTGACAAAAAAGGTGTACAACGAGTAATGGGCATGGTGAATTACATAGGGAAGTTCATTCCGAATCTTTCTGCAAGAACATCACACATACGGCAACTCTTACAAAAGACATTAGACTTTAAGTGGACAGACGAACATGAGACCAAATCTGATAGCACAAGAAACCAGAAAAGATGCTGAACTGCAAGCTGTTGTTGACAACATGCATAATGGATGGCCAATGGGATCTTCAAAATATTGTGAAGTCAGGGGAGATCTGAGCGTAGTGGATGGAACAAAACAGAATTGTAATTCCACAAAGTTTAAGACAAGACATGTTAAGCAGGATTCATGAAGGTAATTTAGGAATGGAAAAGTGTAAAAGGAGAGTGAGAGACACAGTCTTCCGGCCTGGGATGAACAAAGACATTGAGAATCTGGTGAAAACGTGTGACACATGTCAGAAATTCAGAAGCAAGCAAATCAAAGAACCAATGATGATACCAGACTTACCAACATGGGATAAAGTTGGAATGGATCTCTTCCATCTGAAAGGTAATAATTATTTAGCGGTGATTGGTTATTACTCAAATTATCCTGAACTAGCCTTACTTTCTAATATGTCCACAAGGTGTGTGATAGCACATGCAAAATCATTTTTTGCAAGACATGGAATACCACATACTGTCATGAGTGACAATGGTCCAAGCTTTAATAGCAAAGAGTGGCAAGAATTCTCAGTGCAATATGATTTTAAACATGTTACCTTGAGTCCAGAATATGCTCAATCAAATGGCAAGGCTATGAAAGGTGTTCATATTCTCAAGCAACTGCTGAAGAAAGCTGCAGATAGTGAGTCTGATCCGTACCTCGCTTTGCTCAACTACAGAACATCTCCATTGGAATGTGGTATGGCTCCTGCTGAAATGCTGATGAACCGAAAACTTTGTACTCCTGCCATGTTGTTCACTGAAAAGAAAACATGTGAAGTTAAAGCAGAAGTTCAACCAACTGAAAGAAAAGCAGAAGTTTTCTTATGACAGAGCTGCAAAACATTTGCAACCATTGATGATGGATGATGTTGTGAGAATCAGAAATGATGAGAACTGGAGAAAGAAAGCTGTAGTCATGCAAGAGGTAGCTCTGAGATTTTTTCAGGTGAAAACAAATGATGGACGAATTCTCAGAAGAAACAGAAGATTTGTTGAAGACTGAGAAAGAGTCACTATTCTTGAATCAAAGCAATCCTGAATCTGAGTCAACTGCGTTGTCTGCAAATGATGAATGTGACACTAATTCAAACACAGACAGTCTAACATCAAACAGTCATACAGTTACACTTAGGAGATCTGCAAGACTAATTAGAAAACCTGAGAGACTGAATTTGTGAGAAATTGCTCAAAGTTATAGCAATGAAAAAGTAATTTCGTTTTAGTTTATCAGTATACCATTAGTTGGATAAGTGTATACAAACATTGAGTTAAGATGTGGTACTGAATGCAAATTTAGACATATCATAGAAAAGCATTATGTTACTGTTTAATGTTTTCTTTAAAGAAAGGGGGATGTAAAGATATAAGTTTATGTTGTTACCTGAGAAAACCACTAGAGGTCACTGTGTGTTAGGTGATGGGTTGTAACAGGACTTGATGGCTACAGAAGAAACTGACACATGTAGAAATAAAGAGATGCTTGCAGTTACTGCACTGCAGATTGTTTAATAAAGAAAATATTAAACAAAACAGTTGTGTGTTTTTTTTGTATTGTATTTAAATTAAACGTGTTTGTTTGGCAGCCATAGCTGACAGTAATTGACTAACTTTGTTGTGTGTAGATAAGGCTCAGGTGTGGCCCAGTTTTGGAGTTTCTGGTTTACTTAAGGCTGAGAGTTGGTTTCAACACTAAACCTATGGGCCAGTTATGGGTTAGTAATTGGCTGAGACTCGGGATTAATTGTTTAATTGTCTTTAATCGAGATCTGTCTCACTCCAGGGCCGTCATTCTTTGTGGCATGTGGGTCGTTTGAAAAGGGGCTGTGTGGACCGGAGCTGGGCCTGAAAAACGTACTGCTATGTGAGCAATAAATGGAATCAAATGGGTACTTGCCAAATTAAGCATTTTTATTGCTTAAAAAAATTAAATGAAAACTTTAAAATCAAGTGAAACATTTCAGAAAATTCATTCAAGATTATAAATGAATAACATGTATTTTAAAAAAGACTGCATGAAAATGGCTGTAGGAAACAGTAGATACAGTAGCCAAATGTAACGTGCAGTCAGATATACTCGGGACGCACTACAAATCTAAAACTGTAGTCATCAGGACAGGGGTTAGGCAGACCCATACTGCTGTTGGTTTGAGTCACTGGCATGCTGTTTTTAAATTCTTGAACATGAAAGACATTGTTTTTATTTTTACAGGAGAGAATCAACTTATTGCTGAAGCGAATGGTGTTAGCGTAACTGTTCTGATTACCATATGCCAAAAACCTTGCAACAGGAAAAGAAATACATGAAACACCATAGTTAGAGCATTCCTGAACACTAAGAAAAACCTGGGCTTGCCACTGGACAGTCTTCTCTTTGTAAAGAGCACTAGTGTGTGCAGGAGTTGAGAAGGTTTGGATTCTGTTATTTTGGCCATAGTTGTAGTGATAGTACGGGTAATTGTTGGTTGTGTCATTGATAGATACACTCCACTCATCAGCAGTGTAGATTCTGGGTAGATAATCATTACTCATGTAATCCATTTTATTCCTGATCTTAGAGAAAGGCAGAGCATTGAACTGAAAACCTCTGAGCAGACCAGTTAGGTACAGTTTCTCATGATTCTGATGGAGAACACTTGAGGAAAACTGCATTTCATACAGTTTATCCACTGGGATCAAGAGGAAGCGGATGTGATTCAGGAGGCTGGCCTGTTGTTCTGAACTAATTTGATCACTTTTGTCTTGGATCCATCTCTCCAGAGCTTCAAGAAGAAAAGCTTCATCCTTCACAACCAGGTCTGAGCGCTGCAGCAGAGCGTCCATCATGTGAAAGGAGATGGTGCTCCACAGCGGAGAGCTTATGAGGAACTCACAGTTCCAGGAAAGATACTGAAGGACATTCTCCTGCAGAACAAGGTCACCTGTGCGGACGCCATACTCGTACATTGATAGCTGTGTCCGGAAGGTGTTGTCTTCAGGAATGAGGGAAGTGAAGACCCTGCCAACATCCTCCATAAGCGTCTTCACTCCGAAGATAAATGACAACTGATGGAGACATTGAGCCGAAGTGATGGTAACATCAATCTGACGTGTGTACAAATACCTGAGCAAAAACAGTTCAGACATCGTAAGCATCTATCACCCATAATATATTCAGTAGAATTATGATATTATTCAAAGCAACATTCTTGACGAATTGAGACTATTGGATTGAGCTACGAATTGAAGTGATCTTAAGAAAATGTACCTGAGAAAAGCAGAGACATGAGGATGGCACGTCTGGCTGACATCCACTGTGAGGTTCCTGGACTCATTTGTTATGTTTAGCTCTGGATAAATCATGAGGATCATACTGTGCACACAAATAGTCAACTCTGCCTCTTCACTGAGGTCTCGTACATTAATGCTGAAATCACAACCATCTCCACTGTCAAACAGAAGACCAAGATCATCAGACAAACCCAGACTGTTATCCACAGAGAAATGACGATTGCTGGTTATGTTTGAACCTGCAAAGAAAATATAATAAAATGGATTAAAATTATGTAAATAATAGATATACATGTGCACAACTGCAAATATATCTGGTTTAGCCAAAATGTTTTACCAGTATCGCAGGTCACTCCTGCATCTTCTTTATGTGTGCAGTCAGTAACACCCCAGCCTTTGAAGCTGCATTCAGACAATGAGCTTTCTGAACCTTTACAGTTCATGTCATCCAGCCAGATTGGACCAGAGCCTTGAAAAATCAATAGAATTTGGGGTAAAAAAAAATTAGACAATTATTGTTATAATAGCGTGTAACAATAAAATGGACTGAGGATCATATACCTTCACCATATTGTCCTCCAGGGGTAACTGAGATTGCTCCAGGAAAACCCATCTGGCGACACACCACTTGTGCTTCAGCCACGTCCCATCCGTCATCACAAACTGTTCCCCACTGTCCATCATGATAGATCTCCACACGACCAGAAGAAGGAAGATTCCCCACCAATCTCACTCTGCCCTCCTGTGTTGGCTGCTTTGGTGTGTAACCTTCATCCAGCAGCAAAAGATTAAAAGATTTGTATAATTTACTGAAAAACACTTTAAAAACATTAAAGCAGCCAATAAAATGTGTTGTTTAACCTCAGCTAACTGTGCATTTGTTGTTGCAACAGATGTGTTTGGTTGTAAAATTCCACTGGATGTGTAAGACTTTGTAGATTACATTTAACATAAAAAAATGTTTACAAATATCAGTGTCATATTTTATTCATTTTTATATAAAAATCACGACAAACCTGTAAATACAAATACTGCAAACAAACAATAGAGCTATTCACACTCTTTTTCAAAAATAAATTATTACTACACCATATGTTTGTTACGGTATGCAGACACTGGAGAGGAAGATGGAAGGTGAACAGTGAGTTTATCGAACAATAATGGGGCAGTGATGAAGTGAGCACGTAGGCAGTCCAAAGCCTTGGAGGCTGACGAGGAGCTGGTTCAGGCGGCCAGAGTGAAGCCGGCAGCTCAGGAGACCAGGTCGCAGCGGCAGTACGGCTTTATGGCCCCCCCAAAAAATGTATTGGGTGAGCTCTAGGCGTTGCTGGAATGGACTCTGGACATGGCTGGAGATGGAGGCACCTCAGGACTCAGGATGAGGACGGAGACTGGAGTCACCTCAGGACTCGGGACAAGGACGGAGACTGGAGCCACTTCTGGGCTCTGGACAAGGACGGAGACTGGAGCCACTTCTGGGCTCTGGACAAGGACGGAGACTGGAGTCACCTCAGGACTCGGGACAAGGACGGAGACTGGAGTCACCTCCGGATGAGGACGGAGACTGGAGTCACCTCAGGATGAGGACAGAGACTGGAGTCACCTCAGGATGAGGACGGAGACTGGAGTCACCTCAGGACTCGGGACAAGGACGGAGACTGGAGTCACCTCCGGATGAGGACAGAGACTGGAGTCACCTCAGGATGAGGACAGAGACTGGAGTCACCTCAGGATGAGGACGGAGACTGGAGTCACCTCAGGACTCGGGACAAGGCCGTAGACTGGAGTCACCTCAGGATGAGGACAGAGACTGGAGTCACCTCAGGACTCGGGACAAGGACGAAGACTGGAGTCACTTCAGGACTCGGGACAAGGACGGAGACTGGAGCCACTTCTGGGCTCTGGACGAGGACGGAGACTGGAGACACCTCAGGACTCGGGACAAGGACGGAGACTGGATATACCTCAGGACTCAGGATGAGGACGGAGACTGGAGTCACCTCAGGACTCAGGATGAGGACAGAGACTGGAGTCACCTCAGGATGAGGACGGAGACTGGAGTCACCTCAGGACTCGGGACAAGGACGGAGACTGGAGTCACCTCAGGATGAGGACGGAGACTGGAGTCACCCAAGGACTCGGGACAAGGACGGAGACTGGAGTCACCTCAGGACTCAGGATGAGGACGGAGACTGGAGTCACCTCAGGACTCGGGACGAGGACGGAGACTGGAGTCACCTCAGGACTCAGGATGAGGACGGAGACTGGAGTCACCTCAGGACTCGGGACAAGGATGGAGACTGGAGTCACCTCAGGATGAGGACGGAGACTGGAGTCACCTCAAAACTCGGGACAAGCACGGAGACTGGAGTCACCTCAGGATGAGGACGGAGACTGGAGTCACCTCAAGACTCGGGACAAGGACGGAGACTGGAGTCACCTCAGGATTCGGGACAAGGACGGAGACTGGAGCCACTTCTGGGCTCTGGACGAGGACGGAGACTTGAGTCACCTCAGGACTCAGGATGAGGACGGAGACTGAAGTCACCTCAGGATGAGGACGGAGACTGGAGTCACCTCAGGACTCGGGACAAGGACGGAGACTGGAGTCACCTCAGGACTCGGGACAAGGACGGAGACTGGAGTCACCTCAGGATTAGGACGGAGACTGGAGTCACCTCAGGACTCGGGACAAGGACGGAGACTGGAGTCACCTCAGGACTCAGGATAAGGACGGAGACTGGAGTCACCTCAGGACTCGGGACGAGGATGGAGACTGGAGTCACGTCAGGCAAGGCGGCTGCCATTTTGGATGAGGGATCAGGCCCGGCGGCCATTTTTGACGAGGGATCAGGCGTGGCGGCGGCCATCTTGGACGAGGGCTCAAGCGCGCGGTGACCATCTTGGATGAGGGCTCAGACGCGAGGGTGGCCATCTTGGCAGAGGGCTCTGGAACAGCGGCGGCCATCTTGGCAGAGGGCTCTGGAACGGTGGCCATCTTGGGACGAGGCTCTGGAGTGGTGGCCATTTTGGGACGAGGCTCTGGAATGGTGGCCATTTTGGGATGAGGCTCTGGAACAGTGGTCATCTTGGGGCGAGGCTCTGGAATTGTGGCCATTTTGGGACGAGACTCTGGAATGGCGGCCATCTTGGGACGAGGCTCAGTCGAGTTCACCATCGCTGGGATGGCCGATGGTGAACGGAGACTCACTGCTGGCCAACACCCACTCCACAAAAGCCTCGAAATTCTCCCTAGGTCCCGCACCGGGCAGGCGTGCCTTCGTCTCCACATTGAGGCCTGTGTGGAAGAAAACACTCAATGATCGGTCAAGGGAAGGAGGTAAGGCACTCCAGGTCGAGGAACGCCGTGGTGTGGGCCTCGAGGGAATGCTGAGCTTGGTCCAGGCAAAGCATAAGCATACATTTTCTGTCTGGGACCGGTCCGCTGGAGACAGGGAGAATAGTCGACTATGTGTAATTGAGACCGGACAATGAGCTGGGGTACAGAACAAAAATAAATGGGAATATACTGCAAAATATAATGCAATATAATACATTTCCATATATGGGAAACTAGTGCTTATATTTTTCAATATACTGCAATGCATTGACAATGTTTGGCTGTATATTATGAATATAAAATATTTATAAATGAAGACAAAAATAGCATTACATATAATATTCACTTCTGACTGTTAAAGGAGAGCAAATGTTAAATTAAGAGTTATTTAATGTGTTTTGCTCAATTTTAATATTGGGGGAAAATTATGTTAGTGTTTAATGTTCTATTATTTCTTCATTTAAAAGGTTTTCTGGTATGTGTGAGTTTTTGGGGTCACGATAGTGCTGAAGAGAAGAGCCTGTGGTTCGGATGGCGATTGGCCAAAAACTATTAAGACTGCACTACATTTTTAAAAGTAATGACAGTGTACTCCTCAGCATAGGGATTAGCCTGGATGCCAGGCCGGGTTGGCCCACAACATTTTTTGGTCTGGAAGTTCGGTCTGGACTCGATCCATTGAGGAATAATTATGCTCGGTACAGAAATCGTCGGGCCAATCAAATTGCCAGGGCGGGCTTTATACGATGATGGACAGATAATCCATCCAATAACGTAATCATCACGTCATCAAACGTATTTCTTTCAAAAATGTTTTTTGTGTTTGCAAGTACTCCGCGAATCCTTCAATTATTTTTGCAACACCGGCAAAGATCGTTAACACTCATTATTTTTTTTTAATACTTTTTCCAGAGTTTGTGCAGTTTAGTTCTGTTGACAACTATGCGTTGCTCAACATACGTCATTTACTGTGTTGCTCTGATTGGTTGTAAGTCTATCCAATTGAGTGCAGAGTTGTTGTTTTTTCCTGGATTGGTTAAGACACGCCTCATAATCAAAGCCCTATGGAGCAGTATCAGACTCACATTCTGACTAGAATATGAGTATGACGAAGTCAGGCAACATAGGGATAGTCTCTTGGTTAAATAATTTAGTATAAGCAGATGTCCTTTTGCTGTTGTCAACTAGCATGAAAATATGAAACATGCATAATGTAAATAATAAAATAAATATATTACATTATATATTTCTCTATACATGTGTGTTTATGTTGCATGAGTAAATATATCTGCAATATATTACACATGCAGTACCATATCTGATTACATATATATCTATACATTATGAAGTGAATTACTGAATATAAAATGACATACATTAGGATATATATTATATATTCATATTAGAAATAAGGTTAAAGAAATATCTTTTAAACTCATTCATCGATTTTATCCAGCTAATCACATATATCAGATATAAGATATACATTTAAACTGTACTTTCTGTAATAATTATCACAAAACCACCTTGGATTTATTTTGGCATTGTACTTTTTCTATTATACTGCTGTGGTGTAAGGTACATCAATTTATTAATTAAAATATTTTTAAAATATACTCTCTTTTGGGGAAATGTACTCTTTGGTTTCATGGATTATCCTGAAGAAGATGGAAAATGTAAATAATTTTTATACTTTTGACCATATTTTATACTTATAAATGTAAGTTTACCAATCAGAAACCCAATTTTATATGTTTGTTGACTGAAGTAAGGCTGTATTAGAGACTCTTAATAAAAAAGCTGTCAAGACATTAAAAATCTGTGAGCTTGACTAAATATTTATTTGATATTTTTATACCTGGATGCACTTTTATTCTGATATTTATGTTACTATCCCTGGCACCCTTTTCTTTTGTCTTTTCATTATTATACAGTAATTTTTTCTTTCTCTCTTTTTTTTCTATTGTATGTATAATGTTCAATACTTTTATTTGTACAAAATGTATGTTGCTTGAAAAAAAAATGCAAACAATGTATTTTATATACAAATGAAAGAAAAGGTTTACTGACCAAACGGCATCCAACGTTGTGCTGAAACGTGAAGAAACAGTAGAGGCAATAGAAGATACATGATTCTTCTCATGCTGGAGATATTGCAAACAGCAGAGACCGCAACACAATCCTCAGCTGAATCAGTTACTAAACGTCCTGCCTTTCCTTTAAATAAGGACCAAAATATTTTAAGACTGGAATAGAACAGTCACATTTATAGGTTACCAACATTTTTATTTCACGAAAATGCTAAATTTGAAAAGATTTTATTACTGTAACATGCATTTATACAAGAACTATCTGTCTGCACATCTGGGCTAAGGTTAGTGTCAGAAAAATGTCTGTTTTAGTTAATCATTTCACACAAACTTTGCTCTGTTGTTCTGTTGGTGCTGCTTCAGATCCTTTTCATGAATGGGAAGAATGATAATGGTATCTCCTTCTTCTTCAAAGTTTATTGGTCAGACCCAAAGTTTATATACTCTTCTTTTTATGCATATTTATTTGATATAGAACAAAGACTTTCACTATTGATTGGATAGACAAATGTACATTACCATAAGCCCTCCTACTTCCGTTTACCATATGTGGATGTTTTTACCTCTTTTCAAGGACAAATGTGTCGACAGTTAGATAAAAAACATGTTGAAACACAGTTGGAGCTCCAGCAAGGAAAACATTACTAAGAGAATGATGGGGTGATGACACGTATGAATTTGTAATCTTGTAATCTTACCGTTCCACATAGCAACATTTTGACGTCCCAGATCCAGCCCACATCTGGTACACGTGGAAAGATGATCTGGCCCACATGCAGCGTGGATTGACGGCCCTTGGGCGGCTCTCCTGTTTGCCAGATTTGAGCCACAAGCAAAATGATGTCCAAAAGACGTCTTTTCAATGTTTTTGTCACAAAAGTCGTACGTTGAAAAGACGTCCACTGAGGAGCCAGAATGAAAGTTTTTACGACATCTTTTTTTGACGTGTTCTGCACGTCAGTAGATATACCATTCACCTTCTGTCAATATGATTTATGACCCTATGATTGACAGGTGGGCGGGGCTAACCTTTGCCCTTCCGGAGAGGGGGGTGTTCCGGAGGTCCCTTTGATCTAGGGATTAACCTTTGACCTATCGATCAATCAAGTTGTCAGTTGTCTTTGCCCTATTGACCTTTGTATTATACGTCAAGTAGCCAGTTGTCTTTGATCTGGGGTATAATCATTTATTTTGACAGTCGTCTTTGCCCTATTGACCTTTGCATTATACGTCAAGTTGTCAGTTGTCTTTGATCTGGGGTATAATCATTTATTTTGACAGTTGTCTTTGCCCTATTGACCTTTGTATTATATGTCAAGTTGTCGGTTGTCTTTGATCTTGGTATGCCAGTTGTCTTTGATCTGGGGTATAATCATTTATTTTGACAGTTGTCTTTGCCCTATTGACCTTTGTATTATACGTCAAGTTGTCAGTTGTCTTTGATCTGTATTACGATGGATGATTTTACCATTTAGTTTTACCCATTGATTTTGGCCTATTGACCCACGGTGAGGAAAAACTCCGGAAGATTCAGTTGGGGAACCCCCCTCCATGCCAGCCGTGTTGGGGTTAGTGAGAAAATAATTTTTCTAATGTCGCATATAGATTAGAATAATCTTTTCAAAACAAAAATAAAATAATCTTACTTTATCAGGCGTTCCCAAAGATGTTGAATCATTTAAAGATCTCAGATTGTTTTCTCTCTCACAGCGAGTCTGTGGCTGACCAGCATCTTTTGGTCTTCTATGTATGTGTGTGTGTTTGTGTGTGTTACATGATACCCCTCCGCATTCCTGAGCTCATTGCTGAGGACACTGTGGAAGTGAGGACAATATATATAATAACTTTCACACTAAAGTTGAAAAACATTATGCTCTATATAAATGAAATGGTTATACAATTTACATCTAGTCATTTACAAAATATAATATTTAACACTAACTAGAGTTGAAAAACATTGATCTTTAAAAGTATATAAATGAAATGGTTATAAATGTGCAATTATTAATTTAAAAATATAATATTTTACACTAACTAAAGTTGAAAACATGCTGTTCTTTAAAAGTATATAAAATAAAATATATAAAATAAATATCATAGTCAATTTACTGATCCAATTATTTTAGATGAAAGAAAAACAGTTTACATTTTCACAGAGTTGAAGTAGCTCCTAACACATAGATGTCCATACATTTAAAGTTGAAAAGATCCCACAAGTAATTCTCTCTCCCCCTCGCTTGACAGGCATGCATTGTCTGTGTGTGTGTGTGTGTGTGTGTGTCTTTTCAGTGGTCAGAACGAGACATTGCATGTGTTCGATTAGTGTTATTTCTTATTTCATAGTAAAATCATTAAAAGTTTAAATTATATCTTTTAAAAATACAAGATGTTTTAAATTAAATTAATTCATAAAAAAAAAATGCTACATTACCAGTCTGTGGAAAAACTTGACTATATTTTTTTATTTATCAGGGTACATGTAAAGAACTTTGAAATTTGGGGCTCTCACAAGTCCTCTCACACATTGTGTGAAATGCTCAATAATTCCTCAAGTAGTATCTGTGCGAAAATCACCACATAGGCCTATCTGTAGTGCGAGAGCACCAATAAAGACATTTAGACTCTGTGATGCCTCAGGCCAGCCCCCATTAGCTTCAGGATATAGGGTGACAGAGCAGATGAGTCTATGTGCATCGTGTAATGTTAGTCTGCTAACACCTTTCCAGAGCCAAAGTTTTGTTCGTACTAAGATTATTTCAAATCATAATCGTAAAAGTTTAAATATTTTAAAATGAAAAGATGGTTTAAATGAAATCTTCATAGTTTTAATACATTCATATCTTCTATTCATATTTTAAAGATTACTGTAATGATTTTGTTTAACGGCGACCTAAAGTATAATTTTTATTAATATAGCCATAACGATTTTTGTACTGTAACAGCGTATTCTATCCCGTACATCTAAAACACGAACGTCACAGAAAACTGCATTTTTACATTTTCAATAAATAAATAAATCATTTAATATAATAAACCTGTTTTGCACTTACAAACCATAAAATCTCTATTTTTAAATTAAATTATTATAAATAAAGTATATAACTATTTAATGAATAATAACACATATGTTACTAAAATGTATTCATACAAATTAAACAGATTTATCTAAATGAATATATATATATATAAATTACATGTATAATTACAAAAAACTCCTTACATTTTCAGAGCGCTGAAGAAGTAGTAGAATCTAGATCTATGCAATGATAAAAAACAATCCAAACAGCAAATAGTTTTAGTTGTCATAAACAAAGCCCTCCCATATCCGTCAGTGATAGGGTGAGATGAAGCTTCACACCCGCACAGAGACGGAGGAGTTACAGGCCAGATGAGCCTCTGGGCCACAATTATGTCAGAGCGTATGCAATGCTAGTGTCATGTTGGGACAAGAACGACGGGAAACAAATGCGAGTTAACAGAATGTTTATTAGATGAGAAGTGAAGCAGTACAGGCAGGTGGAACGGTGACACAGGGACTTCGGTGGTCAGGATCCGATGAAGACGTGAAGAGTGAGGTGACGGTGAATCGGCAGACGAAAACCCAGTGATGACGACGAAGATCAGGATCAGGAACAGGAACACAAGGCAGGACGAGACACCGGAACACCAATACGAACGACATCAAACAACGATCTGACCAGGATGATAGAACAGCGGTGAGTATAAATAGAGTGGTGAGATTGATTACAGCTGGTGAAGTGGATGAGGATCAGCTGAATCGGATCAGGTGATGTCATACACTCACGCCCACTACACACGTGCATTCAAACCACAACATAAACACGAGACTAAAAGGAACAGAGAATGTGTCTACCGTGACAGCAAGTCTGCTTTTCAGAGTTTTATTCATACTAAATTCATTTAAAAGCATAAACTTAAAAGTTTCAATTGAATCTTTTAAAATTAAAAGACTGTCTAAAGTTTTTATTAAAATTGTATCTTCTATTAATCTCACAGGACTTCTGTATGTTATAAATGAGTTTGCATAAATTTAACCTGAGGTACTATTTTTACTAAAATGTAAAAAAATAAAGCAAAAACTGTGCTTTGGCGTCTTAGATCTTATTTATACAAAAATATTTCAAACAGTATTTTTGTCCATGCCACATGAAACATGTTGTCAAAGTTTGTCACAATGTTTTTTTGTTGTTGTTGTTTTAAAAGAAATCCCAGGACTCTACATTGCTCTTATTTAGATTAAGTTGTATCATATAGAAAATCACCACACATTTTCAGAGACGCTGCATAAGTAAAGTTTGTCTTGAGTGAATATTTAATTTTACTCGCCTTAATTCAAAGCATGATCATACTTTTTCTGCTGTAGCTATGGCCTATTGTACGTATAAGATGTATCATATTTACTTTTCTTGCATCTCTCAAACTATCCTTATTCATTGTGGAAGCACACAGGGTGAAACCCTTCACTGAGAATATACTATCGGTTATCTACTCAAAATATATGTCGAATTTTCAAATGTTAGCATTTGTTGATGCGACAGGCTGTCTGTTGGCCGCATGAACAGACTTTGGGGAGAGCTGATGATACTATAGCAGAAAGCATGCCCCTTTGACCTCCTCGATTCAAACGAATAGGGCTCTCTAGCGACACGCTTTCTCAAATGTGTGTTGCAACTACGATAACCGTTATGTGCCAAGAAGCTACGACATGTCATCCAATAGCACTTCATCGAGTTTACCTATACATGTTCTACCGTTATGCTGCCTATTTAATGAATCACACAACCACGGAATGAAAAAAGCTTGTAATTTAGACCGTAACATTGACTTACCTGTCGAGAAGAAAGCAGGCAACTTCTCCTTCATTAGCTCTATCCACCTGGGAAAAGCTATCCCCATATTTACCCTCGTTTTGAATTTGCCGGACACGTTTCACTTTAAATTAATTTTTTAAGGTTTATCATGGCTACGAGGATTGCATTATGAAGTGCCGTGCAATCTTTCAAATTTGCCGGGGGAGTGTCTAAAGTTTTTATTAGTTCCCTGTCTTGTCATTTGGTTGTCCCAGGTGTTTCTTGTTGGTTCCGCCCCCTTGTTATCCTGTTAGCTCGTTTGTCCTCATTATTTAAGCCCTGTGTTTCTGGCCTGTGTTTGTGAGTTCTTGTCGATGTTACAAGTGAGTGTAGGTTGTTCTTGTTCGAGTTCATGTTCCTGTCTTTGAATCTTGTATCCTGTTTCCTGAATGTTAAATAAAAGTGTGCTGCAGTTGGATCCAGCCTCTTGTCTGCCTCAACCACGCCATTCGTGACAGAAGAACTCACCAGCATCGTGATCCAGCAGCCATGCCTTTCTGGAGTCCAGACGTCCAGATTATCCGTCTCCGTCAGGAGAACCGCTCGATTGAAGAGTACGTGATAGAGTTTATCAAGCTGGCACCCTTCACCTCGATGAGCGAGGAGAGCCTGATAATCTTCTTTCGAGGAGGGCTATCAGAACCGCTTAGCACATTCATGCCCTGGCATGAGCCTCACGAAACCCTGGAGAGCTATATTGACCGGGCTCTTCGGTTAAGCGGTTCAGTGTATACGGTGGTAGAGGAGGAACCCTGTGAAACCACTGTATCCGTCCAGCCAGAGACCGTCCAGCCAGAGACCGTCCAGCCAGAGACCGTCCAGCCAGAGACCGTCCAGCCAGAGACCGTCCAGCCAGAGACCGTCCAGCCAGAGACCGTCCAGCCAGAGACCGTCCAGCCAGAGACCGTCCAGCCAGAGACCGTCCAGCCAGAGACCGTCCAGCCAGAGACCGTCCAGCCAGAGCTTCACGTCTGCCACGTCCAGCCAGAGCTTCACGTCAGCCACGTCCAGCCAGAGCTTCACGTCAGCCACGTCCAGCCAGAGCTTCACGTCAGCCACGTCCAGCCAGAGCTTCACGTCAGCCACGTCCAGCCAGAGCTTCACGTCAGCCACGTCCAGCCAGAGCTTCACGTCAGCCACGTCCAGCCAGAGCTTCACGTCAGCCACGTCCAGCCAGAGCTTCACGTCAGCCACGTCCAGCCAGAGCTTCACGTCAGCCACGTCCAGCCAGAGCTTCACGTCAGCCACGTCCAGCCAGAGCTTCACGTCAGCCACGTCCAGCCAGAGCTTCACGTCAGCCACGTCCAGCCAGAGCTTCACGTCAGCCACGTCCAGCCAGAGCTTCACGTCAGCCACGTCCAGCCAGAGCTTCACGTCAGCCACGTCCAGCCAGAGCTTCACGTCAGCCCCGCCTGTTCCCGAGCCCGAGTCTGCCCCGCCGGTTCCCGAGCCCGAGTCTGCCCCGCCGGTTCCCGAGCCCGAGTCTGCCCCGCCGGTTCCCGAGCCCGAGTCTGCCCCGCCGGTTCCCGAGCCCGAGTCTGCCCCGCCGGTTCCCGAGCCCGAGTCTGCCCCGCCGGTTCCCGAGCCCGAGTCTGCCCCGCCGGTTCCCGAGCCCGAGTCTGCCCCGCCGGTTCCCGAGCCCGAGTCTGCCCCGCCGGTTCCCGAGCCCGAGTCTGCCCCGCCGGTTCCCGAGCCCGAGTCTGCCCCGCCGGTTCCCGAGCCCGAGTCTGCCCCGCCGGTTCCCGAGCCCGAGTCTGCCCCGCCGGTTCCCGAGCCCGAGTCTGCCCCGCCGGTTCCCGAGCCCGAGTCTGCCCCGCCGGTTCCCGAGCCCGAGTCTGCCCCGCCTGTTCCCGAGCCCGAGTCAGCCCCGCCGGTTCCCGAGCCCGAGTCTGCCCCGCCGGTTCCCGAGCCCGAGTCTGCCCCGCCTGTTCCCGAGCCCGAGTCTGCCCCGCCTGTTCCCGAGCCCGAGTCTGCCCCGCCTGTTCCCGAGCCCGAGTCTGCCCCGCCGGTTCCCGAGCCCGCGTCTGCCCCGCCTGTTCCCGAGCCCGCGTCTGCCCCGCCTGTTCCCGAGCCCGCGTCTGCCCCGCCTGTTCCCGAGCCCGCGTCTGCCCCGCCTGTTCCCGAGCCCGCGTCTGCCCCGCCTGTTCCCGAGCCCGCGTCTGCCCCGCCTGTTCCCGAGCCCGCGTCTGCCCCGCCTGTTCCCGAGCCCGCGTCTGCCCCGCCTGTTCCCGAGCCCGCGTCTGCCCCGCCTGTTCCCGAGCCCGCGTCTGCCCCGCCTGTTCCCGAGCCCGCGTCTGCCCCGCCGGTTCCCGAGCCCGCGTCTGCCCCGCCGGTTCCCGAGCCCGCGTCTGCCCCGCCTGTTCCCGAGCCCGAGTCTGCCCCGCCTGTTCCCGAGCCCGAGTCTGCCCCGCCTGTTCCCGAGCCCGAGTCTGCCCCGCCTGTTCCCGAGCCCGCGTCTGCCCCGCCTGTTCCCGAGCCCGCGTCTGCCCCGCCTGTTCCCGAGCCCGCGTCTGCCCCGCCTGTTCCCGAGCCCGCGTCTGCCCCGCCTGTTCCCGAGCCCGCGTCTGCCCCGCCTGTTCCCGAGCCAGAGCGTGTGTTGTTTGTCTCCAAGCCAGCGTGTGTGTCGCCTGTCCTCGAGCAAATGAGTGTGTTATCCGTTCCTGAGCCAGTGAGTGTGTTGTTTGTCCCTGAGCCGGAGAGTGTGTTATCCGTTCCTGAGCCAGTGAGTGTGTTGTTTGTCCCTGAGCCAGTGAGTGTGTCATCCGAACCAGTGAGAGTGTCATTCGTTTCCGAGCCAGCGAGTGTGTATTCTGTTCCCGAGCCAGTGTGTGTGTCGTCTGTCTCCGAGCCAGTGTGTGTGTCGTCTGTCTCCGAGTCAGCGTGTGTGTCGCCTGTCCTCGAGCCAGTGAGTGTGTTGTTTGTCCCTGAGCCAGTGAGTGTGTCGTCCGAACCAGTGTGTGTGTTGTTTGTCCCCGAGCCAGAGAGTGTATCGTTTGTCCTCGAGCCAATGAGTATGTTATCCGTTCCTGAGCCAGTGAGTGTGTTGTTTGTCCCTGAGCCAGTGAGTGTGTCGTCCGAACCAGTGAGAGTGTCGTTCGTTTCCGAGCCAGCGAGTGTGTATTCTGTTCCCGAGCCAGTGTGTGTGTCGTCTGTCTCCGAGTCTGTGTGTGTGTCGTTTGTCCCCGAGCTAGAGAGTATGCCGTTTGTCCCCGAGCCAGAGAGTATGCCGTTCGTCCTCGAGCCAATGAGTGTGTTATCCATTTCTGAGCCAGTGAGTGTGTTGTTTGTCCCCGAGCCAGAGAGTGTGTCATTTGTCCTCCAGCCTGTGAGTGTGTCGTCTGTCCCCGAGTCAGTGTGTGTGTCGTTAGTCCCCGAGCCAGTGAGTGTGTTTTCTGTTCCCGAGCCAGTGTGTGTGTCGTCTGTCTCCGAGCCTGTGTCATTTGTCCTCCAGCCTGTGAGTGTGTCGTCTGTCCCCGAGTCAGTGTGTGTGTCGTTAGTCCCCGAGCCAGTGAGTGTGTTTTCTGTTCCCGAGCCTGTGAGTGTATTGTCTGTCTCCAAGCCTGTGAGTGTGTCTTCTGTTCCCGAGCTAGTTTGTGTATCGTCTGTCTCCGTGCCCGTGAGTGTGCCTTCTGTTCCCGAGCCAGTGTGTGTGTTGTCTGCTGTTCCTGAGCCGGTGTCCGCTGTTCCTGAGCCGGTGTCCGCTGTTCCTGAGCCGGTGTCCGCTGTTCCTGAGCCGGTGTCCGCTGTTCCTGAGCCGGTGTCCGCTGTTCCTGAGCCGGTGTCCGCTGTTCCTGAGCCGGTGTCCGCTGTTCCTGAGCCGGTGTCCGCTCCGCCCTGGCCGCCCGCGCATCCTGCTCCGCCCGCGCATCCTGCTCCGCCCGCGCATCCTGCTCCGCCCGCGCATCCTGCTCCGCCCGCGCATCCTGCTCCGCCCGCGCATCCTGCTCCTCCCTGGCCTTTGCCTCGTCCTGTTCCGCCCTGGTCACCCATGCACCACGGCCCAGGCCCGCCTTGCTCGTATCCTGGTCCCGGTTCCCAGTGCGGGCCTGGTCCCCCGTCCCTCCTCCAGGACCTCCTTCCTGGACTGTCTTGCTTGTTTTGATGGGCGTCGGGAGCCGCCCATAGGGGGGGGGCTATGTTATCATGTGCTTTTGTGTCCTGTCGTGTTTGGTTGTTCCCTGTCTTGTCATTTGGTTGTCCCAGGTGTTTCTTGTTGGTTCTGCCCCCTTGTTATCCTGTTAGCTCGTTTGTCCTCATTATTTAAGCCCTGTGTTTCTGGCCTGTGTTTGTGAGTTCTTGTCGATGTTACAAGTGAGTGTAGGTTGTTCTTGTTCGAGTTCATGTTCCTGTCTTTGAATCTTGTATCCTGTTTCCTGAATGTTGAATAAAAGTGTGCTGCAGTTGGATCCAGCCTCTTGTCTGCCTCAACCACGCCATTCGTGACACACGTAAACTATAACAACAGAATCACATCTGACTATTGCACTGAGAAAGGCGTATTCATTAAGACTGTTAAACAAAGTTTGGTGTTTAAAATTAAAATTGCACAAAAGTAAATGCTAGAGGTCAACTTGCTAAAAAGTAAATTTCAGCGTGAGCCATTTAAAACAAATACGAAAAGCCATTCGTGAGCAGTTTTGAATGTTTGTAATTGACATGTTTCTTTTTGTTTTTGTACAGTTTGCAAAAACTATAGTTTACGAACGCGGTCAAACATAGCAATTTATGAAAAACATGAACCAGATATTTTTACATGAGATTTTTCTTTTAGAACATCTACCTGCTACGTCTACGAAACATCGACATAAAAGATGAGTATTGCTGTTACCCATAAAACTTTTACGCTTCTAACTATTGCCCATTTCACAGTGTAGACTTGGAATTAAAGCCTCTTTTGTTTCCCCGTTATTATTTGATTTACGGGACCAGACACCAGTTATCTTGCCAAGAAAGATTTTATTCTTATATGTCAGGAGAGAAACTTCAAGATGTTGTATTCATGCCAGGTCTATGCGTTTCCGTGTTTCTCTGAGGTAGTACAGTAAGATTGAGCTTTTATACATCACAGAGAGTCTTACAGCTTCCTTGTAAGGTAACAAAACATGTTGCTCTGAGCTTCTTAAAATTAGAACGTATGTCATACGTACACGTTATGTTTAGCATGTCACAATTCACTTCCATATTAGGAACTATCCTTGTTGTTTACATCTGTGATGCACTTACATCAGTCGAACATGTTACATTGTACACACCCCATAGCAAAATATAGCTTCCCCCTGTCTGACATATGATCATCCCATGGATCCATGCTATCTATAGTTCCCTCATGCATTCAAACTCATGCTTTTGAAACTTCATAAGATGATACAACTGATTATGAATATTAATAAAGAATAATAATACAGATACATAATATTTAATAATAAAATAATATTAAAAGATGAAATTTTGAATCTTCAACAGCACAGTCATAGATACATCGTTATGTTGTGTATGTCGCTAAACAACGGTTAAGCTAATGAATTACCGTTGATAAGCGGTATTTTTACCTGTAGGCATAGGTCTTTTAGGCCTGATCCAGAAAACAGACGTTGTGTTTTATGTCTTAATAATTGTTCTTCTTTTTATGAAAACATATCGTAAATATCAATTGTTAGATAAATTATATCTAACTATCAACAGTTATATGTGAAACACGCTCAGTCGCATTAGAGTCGGATTCTTGTTTATATTGAACATTTTTATTGAACCGCTAGTGTTCTTAAATTGTTTACCACAGTTTCATTTGAACAACACTATTGTAACACTTATCGCATTTTGTACAGTGTTTTCTTTACACTTTCACCCCATGGAAATCCGTTTCCTACAGTTAGCTGTAATGTTAGTGAACTCTAGGCCTTCTCTTTTTTCATTTACGACAGTATTTGCATGAATTGTCTTGATTTAATAAAATGATGGTTTAAACCACATTATATTATTAAACCATCCTAGCTTTTAAATTGTGCTTAATTCTATATTTTAACCCTTTATGCGAATATAGAATACCGCACAAGGATCTCTGAAATATTTTTTTGTGTAAAACATCTATGTAGGTTGTGTAAAACATCTATGTAGATCTATTTATGTTTTAAAAATACAGCAAAACAAAGAATGAAGACATCTTTCTACCAGTGACCCTCAAAATCTGGGGCATACAACAAAACACAGTACATTATCAGAAAATTACTTTTGTCGCTTTTTCTGAATAATCTCACCAAGTGCGGGTGCTTGATAACTATTATCAAGCGGTAATGACGTGTTTTTTACGCGATATTGATATCACGTTTTAAATTCGACTCGATACATTTGAATGCGCTAAAGGTCTATAACTGAACGTCTTAATATTTGGTAAAAGTTAACTTAAAGCCTGCGCAAAATACGTCCTAGCTACTTTCTAATATATAATATATATATAATCCTTTAGAATAAGTTATGAGCTCGGACATGACCAGAAAATAGTTTTTTATTTCAACATAGTAAAGTAAAACAATAACGACATTTACAGGTGATCGAGCAAGACTAAAAAGTCGCGGCACGCGATCATGTTTTTCTCTAGGGCATAGCTGACCACACTTTCAACTATTTCATCAACATCTGTTTTTACATTTTTTGACAACAGTGACACACAGAGATCTGTTACAAACGTACATATACAGAGTAGTTCGTCGACTTCAAATTCCTCACAAGATTCATGCATCACATTCAGAACTTTTCTGAGGATTACTCCGACAGGTTCGTTGCCGTTTATAAACATGGGCGTAACATCTGTCCAAGATCCAACCAACCCTCTTATGACATCCATTTCTTTTTTGAGATTTTTCACACATTTGGTATCCCTCTCGCAATTGTTGTTGTCATCACACGCAGCCTCGATGATTCTGTGCATCAAGCTAACCATTGGGCCTCTAAAATGATCTTTAAACAGAGTCTTGCGTAGCTCTTAAACAACACTCTTTCCCCGTGCCGCACTCACACGCCGGATGACGCAGTGCCCCCGCTACGACAGAACTCAACGGGGAGTCGCTCTCCATCAGCGTTTGCGTCGCCATTTCTGAAGTTTTTAGATTTTTCGGTCCCCTATTCGATGATAAAAGATTCTGTAATCTCCTGGAGGTCCTTACAGTACAATCGTCCAGGCGTTGTACGTTAACACAGTTTTTGGGTTAGAAATGTGAGTCAAAGAAGTTTGCGTCTGACAAACAGGAAGGTTGAAGCGGCCTTTGACAGTCGGTGTAACAATGTAGACAATGTTCCTTCGACTTTTGATCGATGTTACAGTAGCAGAGCAGTCCAGCAGTCTAGCTATTAGAGCTAGACCCAGGGGTTGTGTGCGATAACTGACGCTGGGCTCTGTGTAGAGTTTATCAGGACAACTGATAGTGGTCCGCCCTCGCCCCGCTGGAGGAGTTGTATAGGGGCGTCGTCATCATGACGTCGTAAACAGCTATATAGGATTAAAGCCACCTAGTATCAGAAGTAGCGTCATGGAGATGCTATGCATATGCCACCAGAGAGAATTCTATTAATTACACCAATATATATATTTTTTAAACATATGGATGAGTGAATGTTCGCAATAAGCTCCGTAACAAGCGTTTAGAAAGTAGCTAGGACGTATTTTGCGCAGGCTTTAAGTTAACTTTTACCAAATATTAAGACGTTCAGTTATAGACCTTTAGCGCATTCAAATGTATTGAGTTGAAATTAAAACGTGATATCAATATCGCGTAAAAAACACGTCATTACCGCTTGATAATAGTTATCAAGCACCCGCACTTGGTGAGATTATTCAGAAAAAGCGACAAAAGTAATTTTCTGATAATGTACTGTGTTTTGTTGTATGCCCCAGATTTTGAGGGTCACTGGTAGAAAGATGTCTTCATTCTTTGTTTTGCTGTATTTTTAAAACATAAATAGATCTACATAGATGTTTTACACAACCTACATAGATGTTTTACACGAAAAAATATTTCAGAGATCCTTGTGCGGTATTCTATATTCGCATAAAGGGTTAAAATATAGAATTAAACACAATTTAAAAGCTAGGATGGTATGATAATATAATGTGGTTTAAACCATCATTTTATTAAATCAAGACAATTCATGCAAATACTGTCGTAAATGAAAAAAGAGAAGGCCTAGAGTTCACTAACATTACAGCTAACTGTAGGAAACGGATTTCCATGGGGTGAAAGTGTAAAGAAAACACTGAACAAAATGCGATAAGTGTTACGATAGTGTTGTTCAAATGAAACTGTGGTAAACAATTTAAGAACACTAGCGGTTCAATAAAAATGTTCAATATAAACAAGAATCCGACTCTAATGCGACTGAGCGTGTTTCACATATCCTGAAGCTAATGGGGGCTGGCCTGATGCATCACAGAGTCTAAATGTCTTTATTGGTGCTCTCGCACTACAGATAGGCCTATGTGGGGATTTTCGCACAGATACTACTTGAGGAATTATTGAACATTTTACACAATGTGTGAGAGGACTTGTGAGAGCCCCAAATTTCAAAGTTCTTTACATGTACCCTGATAAATAAAAAAATATAGTCAAGTTTTTCCACAGACTGCTGATGGAGCATATTTGTTTCATGAATTAATTTAATTTAAAACATCTTGTATTTTTAAAAGATAGAATTTAAACATTTAATGATTATACTATGAAATAAGATTAACACTAATCGAACATATGCAATGTCTCATTCTGACCGCTGAAAAGACACACACACACACACACACACACACACACACACACAGACAATGCATGCCTGTCAAACGAGGGGGAGAGAGAATTACTTCTATGTGTTAGGAGCTACTTCAACTCTGTGAAAATGTAAACTGTTTTTATTTCATCTAAAATAATTGGATCAGTAAATTGACTATGATATTTATTTTATATATTTTATTTTATATACTTTTAAAGAACAGCATGTTTTTCAACTTTAGTTAGTGTAAAATATTATATTTTTAAATTAATAATTGC
Organism: Meda fulgida; assembly: GCA_030578275.1. Classification (NCBI taxonomy): domain Eukaryota; kingdom Metazoa; phylum Chordata; class Actinopteri; order Cypriniformes; family Leuciscidae; genus Meda; species Meda fulgida. The sequence continues at coordinate 5,028,755 of CM060618.1, forward strand.
ACATTTATAACCATTTCATTTATATACTTTTAAAGATCAATTTTTTTCAACTCTAGTTAGTGTTAAATATTATATTTTGTAAATGACTAGATGTAAATTGTATAACCATTTAATTTATATAGAGCATAATGTTTTTCAACTTTAGTGTGAAAGTTATGATATATATTGTCCTCACTTCCACAGTGTCCTCAGCAATGAGCTCAGGAATGCGGAGGGGTATCATGTAACACACACAAACACACACACATACATAGAAGACCAAAAGATGCTGGTCAGCCACAGACTCGCTGTGAGAGAGAAAACAATCTGGGATCTTTAAATGATTCAACATCTTTGGGAACGCCTGATAAAGTAAGATTATTTTATTTTTGTTTTGAAAAGATTATTCTAATCTATATGCGACATTAGAAAAATAATTTTCTCACTAACCCCAACACGGCTGGCATGGAGGGGGGTTCCCCAACTGAATCTTCCGGAGTTTTTCCTCACCGTGGGTCAATAGGCCAAAATCAATGGGTTAAACTAAATGGTAAAATCATCCATCGTAATACAGATCAAAGACAACTGACAACTTGACGTATAATACAAAGGTCAATAGGGCAAAGGCAACTGTCAAAATAAATGATTATACCCCAGATCAAAGACAACTGGCTATTTGACGTATAATACAAAGTTCAATAGGGCAAAGACAACTGACAACTTGATTGATCGATAGGTCAAAGGTTAATCCCTAGATCAAAGGGACCTCCGGAACACCCCCCCCCCCTCCGGAAGGGCAAAGGTTAGCCCCGCCCACCTGTCAATCATAGGGTCATAAATCATCTTGACAGAAGGTGAATGGTATATCTACTCACGTCTTATAGACTTTCATGGATCCTTCGTACAAGTTTAAACACTAGTTCAAATGTGGCCATTTGCTCCTTGTTGATGATGACATAATAAACTCAAAGTGAGCATTTAACATTGTCTTTTATATCCCTCAATCTTGTGGAACTGGATTATTTGGGCCAGTAGCATTAAAATTAGCACTTATTTGAAGGTGGATTAAAAAAAAGCATGCTTACACAATGTTTTGAGAAAATTGACCATATAGTCACACACAGACATGATTCACAACAATGGTGACAATAAAAAAAAAAAAAACTTTCATGCTGCAATGCGTGATGGGTAGCTTTCTTGTTATCTTTCTTGGTTATCACAGTGACAACCAAAACAAAAAAGCTTGGGAATCAAGGATGTTTTGTACTATGAAAGCTACCCATCATGCATTGCAGCATTACGTTTTTTACGTGCAGAACACGTCAAAAAAAGACGTCATAAAAACTTTCCTTCTGGCTCCTCAGTGAACGTCTTTTCAACTTACGGCTTTTGTGACAAAGACATTGAAAAGACGTCTTTTGGACATAATTTTGCTTAGTGGGAAGCAGGCCATAGCAATGCCACATGTCAGCCAAGAGCAAAGAAATAAACCAGAACTGGACCTTATCGCAGTAGGACGGCATAAATCGGTTACAAATCTGTAATAGAACATTTCCTAAAAATGCATTCAGATACATTTGTACATGTCTCCAGTTCTCTGTGGTTACATGTATAATTGTTAATTTTAACTACGTGCAGTTCAACAAATACCATGTTGTGAATCAGTTGTAAGTGGACGTCCAGTATTTATACGTGCATTTATAGTCCATCATGATCCTCTATAAAATCCTTATGAAATATGCTAAATCAATTATGCTTACACCTTGGTTGATACTGCAATAATTAATTTAAGTGCTCCAAGTAGTTTTTAAGAGGTCATGAAAAGACGTACACTGACGTCCTTTACATGTCAAAACCGTGCTACCGAGATGGTGTAAGAAATCAAGCGATATGATATATTATCTCCCGATAAAGCGATAACGCAGCCATTTTCCCGTTTTTCTACAACCAGGAGGCGAGCAGGACTTGGGGTGCATGGTTGTGTTGCCAAATTACAAAAAGTTGACGAATTACTAAAAACCGTCTGTTGGGTAAGTACATTTTGTTTTATTTTATAAATGTGATTTTACTTGTTTGACTCGAAGGAAACGAAATAAATGATTCGCACATGTTCAAATGAAAGGTAGTTTGAGTTTGGATAAAATTAACTAGTAGGATAAACGCTGGGTTAAAGGCCTTTTTGCATAATGAAAAAAGATCTTCTGTTTTTGATCATTGTGAGTGTATTATTGTCACTTGGAGGGTAGGGAGTCCGGAGGAGTCCCAGGGCAGACGGGTCACGGTGCAGACGAGGGAACGCAGAGCCAGGGCGGAGCCGATGGGCTGACAGGCCAAGATGCTGCTGGGGACCAGCCGAGCTGGTGGAGGGGAAGTCTGAGGTGGTGCTGAAGAGCCGCATAGAGTTAGTGGACTGGATGGTACTGAAGCATCCAGACAGCCGGACTGAAACGGTGGGAAAAGAGTCAATTCGAGGTTGGGGACTCGGGTGGGGACTCGGGTGGGAACTGGATCCGTAACCCACAGGTCTATCAGCCAGTTGTCCGCTACTGGCTCAGGGATGGACTGAACAGTTTGCTTATACTCCAGGATTGACAGGGTAGCTGGCTCTGGCTCCGGGACGGACTCTGTGGTAGCCTCTGTGTTAGGGTTCTGTCACTTCTGTCTACCCAGCTATAGCAGGGAACGTTCTCAGAACATTGGCTAACATTCCCTATTTGGTTAATGTTTTAAAGAAATGTTAAAATAATGTTTTAAGGATCTTTTCTCATTTCAAATAATGTTTCTATGAGGTTAAATGTAAACTAAGATCTAACGTTTTAACTGTAAAATTTTGAGGATGTTTTGGGAAAGTTGTTGAGATAAAAGATTATACAATGTTCCATAATAACAAAGGAGGAACATTATCAAATCAACGTTCGCAAAATGTTTTGAGGATATCATTGAGGCCTGAGATGACGGAATGTATTTTATAAAACGTTCTTGTAATGTGACGTGTTAAAGCAAGAATACACAGCAAAAACTCCAGTATTAAATTAACTCTCCTGGGAGTTTATTTGACTCCACACTCAAAGAGTTAAAGTGTTCAAATATGAGTTTTAAATGAACACTGAAGAGTGTTCAAATTAATTAGATAATTATGTTATTAATTGTGTGATGATTGGGCATTATTGAAGACACCTGATGTGAACAAGCAAAATCGCCAAAGGAGAAAATCTCATTTTAAGTCACCCTTATGGAGATCAGTGTTTGCTTTAGTTGGTCTCTTGACCCTTAAATTAACAATTTTATATTTGTATATAAGTTTTACTTGCCAAATGAACCAAGAGAAAAGTGATCAGGTGGTTATGTTTAGACGAAATCATTATTTGACTTGAATCACTAATCATCTTTTACATTTAGCTGTTGCTTTTATCCAAAGTGTCTTACAACAGAGGACTAGAAATCAGAGATTTAGGTTTACTTTGTAGATTACAGCAATCTGATGATTGTATAGCATTCAGTTTATAGCATTTTCTCTAGAATCCATAATATTTCTGTTCAAAAGTCATAGATTTTTGTTTTCTTAAGACACACAGACATCAAGATTCAGCCTGTGAATCTCAACAATGGTGACAATAATAAACCATGTTGCAGTGCATTCTGGGTTCCACCAATCAAAACTCATTTATGGCTCCCCATCATGCATTGCGATATGAATAATTTGTGATCTGAACTGTCCTTTTCCTAATTAAATATTTCAATTGTCACCATTGTTAAGATTCATACACTCATTCCTAATGTCCTAATGAAATTATTTTCAGAACACGCTTTTTGAAATGCTTTTGGAATATTTTGAAAACTTTGGCTCTTACACAGTAGAGTCATTGTGTTTATCTGGCAATTATAACTCAGTTACAACAGCCAAGCTGAATCTAAAGTTAATGATTTAAGGGTCAAGAGCCCAACTAAAGCAAACGCTGATCACCATAATTGTGACTTAAAAATAGTGATTTTCTCCTTCAGTGATTCTGCTTGTTAACATCAGGTGTCTTCAATAATGCTCAATCATCAATCAAGTAATCACTTAATTATCTCATTAACTTTTATCACTGGAGTTTTTGCTGTGTTCCTTTTAGGAGAACATTCTGGGAACCAAATGTACGGCTCAGTACGGTTCGGCTCGGCGCGGCACGGTTCGGCTCGCTTCGCTTTTCCACTGCGTGGTACGACTCAGCTCGGCGCGGCACGGCTCGGTTCGCTTTAGCTCGGTTGCTTTTCCACTGCAGTTAATACCGCTTCAAAGTGGGTGGGATTATGACTGATCGTTATAGTTTATCCGCTCCTCGGCAACCAACAAGAGGAACGTCTGCACTTCTCGTCCACTGACCACGATTCAGCCATTTCTTTTTTCGACTTTTTTTTCTTCAAGTTAGTCAAGCAAGTAGTTTTAAAACAGGTGCTACAGCGGTGGCCTTTACTGGCTATTTAAATCTAGCGCAGTGGTTCTCAACCTCTCCTGCAGGGACCCCCTGACAGGCCATGTTTCTGTTTTAACCCTGAAATGCCACACCTGACTCAATTAATTAAAGGCTTAATGAGTAGTTATTAGAGTAGGAAGAGTAGGAATTAGTCAATCAATCAATTAGTCAACTACTCATTAAGCCTTTAATTAATTGAATCAGGTGTGCCATTTCAGGGTTAAAACAGAAACATGGCCTGTCAGGGGGTCCCTGCAGGAGAGGTTGAGAACCACTGATCTAGCGGGTTTGATGTCTCGCAAATACAATGACGCTGGTAGTGACGATTCTGTCTGTCTGACCAATCAGTGATCTACAGCTTCCACGTCACATTTTAGTATCGGTACGGTACGCTTGGAAACTCAACAGAGGTGGTACCATTTAAAGCATGCCGAAGCGAGCCATACCGTACCGTACCATGCAGTGCAAAAGTGCCACAAGTGAGCCGTGCCCAGCCGAGCCGTACCGTACCATGCAGTGGAAAAGTGCCAAAGCGTGCCGTACCGAACCGAACCGTACCGCACCGCACCGTACCATGCAGTGGAAAAGCGCCAAAAATAAAACTAACCGCTGAAAACATTATTAGAACTTCATGGTAATGTTCCCAGAACGTTTTTGAACAAAACATTTCTAGATGGGTAGTCTATTTCTTGGTTTTGTGACAGAGCCCTGACACTCCTGTTTTGTCTTGTCTATGCCTTGTTTCATGTCCTTTCATGTCATGTTTTGTCTTGTGCTGTGTAGCACACAGCTTGTGTTTTACACTAGCTGTGTGCTTTCATGTTGTCATGTTTTGTGTGAACACATGGCTTATGGGTGTTTTCATCGGTTGCGTGTTCATGTCTCGTTTTGTGTGAGCACATGGCTGGTTATTTGTTTTACTGGCCATGTGCTTGTGTTTTTTTGCCATGTTTGGTGTGAGCACATGGCTTGTCGTGTCCCACATAGCAACATTGTGTCGGCCCAGATCCGGGCCAAATATGGCACTTGTGGAATGTTTATTTCTGTCAGACGGCTACAAACGTTTTTATTGAGAATTAACAGAGGTTTAACTGTTTCATTTGAAGTCACCATAACAGAGATTAGCGTCTCCATTAGATGGTTTCTTAACTCGTTTTGTGTCATTTGCATTATAACTCTGCTGTGACAGTTTGTGTGTAAAACACATTAGCAGCAGCAAAAAAAGCTAAAGTGCTTTGAGATCAAGTGATGATGGTTGTCTGTTAATGATTTTATAATCATCATGAAACAAATTGATGACTATTGACTCTAACAATTGTGTTGTTCCAATTAATATATTCACATCACAACCCCTGTTACTGCAGCATGAGAATGAGATCCCGCAATATTACAACAATCAATTAAAAGATTTTAACAAAAAGTTAATCTACCATGACACTCACAGACATCAAAAATCAGTGTATGAATCTCAACAATGGTGACAATCAAAAATATTTAGGTAAACAGATCAATTACGAATAGCACTGGAAAGCTTGTAACAAAAACAACAGCAAAAATAAAAGCAATTATTTCAAATTAAACAAAATAATAGGACAATTCAGCTGCATAATTTATTCATATTGCAATGCATGCTGGGCGTTTTGTACTATGCTGGTACCCAGCATGCATTGTAGCAAGGTGCTTTTGATTGTCACCTTTGTTGAGATTCATACGCTGATTGTTGATGTCTGTGTGTGTCATGGTAGATTAAATTTTTATCAAAACCTAACTGAATGTTGTAATATTGCCAGATCTCATGCGACAGAAACATAGGTTTTAAGATGTGAATATATTAATGGTACAACACAATTGTTAGATTTGTAAGACATCAGTGAATCAGTCTATTTAATGATGATTATAAAACCATCAACAGGTAACCATCATCACCTGATCTCAATTTACTTTAGCTTTCTTTGCTGCTGCAAATGTGTTTAACACACACACTGTCACAGCAGCCCAAAAAAAAATAGAGGTAATAGACCAACTAATGAAAACGCTAATCTCTGTTATGGTTACTTCAAATGAAATTGAGTTAAACCCATGTTAATTCGCAATAAGAACTTCTGTAGACGTCTGACAAAAATAAAGTGAGTCTGGTTAGTAATAAGTGAAGCTGCAGCTGGTAATGCTGTTTGTGGAGTTGTTTAATCCTCCTCTTCTCTGAGATCTTCAGAGATTTAATGTCTTCTTTTCTCTTCAGTGGATTTCATCTAAGGCTGTGGCTGAAGTCAGTTGTAGTTCTTGTGTTTCTGCTCGTCTCTTTTTCTGTTCTCTTCTCTCCTTCAGTCATTCTGCTTGTTAACAGGCTTATTAAGGCTGAACTTACTCCATATTTAATATACACAGATTTTGTGGCTCAGATAAGGTCCAGTTCTGGTTTATTTCTTTGCTCTTGGCTGACATGTGGCATTGCTATGGCCTGCTTGTGGCCCAGATCTGGCAAACAGGAGTAAGCCACCCAAGGTCCGTCATTCCACGCTGCATGTGGGCCAGATCCGCATTCCACAAGTGCCAGATTTGGGCCAGATCTGGGCCGACACCCATGTTGCTATGTGGGGTGTTTCCTTGTGCCACGTGCTCTCCTGTCATTGTCTAGCCCCTCCCATCTTGTTACCTGATTATTGATTCATTTGCCCCACCTGTCCTCCCTCGTTAACGGATCTGTTTGCTCTCCTATTTATTCTCCTTGTGTGTTCAGTCCTGTGCTGGTTTGTTGAATGTACACCTTGTGTCCTGCCTAGATTCTGTAACCAAGTCCGGTCAAGTCTGTCTTGTTTTCCCCTCAGGGTAGTTTTTGTTTGTATTTGTTTTATTTTTTATACTTAATAAAAACCCATTTTCCTGCAATTGAGTCCTCACTTCATCTCCTCAACCCCACACCTGACACTCTGGCTCACAGGCTCTTCTTGTCGGAGAACCCACCAGAAATACTCCATTAAAGGCCTTTGTTCAGGGAGTTGCACTGCTTGTAAATCAATTTTATCACTCTTGTAGGTCTGATCTTCTGGAACATTATGGCTGTGTACAAAGTGCATGACGACTGAGATTATCAATGCAAACGGTCCTTTAATAAATAAATCTAAATTACACAGGAAAACTCAGGGGATGGGTATCACAACCCCGTAAAAAAACACGGGATTGGACAAGAACTGAAGAGCACAGGGCTTATAAACACAAGAGGTAATCAAGGGAGAAACAGAACAGGTGTGTACTAAATTGGAACCATAGAAACTAACTTCCAAACAAGGAGATTAATTAGAAATTAGGGAAACAGGAAATGAGAACAACGAAAACTAAATCAAAACAGAATATAACACAATACTCATTACACATTGCATGTTGCAGGAGCTTGAGATGTCAGCCTTCCTGGGCGCCATCTTGTTGGTTTTAATTTGTTCACCTGTTAGCTGCCTGTTGTCCCAGCCACATCTGGAGGCAGATCCCAGCCATCAGCGCCTCTGATCATGAACAAGAAGGACACCCCCAGCTGTTTGCTGCCAAGATAATTCTGTTAGAAAGCCTGTTCACTGTAGCTCTAGAAAAGGCATTTGAGCACTGCTTGATTGCGATTTGAAACTTAATCAGCAAATAAACTCAAAAGTTGTCAGATCTTGCTTTTTGTCTTCTGACCAAAGTCATTCTACATCATTCTTAGATGTTTGGAAGATTAATTACTTACTACCACAATTTAAAACCAACAAAGTATCAGTGTAATGATGTTACATTTTATTGATGGACGTTAACATTATGATGTTAAGCAGACGTTGGGTTTTGGTGACCATACCTTACAGTCAGTGTTTGATGTCAATATGCTGTCCCAGTCAACATTTTTCCATGTGGTTTTTTGATGGGCTGTCACTTCGGACCTGTATGGGCAACCCAAATGGGTCCCATGTGGAGCCGATGGACAAATGTCTATGTCCATGTATTTTAGCCCATTGGGGCACATGATGGGTTCACAGTGGGCTCTAAGAGGGGCCCATTTAGATGTTCATTTACATTCATATTATATGGGCTCACTTGGGTCGCATATGGGTGCTAATAATGGGGCCAGGGTGGGCTACACACAAAACCCTTATGGGGGACACATGGGGGATTTCTCTGGACCCACAAATGGTCACAAATGGCTCCATTATGGTTTATAATGGGATCACGGTGGGTGCAAATTGGGCCGCAATTATTTGATATATATATTTTTTTCCATCTATTTCTTTTTTAAAGATTGCACCGGGAGCACTGTTAAAATTGTTAAATATAGCTAAAAAAAAAAAAAAAAAAAAAAAAAAAAAAAGCTACAGCAAACCTAGTTTTCAAACTCTTGATTGCCCGGAGCAAAACCCCAGTGAACATTGAGTTACAGTGAGTTTAACAGAGGCTTCTTTTAACCTTGCTTGGTAGTTTTGCGTTTGTGTTATGCACAACTACTCAATCACTAATTAATCAATGATACATTTCCATTGATGAACATTTTATGGAAAGAATTTAAGATTATTCTGTTTAAAGAAGGGCACTCAGTACAAATGCTCAGAGTTAGAGTGGTGTGCTGCTCGTCAGACTGGTGCCTGAAGTGATAAAACTTATATTCAATGCTTTACTCAAGTGTCACAATTGTAATGCTATTGAATAAATGTTTTTATTTTAAAGTCTTTTCAAAGAAAATATGGATGAATGTGGTTGTTTGTGGTTAATTTGATTAACCATTATATCATGAAATTAGCGAATGGTTATTCTTTCCCTTTTGTCTCCACAGAATGATGACCAACAGAGTGCTGCAGAAATGAGTCATGAGGAATGAGTGTTCTTTGAGATGAATGTTTATTTTGATAATCCATTGCATGCTTCATTAAAAGCCTTAAAATGAATACTTTGGGTCTGGCTGACAGTGGACCTTGATCATCAGATATGTCTGACCATGGTATTAAAAGATCTCTGGTAATTTATTCCAACCAAAATGCAACGTCTGCAACGTTGAAGTCCAATGTCTTGATGTTTCATTGACATTAAAGAGGAATCACACAGACAAAGATAATGTAAGTTATTTATTTTTATTTTTGAAGTGCATTTTTATTGCTAAAATAAATCAAAAGCTTAATGAGAAAATCACAAAAATTTCTGAGAAATCACTTAAGAATGATTAACATGCATTTTAAAAAGAGATGAATTAGAATTTAAAAGATTCAATTAAACTAGATTCGAATGAACTGAAATGCCTGGTGTCGTGGAAATTCTTTTATCAACACCTTATACAACAGTTGAAGAACAAATGAAGATCTCGAAAGTTATAAGTGTTAGTATTTATTTCTTGCAAGAAAGGCAGTTCACACACAGACAGAGTCTGACATGAGAAGGGCAAAAGTCTTCTCTTTTCACAGAGTTTATATACCCAAAAGATCACCCCTCCTCTTTGTATCTTTGGACTAAGGCCCCTGCACATGGACAGTTTTCAGTACCCCTATTCTCTAACACCCCTTATCTATGCATCTCCACAGTCAGCACAAATGTTACTTTAAGAAACACCTAACCAAACATGTCTCGCTCTTGATGCACTCTAAGTTATCTATTGTTAAGAAAATCAAATCATTCTGTCCCCTTGCACTGTCCCTTTGACCTCTTTGCAAAGAAGACACTATTGAACTATTTGCAAAGAAGATTAATGAATCCTGCAACTTCCTCAACACATCTATGTTTTGTAAAACACACAAGCAGATATAAGTTTCAAAAGATACATACAAAGAAAAGAAATTACCATTACACTGGGAAACTACAGTAGCCAAATGTAGCTGTGCAGTCAGATATACTCTGGACGCACTACAAATCGAAAACTGTAGTCATCAGGACAGGGGTTAGGCAGACCCATACTGCTGTTGGTTGGAATCACTGCCATGCTGTTTTTAAATTCTTGAACATGAAAGACATTGTTTTGATTTTTACAGGAGAGAATCAATCTGTTGCTGAAGCGAATGGTGTTAGCGTAACTGTTCTGATTACCATATGCCAAAAACCTTGCAACAGGAAAAGAAATACATGAAACACCATAGTTAGAGCATTCCTGAACACTAAAAAAAACCTGGGCTTGCCACTGGACAGTCTTCTCTTTGTAAAGAGCACTAGTGTGTGCAGGAGTGGAGAAGGTTTGGATTCTGTTATTTTGGCCATAGTTGTAGTGATAGTACGGGTAATTGTTGGTTGTGTCATTGATAGATACACTCCACTCATCAGCAGTGTAGATTCTGGGTAGATAATCATTACTCATGTAATCTATTTTATTCCTGATCTTAGAGAAAGGCAGAGCATTGAACTGAAAACCTCTGAGCAGACCAGTTAGGTACAGTTTCTCATGATTCTGATGGAGAACACTTGAGGAAAACTGCATTTCATACAGTTTATCCACTGGGATCAAGAGGAAGCGGATGTGATTCAGGAGGCTGGCCTGTTGTTCTGAACTAATTTGATCACTTTTGTCTTGGATCCATCTCTCCAGAGCTTCAAGAAGAAAAGCTTCATCCTTCACAACCAGGTCTGAGCGCTGCAGCAGAGCGTCCATCATGTGAAAGGAGATGGCGCTCCACAGCGGAGAGCTTATGAGGAACTCACAGTTCCAGGAAAGATACTGAAGGACATTCTCCTGCAGAACAAGGTCACCTGTGCGGACGCCATACTCGTACATTGATAGCTGTGTCCGGAAGGTGTTGTCTTCAGGAATGAGTGAAGTGAAGACCCTGCCAACATGCTCCATAAGCGTCTTCACTCCGAAGATAAATGACAACTGATGGAGACATTGAGCCGAAGTGATGGTAACATCAATCTGACGTGTGTACAAATACCTGATCAAAAACAGTTCAGACATCGTAAGCATCTATCACCCATAATATATTCAGTAGAATTATGATATTATTCAAAGCAACATTCTTGACGAATTGAGACTATTGGATTGAGCTACGCATTGAAGTGATCTTAAGAAAATGTACCTGAGAAAAGCAGAGACATGAGGATGGCACGTCTGGCTGACATCCACTGTGAGGTTCCTGGACTCATTTGTTATGTTTAGCTCTGGATAAATCATGAGGATCATACTGTGCACACAAATAGTCAACTCTGCCTCTTCACTGAGGTCTCGTACATTAATGCTGAAATCACAACCATCTCCACTGTCAAACAGAAGACCAAGATCATCAGACAAACCCAGACTGTTATCCACAGAGAAATGACGATTGCTGGTTATGTTTGAACCTGCAAAGAAAATATAATAAAATGGATTAAAATTATGTAAATAATAGATATACATGTGCACAACTGCAAATATATCTGTTTTAGCCAAAATGTTTTACCAGTATCGCAGGTCACTCCTGCATCTTCTTTATGTGTGCAGTCAGTAACACCCCAGCCTTTGAAGCTGCATTCAGACAATGAGCTTTCTGAACCTTTACAGTTCATGTCATCCAGCCAGATTGGACCAGAGCCTTTAAAAATCAATAGAATTTGGGGTAAAAAAAATAGACAATTATTGTTATAATAGCGTGTAACAATAACATGGACTGAGGATCATATACCTTCACCATATTGTCCTCCAGGCGTAACTGAGATTGCTCCAGGAAAACCCATCTGGCGACACACCACTTGTGCTTCAGCCACGTCCCATCCGTCATCACAAACTGTTCCCCACTGTCCATCATGATAGATCTCCAAACGACCAGAAGAAGGAAGATTCCCCACCAATCTCACTCTGCCCTCCTGTGTTGGCTGCTTTGGTCTGTAACCTTCATCCAGCAGCAAAAGATTAAAATGTTAATATATATATATATATATAAGACAAATTTGGTTGTAAAATTCCAATAGACCAATAAATGCTGTAGATTACATTTAACCTAAAAAAATACATTGCAATGTTCACAATGTTCACATATTTACTCATGAAAATCTATACAAATACTGCAAACAATTATATACAGATGAAAGAAAAGGTTACTGACCAAACTGCATCCAACGTTGTGCTGAAACGTGAAGAAACAGTAGAGGCAATAGAAGATACATGATTCTTCTCATGCTGGAGATATTGCAAACAGCAGAGACCGCAACACAATCCTCAGTTGAATCAGTTACTAAACGTCCTGCCTTTCCTTTAAATAAGGACCAAATCAGGTCAAATATTGTGAAACTTGTATGAGACGCTGTGTAATCACATTCGAGGGCTACCATAAGTTTCATTTCATGAAAAGGCTACATTTAAGTTTCATTACTGCAAAACGTGAATTTAAACAAGAACTGTCTGTCGGCATATTCTGGGCATGCAGTGCGAGAGAGACCAGTCCAACTAAATTCACACAATACAGAAAGAAAGTTAGAACTAAGTTAATTTAATTCGTTAGCCATCTGTTGTCCCAGTCACAGCCGAGAGGGCAGTTCCCAGTTCCTTCAAACCTTTCCTTTCACCTCAAGTTTTCGAACATGTGATATATGCAATTTAATCATCTTTCTTAGACTACTGTAACTCTGTATTATAGAAACTCCTCTACCCAGACATGAGGACATAACGTCTAAAATGTCCTGTCACCTGTCAAGCAGTGGGATATATTAGACAGCAAGAGAACATGTCAGAACTTGAATTCCATATGTTGGAAGCAGGAGAAATGGGTAAGAGAAAAGATCTGAGTGACTTTGACAAAGGCCAAATAGTGATTGCTAGACAATTGAGTCAGCTCATCTCCAAAACGACAAGTCTTGTGGAGTGTTCCCGGTAGTGGTTAGTACCTACCAGTATTGGGAAGTGTCGCAAGGAAGGACAGGGTCATGGCCACCCAAGTGAAGCTGGCCCGATTCACAAAGAAGAGCCATTTCGTGTTAAATTGCTGAAAAATATAATGCTGCCCATGATAGAAAGTTGTGGACAGAACACAGTGCATCTCAGTTTGCTGCACATGGGGCAAAGATCAGTCAGAAAGCCCATCTACACCACTATTATGAAGATTAAAGAAGAATGCCTGGTGTGTAGATCAGGTGCATGGGCATCACCTGGGGAGGAGATGGCAGTAGGATGCACTATGGGAGGAAGCAGGCAGTGTTGATCTGGGCCATGTTCTGCTAGGAAACCTTGCTCCTGGCCTCGATGCGGACGTGACTTTGATACGTACCACCTACTTAAAGTGTGTCCTGATGGCAAGGGCCTCTTTCAGCAGGATAATGCACCCTGGCACACTGCGAATCTCATTCAGGAATGGTTTGAGGAACATGACAGAGTTCAGAAATTACCATTGCTGTGTAGATTACTTACAAATAGTAGTCGGTTACTGGTTCCAGACTACATGACAAAAGTTGTAGGTAGTAAAATAGTCCATTGCAATACACATTTAAAGTAATATCATCAGACTACTTTTAGATTCATTTTGACCTAACTTGTTCATTTGATTTGGATACTCTTGTATCACATTGATATACAAATACAAAGAGAAGGAAGATAATTTCCATTCTTTTTTTGATCAACAGCATGAAGTGCATTAAATATTTACATCAGGGTTCCCCAGACTCGTTATGGAACTGCAGGGGGTTCGTGAGTTTAATGAAAAGCTAAGAAATTATATAACAAAAGAAAAAAAAAGATAATTTGTTTAATTGCTAGATAATGGCTAGATATGCAATGCTGCAATTTTGAGAAAACACTTGTTAAAAGCTAAATTATTTCTGTAAACCCTGAGTGGGTATCAGTTTTGTTTTCAGTGATATCACATGACTAGTGGCTGGTCTGTGTGCGTGATCCCACAAAACTGGACATATACCGTTTATTAAGATGTAGACTTTTATAAAAATGATAATTTAAAAGACAAAACAGAGTTATAGGGTAAATAAATTATGAATAATTTACTGCCATTATAAGAACAAACTGTAATCATGTAATCAATAAAATTAACTTTAGTCTGATTTCAAGTCTTTTAAAAAGTAATATTCTCTAATTACAAGTACCTTCATTTTAAAAAGAAAATCTGATTCCATAATCCAGATTACATGTAATCAGTTACTACCCAGCACTGCACATTCACCAGATCTCAATCCGATCGAGTATCTATCTAAGGGATGTGGTGGATCAACAAATCCAATCAATGAAGACCTCACATTTTTAACTTGCTGGACTTAAAGGATTGGCTGGTAAAGTCTTGGTACCGGATACCATAGGACACGTTCAGAGGTCTTGTGGAGTCCACGTCTCGATACATAAGAGATGCTTTGGCAGCTTTTGCTTTCGACGTGATATTAGGCATGTAGTTTTAATATTGTGGCTGATCAGTGTAAGTGACTTTTGGTGTCTGTACGCCTCTCAGCTCTTCCTCCTCTAGTAAGCCCTTTGATTCTGGTTGCCAGTTTTGGATTGATCTCACGATACTGACCTGCCTCTTGACCACAACTTGCTCTGGATTTACTGTCTGCTCTTCTTGGATGGCCTTCCCCTTGGCGGGAGTTTTCTCCAGGACTGCACTCTAAAAGATATTAAATACCACTTAAGTCAGTGGTTCCCAATCTTGGTCACTATAAAAAAAACGATATGATCAGTAAGTTATGAGAACATATATTTTTAAATTGCTTTAACTCATCAAAATAAGTTAAGCAATTTTCAACTTTTTTATACGTTATACTAGCCTGGTTGACGCCTGACCCTTCAGCTGTAACTGAGAGTGGGTCTGGGGAAGCTTCATTCACAGCCCATTTCCAAAGGGGCGTCACCAACACACGTCTCTTTAATGCCTCCGGGCGCAATTGGATAGACCTAAACCAATCAGAGCAATCGTCATCTGTAAAGCCCGCCTCAACATTTGTGATTGGTGCCTCGATTTTGAAAAGTTGGAAATGGTCTTGAATGGGCTCTTGGCCAGACGGACTTGCAGAGCAAATCTCAAGTTTGCCGGAAGTTCGTCAGGTTTTCCCAGGCTAACGTTATACAAGATTATTACTCCTTTTTTTTTTTGTCAGTTTAATGTAATTTAAGTTGAAATTACTTAAAATTTTAAGTACAATCAACTTGGATGTTTAAGGCAGCAACTTTTTATCTTATTTTTTACAGTATGGAGTACCCCAGCACTGCACAAAAAGTGTTCAAAATCGCCCCCTATACCCTCATTCACTATTCCCTACATTACTCCACTAATATAGTCCAGTTGAAGGAGTGAATGAAAATTAGTGAGTAAATTCGGACACTTAGTGTGCCGGCGTTTGCATAGTTTGTGCTTGCTGTTTAGGAAGCTCCTGTTGTACTGAAAAGATCTATCTAGAACTCTGTCATGGAAACTAGCATGAACCTTAATTAAACCATTCAATAATCAATTAAAACGGTACGCTGTAACCACGTTGGACCAGCAGTTTGGAAAATGGATGGATGGATGATACAGCTTGGGGCGCCATCTTCTGGTCAGACGTGGGAATTCATTCGGCCCTTGACTCTCACAGTGCATTATGGGTATTCTCTACTCTAGCCATTGAGTGTACATCAGTTGTACACAGCAAAATCACCAGTGTTAAATTAACACTGCTCAGTGTTTATATGAGTCCACACTAAAAGAGTGTTAAATGAACACTGAAACAGTGCTAAAGTTAATGAGATAATTAAGTGATTAATTGAGTGATGATTGAGCATTATCGAAGACACCTGATGTTAACAAGCAGAATCACTGAAGGAGAAAATTGTAATTGGTGTGTTACCATTATGGAGATCAGTGTTTGCTTTAGTTGGGCTCTTGACCCTTACGTCTATAACTTTAGTTCTCTGAGAGGCTGCTGTTTTTGAGTTATATCAGCCAGATGAACAAATAGAAAATGTGATTTATTGGTATTGGTTATGTTTTAATATTATCATTACCTCACAACCATTTGACCTGAATAAAGCCCAATTTCTGAGCTACATTTACTTTATTGATTATAGCAACACTGTCCTTGAAAATCACAATATTGGCAACTTTTACAATGTAATCCAAATAATTTCTTAAAACTTAATCACATACACAAATTTTTTTCGCTTCTTTAAACAGACATCAAGAACCAGCCTGTGACTCTCAACAATGATGACAATTATAAAGCATTTTGCAGTGCATTCTGGGTGCCACCAATCAAATCTCATTCATGGCTCCCATCATGCATTGCTGCATGAATAAATAATGAGCTTATGGTCAGAGGTCATCTGTTTGTCACCATTGTTGAGATTCACACGCTAATTCTTGATGACTGTATGTGCTTACCTAAACCACTTTTTGAGGTGTTTTTTTTTGGGTAAATGTTTAATCATTTGGATATAATTGAAAAGGCTAAGAAATGCGTACTCTACAATGATAGTGCTGCTATAATCCATAAGGTAAACTGAACTCTGAAATTATGCTCTCAATGAGTTCAGTGATTCAGGCCAATTATTGATTATATTATAACACAGTCAATACCATCATAACAGCTTTTCACTCTGGTCATCAAGCAGCTGTAACTCAGATTTAGCAGCCAAACAAAGAACTAAGTTAATGATGTAAGGGTCAAGAGCCCAACTAAAGCAAACACTGATCTCCATAATGGTAACATACCAATTACGATTTTCTCCTTCAGTGATCCTGCTTGTTAACATCAGGTGTCTTCGATAATGCTCAATTATCACTCAATTAATTACTTGATTATCTCATTACCTTTAGCACTGCTTCAGTGTTCATTGAACACCCTCTGAGTGTGGACTCATATAAACACTGAGCAGTGTTCATTTAACACTGGTGATTTTGCTGTGTAATTTTGCCATTTTGTTGAAAACAATTATGAATGAATGAATGCATTAATAATGAATAATATATATATATTTTTTGTGCAAAATACCTACAGTAAAACCATATAAACAGACTGATTATAACAACTAGATAAAAGAAGTTCAGGTGCACTAATCGCATTCTTAAAAACCTTCAATCTGTTGTTTTCAGGAAGAAAAGAAACTGCAACAACAAATAAATAGTTGTGGAGCATTAATGAAAAATAACATTCATAATTTTGTGACGGATCAGTTTTGTCTTTTAGATTTCTTTTTAAAAGTAGCTGAACTAATTAAGACATTGATTAGTAAAGTAAAAAACAAAAATGCATCATTACAAAAAAACAAAACAATCACAAGACCACATGGCAACCGCAATAATGTGTGTAGATTAAACTATTTTATGCATATACTATAGTCTATCACTTCATTCTGTTACATTCATTATAAGTACAGTACTGGCGTGAGATCACTTTAGGTCGTTGCTGAAAATGGTAGTGAAAAAAACCAACCAAAGAAATAAAAAACTCTTGATGAAGGCTCAGATAAGTCTCTCAAAACAATTAAAGAGTCAACATGTCCTAATTTCTTCTCTATAACCACAACCATGTTAAGCAATGTCTGCCAATAGTCAGTTGGCATTATTTGAACGTCATTGAACTATTTCAACCTAAAGACACCTCAATGTCCACATCTAGATGCACACCATCTCTAGACGAAGGTATTTACCAGTCCTTGGCAGGCATTTACTTCCAGACAATCCCTTTCACACTAAATGAATTCAAGTCCTTCATACTTCACATCTCCAATCTTAGTTTCAGGAAGCAAGATTCGGCCATCCAGGGTGAATGCCACAATGTAAGTGGCAATTTTCCCAGCATCCTCCTCAGACTTCAGGGCAACAATGATCTGGTCATCTGTGTTGGGGACAAACTTGAAGGACGAAAAGCCGTGTGTAGGGTTCAGGGGCCCGACGTTTCTGGCTTTAATGTCCTGGAAGTCTGGGGAGCAGCTGAGCATTAGATTGGTGCCGCGACGCTCATCCGCCGTCTCGTCGTACCGCTCGCTGCTAGCACGCCGCGGCAAGAAGAACCAGCGCTGCAACGTGTCGCTCCAAGCTGCAGACTCGTGTATGAGGTACCCTGAGATGACCACAGAGAGGAAATGAGCAAGGACTGGAAATAAAGCATTTAATCTAAGAGACTGAGTAGGAACTCTCAAGCCTGTGTCATACAAGCTATATTTTATTGAGAAGAAAGAAGATAAAGCAATAAGGCCCTTGAAGCTAAGGGGCGTTGTAAGCTACGACGCAGAGCGCAGTGCCTAACCCCCTTAGCTGTTCTAAATCCACTGTAAAACACGACTTCAAGGGGCTTATTGCTTTTATAAAACGGTTACTCCATAAAAATATTCATTTTAATATTTATTTAATAAACACCAGCAACAAAAAATATAACGTTATAACACATTTATTCCTCCGCCAAGGAATGTAGTTCCAAAGAGGTTGCTAAGCAACACAAGCAGCAACACAGAGGTTGCTAAGCAACACATGCAGCAACAAAGAATCACAAAGGGCAGTTGCGCAGTAACACTAATGTAATGCGCTCACAGGTGTGTGTTTGTGGAGTCAACCAATCAGAATCAAGGACTGGAACTATCCGTTTTATAATTTTATTCATTTGTCACATTTTCCATGAAGAAAATGAAGCCTATTTTCCTGAACAATAAAGGGTTCACAACACATGGAATTACATTTTTCTTGATCTTTCGGAGACACTAAAGCCTGATGTTCTTTAAAAAATATATTCTAACTTTCATTATTCAACAATGATGAGTGTAGTGGCCATGCTCAAAAAGTGAATAAATGGATTATAAATACAGCGTGAATATAATTTAGTATAAAAAAATTCCCCTAAAAACACAAAACATTAAATAGAAAACTAAAATATAGTACATTAATTTCAATGACAAAAAATATTCTGTCAGTTTTGACCGACACGCAAAGAGCACCAGAGGGTTAAAACTATATAGAGAGAGATCAATGTCACTTTTAAAATACCAAGCACAACAATATTTACTGCTCACTACAAAAACACACTGCATGTGAGAGAACGGCTGCCGCTTACCGGGCGGACTGATGCCTGCAGCTCTGCGGAGAGAGTTGTAGATAGGAACCCAGTTGTGGTGCTGTACATCTCCGTGGATTCCCACCACTTTCACCCACTCGGGATTGTCATTCAGCACTTCTCCATTGGTGGTGGTCCACTCCTTCCCCAAACCCCCCACATGTAGATGCTCGTCCTTCACTGCAAGCCACTCGGCCTTAAACCCTATGTAAGAGAACGGCAGAGAAGAAACCACAACTGAAATCAGATATCATGATTGCTTTGAATTTAATTCATTATTTTACATATATTTCAGTATTTTCTGACCATTACACTACAGTCAGCTCATGCTGGCTTAAAGCAACACTATGGAACATATTTACCTTAAAATAATGTTTCCAAAATCTTATCACTGGTTCATCAAGTCGTAACAGGGTGAAAAGCACTTCTGGATTCGCTTTGTGGTCCTATATCTGCTATAATCACACTATATCTGCTATAATCACACTATATCTGCTATAACCACACTATATCTGCTATAAACCGCACTATATCTGCTCTGTTATAAACTATATCTGCTATAACCACACTCTATCTGCTATAACCACACTATATCTGCTATAACCACACTTTATCTGCTATAACCACACTACACTATATCTGCTATAATCACACTATATCTGCTATAACCACACTATATCTGCTATAATCACACTATATCTGCTATAAACACACTATATCTGCTATAAACACACCATATCTGCTATAAACACACCATATCAGCTATAATCACACTATAAACAAACTATATCTGCTATAACCACACTATATCTGCTATAACCACACTATATCTGCTATAACCACACTATATCTGCTATAACCACACTCTGCTATAACCACACTATATCTGCTATAAACTATATCTGCTATAATCACACTATATCTGCTATAACCACACTATATCTGCTATAATCACACTATATCTGCTATAACCACACTATATCTGCTATAATCACACTATATCTGCTATAAACCACACTATATCTGCTCTAAACTATATCTTCTATAACACACTATATCTGCTATAACACACTATATCTGCTATAAACACACCATATCTGCTATAAACACACTATATCTGCTATAACCACATTGTATCTGCTATAACCACACTATACTATATCTGCTATGATCACACTATATCTGCTATAACCACACTATACTATATCTGCTATAATCACACTATATCTGCTAAACTATATCTGCTATAATCACACTATATCTGCTATAACCACACTATATCTGCTATAAACCACACTATATCTGCTCTGCTATAAACTATATCTGCTATAACCACACTATATCTGCTATAACCACACTATATCTGGTATAAACCACACTATATCTGCTATAACCACACTTTATCTGCTATAACCACACTACACTATATCTGCTATAATCACACTATATCTGCTATAACCACACTATATCTGCTATAATCACACTATATCTGCTATAAACACACTATATCTGCTATAAACACATTATATCTGCTATAAACACACTATATCTGCTATAATCACACTATAAACAAACTATATCTGCTATAACCACACTCTATCTGCTATAACCACACTATATCTGCTATAACCACACTCTATCTGCTATAAACTATATCTGCTATAATCACACTATATCTGCTAACCACACTATATCTGCTATAACACACTATATCTGCTATAATCACACTATATCTACACTATATCTGCTATAATCACACTATATCTGCTATAACCACACTATATCTGCTATAAACCACACTATATCTGCTATAAACTATATCTGCTATAACACACTATATCTGCTATAACACACTATATCTGCTATAAACACACCATATCTGCTATAAACACACTACATCTGCTATAATCACACTATATCTGCTATAAACCACACTATATCTGCTATAATCACACTATATCTGCTATAACCACACTATACTATATCTGCTATAATCACACTATATCTGCTATAAACACACCATATCTGCTATAACCACTATAAACACACTATATCTGCTATAATCACACTATATCTGCTATAACCACACTATATCTGCTATAAACCACACTTATATCTGCTATAAACTATATCTGCTATAACACACTATATCTGCTATAACACACTATATCTGCTATAAACACACTATATCTGCTATAACACACTATATCTGCTATAATCACACTATATCTGCTATAACCACACTATATCTGCTATAATCACACTATATCTGCTATAAACCACACTATATCTGCTATAAACTATATCTGCTATAACACACTATATCTGCTATAACACACTATATCTGCTATAAACACACCATATCTGCTATAAACACACTATATCTGCTATAATCACACTATATCTGCTATAATCACACTATATCTGCTATAATCACACTATATCTGCTATAAACACACCATATCTGCTATAACCACTATAAACACACTATATCTGCTATAATCACACTATATCTGCTATAACCACACTATGTCTGCTATAAACACACTATACTATATCTGTTATAACCACACTATATCTGCTATAAACACACTATATCTGCTATAACCACATTATATCTGCTATAACCACATATCTGCTATAACCACATTATATCTGCTATAACCACATTATATCTGCTATAACCACACTATATCTGCTATAACCACACTATATCTGCTATAACCATATATCTGCTATAACCACACATCTGCTATAACCACATTATATCTGCTATATCTGCTATAACCACACTATATCTGCTATAACCACACTATATCTGCTATAACCACACTATATCTGCCAGATCGGATCATGTTTCTGTAGTTCGAATGAAACATAAGAAAACTACAAATTTGCCTAGCTTTACGTCAAGCGTTACAATAGTCATTATTTCGTTTTTCTTCGTTTCTGATGTCGCAAACATCATCCTTTCATGAAATCATGTAACATACTCTACCTTGTCTGTGGACATTGTTCAATCTGAAGCCGGCGCTGATAAACAGCGAGCGTGCGACGCAACGCTAGGCTAAATTATTTACGACAGCGGTAATGGACAATTTCATTTCCAACCAGTAGGGCGACCAAAGAGGAAAAGCTCCATGGTGTTGCTTTAAGGGTGGTAAATTAGTTTAGCAAAGTTTCTAAGATCAAAGTGCACAATAAATGACTGTCTCATTCAAAAGAAAGAACTGATTCTGAACTGCCTGAAAGGAGTCATCAGTAATTATATTCTTCACTGGCTGGCCCAAACAAGGTCTACTTTGACCTACCCTTTAACGCTGTAGTTGTAGCAGAGGCTGGAAAAGTTTGGTTAATGCTTTTGACATGTTGAGAAGATGCTGTTTTCTGCACTGCGAAAGTAAACCCACTTTGATGCACTTCCAAATGAAAAGGACTCAGGCTTGAATTGATATGGTAAAACCAATGCCATCGTTACTGTTCGCATCACTGTGTGTACAATTGCTGAGGAAGAGCTGAAATTGAGATATGGTAATGGCCGTTTGGTTGCTGACATGCGCTGTAAATGGTTGACCAATTGACTGAGCCGTTTAACCAATTAGAGCAGAGTAGACCAATCATTGAGTCATCTGACCAATCAGAGCAGAGTAGGCCAATCACAACAGACTGGGTTGTTTAACCAATCAGAGCAGAGTAGATCAATCATTGAGTCATCTGACCAATCAGAGCAGAGTAGACCAATCACAATAGACTGTCATTTGACCAATCAGACCTTGAATGCATGTAAACGTATTGTAGGAGACTCCAAAATAAAATTTGGAACCTTTAAAACAGCATAATGGGGCACTTTAATTTATTTCCTCAAAACTTAAGTCAAACAATGACAGCAATGCATGTTTGTTTGGGGGCAGATTAAAAATATTCATTCTCAAGGCTCTCAAGTCCGTGGAAACTCTGGATAGATCTGAGAGAGGTCCCGGTAACAGCACCATTTTGGTTAAAAAAAAAAAAAAAAGGTACTACAGAAACACTAACCTTTTGAAACAGAGCCATCTCCATCTGGCAGTATAACCCAGGGCACCGCCTTAAGTCCTTCTATGTTATATACTACGCCCGTACGATCATCCACGCTGTACAGTTTGCCATTAAACACCACTAATTCGGAGAGCTCCATGCCCCGACCCTTCTCTGCCAGGTGGCTTTCCAAGACCACCCTATCCTGATCCCATTCGACAGCCACCGCATCTCCACTCTCCGAGACCAGGAGGTGACCCTTTAGCATGTAGCTAAACCAGGTCAGTGGCTTCTTGTCACTGAGAGAGTTTGTGTCCAGGTCAGCAATGACCCCTATCCGGTAGCGCGTGCCCTGGGCCGTGCGCTCTGGTGGACTGAGGGGGTACGTGTCATTGTAGCGGCCCTCCGCTCTCACCTCATGATGGTTTAACTTTGAGCCATATTTGACACTGGGATGGGGGTGAAAGGGCAAAAGCTGCATGTAGATGAGGAGCACGAGGGTTAGCGCTGATGCTACCACCACAATGGCTCTCCATTTGATGCGGAAGCGGGGGTCTGTGGTGTTGGTCATTGAAGCCAGCATCGGGAGCCCTCCAACAGAGATGCGCAGAGAGTTCATAGGCTCATTATGGTTAAGAAGTGCATAGCCTGGAGAAACAGGCATTAGGGAGGGACGACAGCCACACCTACACAGGAAAACAGAGTATAGTTCGGTCAACATGACACTTTTACAGACTTTTATGCAAGCAAAATATGTACAATATCCCGGACCTCGAGTGAGTGAGAGAGAAAGCCTGTTTTCACCTGGTATTAAGCTGCGTTTTCAGTGGACCATGTGATCAGCCAAGACGTACATGTACCATTACCAGGTATTATTACACGGCTCTGTGCAATTCTTGATTCTCAGCTCAACTCAACTTTCAACACCACAAGTGGAATCAAAGTGCTGTACAGAAAAATATAAAAGAGAAAATAAATTCTGATTGGTCAATCGCTCCATCCAGCGGTATGTTATTTCCTGGTAAAAACTGATAACACGGGCTCATCCGGGTTACTGAAATCGGTGCTATACGTTTGCTAGGAGTGGTTTTTCCTCGTGGAAGTTTTAAGTTTGGTGAGCTAATAAAATATTTAAACTCAAATCAATATAATGTGTCCAGTTAATTCGGTTATAGCCGACTCAATCTCTTGTTTCATACAAACACAGCTGCTGCCATTTTCTGACGATTGTTTTGTAAACTAATGGATTATAAGATAACAAACAGGTATGATTGTAAAACCGTTTAATCTCAAATCAATATCTCTTATCTCCATAATCATTTGTGGCGAAATGCTGTGTAATAAGTCCTATGACTGTATACCGTCTCTCTTAAATGTCAGTCTAGTTTGAACTTGCCGCTTGCTAGAAACTGCTCTCTCCGCGGAAGCTTTGTGTTTAATGAGCTAATAAAAAATGTCAACTCAAGTCAATATTTCATTGGCAAGTATGTGGCAAGTAGCCGTGTAATAAGCGGAATAATGTACTTCCAGCCGATTGTTATCACAGAATAAACCCCTTCAGGCTGATGCCAGATCCTGATCTCCCTGTTGGGGTTTATTCTGCGATAACAACAGCTGGAAGTACATTACTTAACAGGCATTTCAAAAGCGTCTTCTGTGACCTCTTGCGTATGGATTTTGTAGAGGCCCTCGCCTCTTTTTCCATCACACTCAACTACATCACGTTACTGAATAATACTATTGAATAATAAATAAGAAACTCATGTTTAGTTTGAATTTTTAATCCCTTTTCGCCCTCTCTGTGACAAACCCGTTTAGCAAACTTGTTTCTTTGCTTTCTTTATCTGTCAATCCCTTTATTCTTTGACACAAACAAGAGCAAAGGTTAGAAATATACAGATGGATATTCCTGCATGACTCCTCTTCTTAAGTTTCCAAACAACAAATATAATCTGGTAGATTCTCAAAAAGCATTTTTTTCTAAGCTTAAAGGTTTAAAAACAGATGATTGCATCAATAACCAAATTACAAGCAAGTGTTAAAACAGTCCTACCTAAGACACGACCATTTTTTGCACCCACAGCACCAGACACTCACCAGCTTGTCAAACTCTGACAGGATGCACTGAGGCCACGGCAACT
Organism: Meda fulgida; assembly: GCA_030578275.1. Lineage (NCBI taxonomy): Eukaryota > Metazoa > Chordata > Actinopteri > Cypriniformes > Leuciscidae > Meda > Meda fulgida. The sequence continues at coordinate 5,054,265 of CM060618.1, forward strand.
TTGCATAAGAAATGAACAATGTTGACGTGGAGGTAAGGAGTGGTTTGTCCAACGGACGGTAGGCAAACAGGTACATCCGGATCCCACAGCTCAACAGAGTCAGTTGAAAGAGTTTGCCACAATTCTCACTTTCAAATAATTGTTAGCAGCAGCTCTGGTCTTATTTATACGCGTGTAATGTGCATCACCCCAGTAATACAGACCACAAAGGACTACCTGAGGAATGTAGTCTGTTAACAAGTTTATCTGAAATGTTAATATTTAACTGAAAGTCTAAAAAAACCTACTTCTCTTAATATACATGGAAGAAGGAAATGCTGTAAATGACCTTTTGAAGCTTATTGTTTTTTTGTTAATACATAAATTACGCATAATTGTTCAAATGAATGGTACTGTATAACATCACGGGTCTCTTCATATACTAAATTATTTCATTTAAAAAAAAAAACTGTGGCTAACTTTAGTTAACTTAAAATTACACATTTTTAACTCAGGAATGTCATCTATTCTTGTTCAATACTGGGCAAGTTCAAAACACTTTGCATTTCTAAACCTTTGGCACTGACCGAATTTTGCATATATGATCACAAAGATAAGGGTTCAACAAACCTGCAAAATATTTGTTTGTATTGCATTTAGTTTCCCTTTATTTGATGACTGACCGTGACTCTCATGTTGGTCTTTGTCCACAAATAGCTATCGATTTATTTATTTAAAGATCAAATATAACTCTGCCAGTGAACTCTGCATCAGATGGCATGTGTTCGATTTATTTCTCACACATTGTATCTTCTTAATGTTTTAATCAGAGGCGGACAGAGTACACAGCTTCATTACTTGAGTAAAAGTACAGATACCCCTTGCTAAATTTTACTCAAGTACAAGTAAAAGTACTACAGTCAGATGTCTACTTAAGTAAAAGTACCGAAGAACTTGTTTTTAAAAGTACTTGAGTATCAAGAGTACATTTTCTAAATATTGCATTACTAATGCCACAGTGCTTACATTTATGTACAGAAACGTCCTACATGGAGTTATGAAAAATGTTAATGTTAATACTGGAGAATGTAAAAGGAATTGAAAGTAAAATCAAGTCATTTCCATCTTTTTACCATGTTGCTTTATTTAACATTTAAGAAAATTCAGAAAATGTAAATAGTCTGTCGAGGTGGGGCCACGGGCGGCACATTCCCGCGATGGACCCGCTGCGTCTTCATCCATGGTTCGTCTCTTATCTAAATCTGAGCATGGAGTTGACTTTGGCGGAAAGCTGAAGCTGATTTCTGATAGGCTGTCTCAATCAGTGGCGCCTGCACAATCCAATCACGTTTGAGAGGGAAACAACAAATTGAGGGTTTTCGAGATTTTTCTTTTTTCCTTTTTTTTTTAAAAGTAGTAACGGGTACTCAAAATTTTACTTTAGTACTGTACTCAAGTAAATATACTCCGTTACTGTCCGGCTCTGGTTTTAATACATTGTTTTACGTGTAGTTTAAGTGTTATGGTTGTGTGCCAAAACTGAAAAGAAGATGTGTAGATGTAGGCTGTGTAATGGAGAGTCCAGATATCCAGCAAAATCTCATTTTTAATTTATCATTTCATTATTTGTTTAGATTCTCTCCAACTAAGACAGCTCTTACCCTGGATTATTCAGCAGTAATGTCTTATAAAACCACAAATAAATACAGTTAAAGAATGAAATCAAGTCAAGGACCAGGATTTGTACCGTGAGCTATCTATTTATGGATTTAACAATACAAAAATACAACCAAGAAATTCATTAGAGCATTTGAACAAACTGGCAAAATCATTAATCACGTGATGTAAACATAAACTGCTGGACCAATCAGAGTGCTTATCTTCCTGAATCAATCTGACATTTACTAAACAAAGATCAAACACATTATTATACAACTATATTTAACTACCTGTTCGGTCAAATATCTGTTCTAAATGCGCTGCAAGTAGTTATACAAAACATTTAACAAGAGTCCATCTATTCCCCAACATTTGCAACTATCTCACATATTCATATATGAAAACATTGCCATTAAAGGAATGGCTTTCAAACGACATTTACATTGAAGGTATTTCACTATTTTAACTCATTTGTATTTTATTTCACAAAATCAGTGTTTGCTATGCCCACATTACAGTGCCATGTCTAGATTTAAAATGAGCTTCAGCATGAACACAGTGCAGAAAGCGGACTTTACTTACTGTCGAGTGGAAGACAAGGCTTGAAATGAAACAGTGAATGAACTTGATGATCAGTTCAAATCGCGACTCGTGAACTATATATTACCATTCTTCACGGGTCCATTCAGCAGTGCGCGCGACACGAGCACTTCCGCAATCGGGGGCGCGCTCGAACCTGTTCTTTCCGCTCATGCTTGCGTACATTTTACGCATAAATGCTCGAAATAGACATTTGCATTTATAGCAATGCTATAACGTTCAATTATGTAAATAGTAAAATATGAAAAAATACCAATTTAAAATATGCCAGGAGTGTAATAAAAAGTATGACTTTCTTTAATCTGCTCAATCATGTACTCTAATGTGATTTTACAAGACACGACTACAGTATTATAAACCTGAATATATTGTCATGAATTTTGTGGACAAATGTGCATTTTATTTCTCCACTAAATTCATTGTTATAATAATGCAACTCAAGGTATCTACCAGCAGGGGCTATAACTTGAACATGCTAACCTTGGATATCTAGAGTAGTTTGTTTGAGATTGAGACCTCTCTGAAAAATGCATTCTAGCATTTATTAATAAATTATATATTTAGATTTTTGAAACTTTAGGCTTAACATAAAATTATGAATGCACAAGTTTCATTTTTAACAGTAATTTTAAAGACATGCAATACGTTGTAGGGTAATATGAGGGAAAATGCCCACTGAAGAGCAAAGTGCATTTACTTTTAAATATTAACATATTTAGATATACATTTAACATGGGGAGGGGCATCAGACTCCAATGTTGAATGACAAAATATCAGTTAAAATTCCTACACTACACAGTTGAGTACATGGTGCGTAGTGTAAAAGTGCGTCATTTGGGACACAACTCAAGTCTTTGACATTTGTTAACAGAAAGAATCAACTGTTTATTACGCAGCATTTCCTTACAAAAAAAGAGAGAGAATGTTGCAATAACTGCTGTCAAAATAACAGCTGCACAGAAAAATCAACAGAAAGACAAAATTATGTGCTATGACAGAACTGTGAAAATAAAGTACAGGAAATTTCACTACCTTAAGCAAAACACAAAGAGATTGAAAAACGTTCAATTTAGTGGTCGACTTAAACTCTAGTTTTTCTTTGTTAATTTTAGGAAAATGAAGAGAACCGTAAAAAAATCGTCCTAAAACAGTCAATGGAGAAATAGACAATGTTGAAACAAATTTCAATACAATTCCTAGATATTAGTTTCAAAATAAGGCACAATTTCAATAGGAAGAGGTAGAAATCTTGCAGTGAATTTGGCCTGACAAAGAGCACTTTTTAAAGGCAAACTGCTAGAAGTCATCAACAATATTACATTTTATGATTGTTTAACACTTCAAAACTCAGGTGCTTAACGTTTACAAAAATAAGGCTTATCCACACAAAGCCTATTGTCTGTCACAAATAAAAATTAAAGCATGTGTTTACAGTAGTTTATCATTCCCTACCTCACAACATCAATCTAACTGTTCATCAGCTATCTAGTCCAGCCTCGATGAGACTAACAGCCTCAACATCCTCACTTAATAAGCCATTTGGCAATAGATTTAGTGCAGACCTTTTAACAAATGTGATGTATGGCAACGCTGTGTTTTTAAGGAATTACTTCATTGTGGTAATGCATTTGACACAAAGAGTTTGTTCACTTTCTGTTGTTTAAATATGGTATGGAAACAAACATACCTTTATGGTAAAGATTATGTGATTGTGTATTAAGCAACTTCTACATTTCATTGATGTAAAAATGGCAGCTGGTGTAGAATCTATTTGTCAGAATCAAATTTGGGGGAGAAAAAAAAAGTGCAAAGATTGTTTGCACTCAGGGTTAAGTTTAGCATTCGCATCCAAACTAAAAAAATAAATAACTTTTTTTCAAACATGAAAATACACACTTGCAAAGCACACCAAGTGTCAATCCCAGGTCACAATTTAAACTCTTATAGAAAAGGAAAAAACCATGTGGGCGCATGAATCCGTCCACACAGGTGAGCCTTTGAGACGTGTTAAAATGCGCTCAGTACGCTGGAGGCTGATAGCCGCTCTCTCCCGCAGAGGCGGGGGTGAACGGGGACTGCTGGTAACCCTCTGGAGCACCGGCATAGGCGGAGGGGTACGGGGACGTGTGGTCACTGATGGGATCGTTGTAGCCTAGGCCAACATCGTCCAACCCTTGGCGGTACCGTCGAAACGCAAACACAGAAAGAAGTCCCTAGAGAAAGAAGGATCATTTTGTTTCAGTTAATCAAATGTACAATGAGGCCATCAGGCAGCAACAGGAGGTCTAAAGGCCCTGACTCACGGTTAACACAAGCAGCAACCTCTCTCTTGAATCCAACCCGGAAGTGACTTAGGGACTTATTCTAACGATCTAAGCACATGGTCTAAAGCGCAAGTGCACTTAGGGCGTCCGAATCCACTTTTTCTAGTTTAACGACGGGACAAATGGTCGGCGCTCCCGGCGCATGGTCTAAAACGGTCGTTCCTGAGGATACACCCATCCGAGAGGTTAAAGCTGTGTGTGTGTGTGTGTGTGGTTAAAGAGCGCAGACCATCTACGGGACAAGCGGATTGCACCATATCTTTATATACACAACAATAATCTTTTACATTTTTATCCTTTTATTTTATTTTTAATATTTGCCATGTTTGTGCGCTGCTGCTGTGTGTGTGATAAACAGAGTGTACACATTACTAATGCGCTCTTTAAATAACAAAGAAAATACTGCGCCATTGACTTTAGACCAGGTTTCAGTTGGTCAACGGCTCAGTCTCTTCATCTATAGGAAACTGAACTGAAAACTGCGTCGAAACTAGCAAAAAACACTTGCGTATGATAGGGCCTCGAAACTGCAATTCATCGACTGGCCGCTAGAGACAGGCTCCAAAAGAGAGTCAATCCCATAAACCCCCCCCATGTTAAAACTGTACAGCTGAAAAAAAAAATTTTTACAGCCAGGTGCAAAAAAGATATGGAGTTAGTGTGCGTGACGCACCGTAGTGTTTCTGAAGAGCATTTTTGAAACCCAAAATTGGGCCGTCGCCATCTTGGTTGCGCGTCACTCCCAAATAAATGAAAATGGGCAAAAAGGCGGATTAACTGAGGTGACGTGACGCTAACGGCAATCCACCTGTCACTCAAGTGACCACGCCCTTAATTATCCACAACTTTAAGGCTTAACATTATTTAAATGGAGTTGTAAAAACCCTCACAGTTTTCATGAAGGGCAAAATTAGCTATATAGACCAAAACCACTTTTTGCACCAGGCTGTAAACGCATTTTTTTGCTGCTGTAAAGATGGGCATTTTAACCAAGGGGATATTTGGGATTGAGTCTCTTTTGGAGCCTGTCTCTAGTGGCAAGTCGATGAATTGCAGTTTAAGTCACTTCCGTGTTGGATTCACGAGACTGACAGCTTTTTGGCTGAGACGCAATCGACAAGAGGCGACAACAGTCAGCTTTCTTTAACGTTCGCTAGGTGTGTCTTAATACCAACTTAATAAAGTGTCTTAATGAAGTGCGATGTGCTCACCCAGCTGGCCGTGGAGAAGAAGGAGAAGGCCACCACAGCTCGAGCTGCATCAGCTGGGACGCCTGTTCGCACACTTCTAGACCACTTGTGGGCTAGGAGGCAGAAACACACAAACCACAGGAGCGTCCACACGGCTGACGAGAAACCGGAGAGAAACTTTATTGGTCATTTCTACCAGAAAAATTCAATTCTGCAATCAATTACTCACTCTCATGTCATTCCACACACAAAAGACTTTCATTCATCTTCAAAACATACAGCAAATGAAGATATTTTAGGTTACATTTTTTTTAAGGTAGCTTATTGTAGTTACACGTTACTACCAATAAATCATGCATAATTACAAGTAACTTACCCAAACTGCAACTAAGTACATGTAGCTAATTAATGTTACTCGGTATTTATTTGCGTAAGTACAATGTAACTACGTCACCTTAAAAATAAATTGCTTGAAAAAATTATTTAATTAACACTTTTTTTAAATATAGTGCCCTATTTTTATCGAAACCTGACAGGTTTTTGTCCATCCATTGAAAGTCCACGCAACCAAAACTTTAACGCATCAAAAAGTTCAAGATATTGTAAACTAAGTCATAAGAATCAAGCGGTTTAAACCAAGAGCGCATCAAACATGATGAAGAACTATGCGTGATGAGGATTGTTTTGGCGCGTGACGAACACGTTTGAGCTTCCATGTTTGCCATATTTGATGTGCTCTATGTGCGTGCGTTGATCCTAAAAAGTCAAGTGATAAAGTCAAATAAACACCCGCATTTTCATATCTTTTCACAAGACTTGGAATTGACCACACGATTCATTTTGATTCGTTTTCAGATGACTTCAACGTTTTGGTTGGTTTAGACTTTCAATGGAGGGACAGAAACCTAAATAATATCTTAATTTGTGTTTCGAGGACAGTCTTGATAGGTTTGGAACGACATGATTCAAATGAACCCCTAAATTAAACCTGTTCATCATATAAATCGATCACATCTCTCCACAAGATTAAACCACTTGATTCATGTGGATTAGTTTGAGAACACCTTTATGATCTTTGTGAATCTTTGTGTGGTTTAAGTTTTAAGTGTGTGGATTTTCAATGGAGGGACAGAAAGCTCTCAGATTTCATTAAAAATATCATACATACATGCATATAATATGTGTTTGATACCACATGACAGTCAGTAAATGATGACAGAATTTAAATGTTTGGGTAACTATCCCTTTAAGAACAAGCGCACATGAGGAACAGAAATATGCCTATTGTGACATTAAATCAGTTGTTATGTTGCTATCAATCTGGAGGAAGAACACAGGGCTATCTGGAAGCACACCACCAGTCAATTTTTTTTATGTTTTTAAAAGAAGTCTCTTCTGCTCACCAAGGCTGCGTTTATTTGATTTAAAAAAAAATAATATTGTTAAATATTATGACAATTTTAAATAACTGTTTTCTATTTGGATATATTATAAAGTGTAATTTATTCCTGTGATAAAGCTGTATTTTCAGCATCATTACTCCAGTCTTCAGTGTCACATGATCCTTCAGAAATCACTCTAATATGATGATCTGATGATCAAGAAACATTTATGATTATTATCAGTGTTGAAAACAGTTTTTTCAGGATTATTTGATGAATAGAAAGTTCAAAAGAACAGCATTTTTCTGAAATATAATCTTTTGTTAACATTAAAAATGTCTTTACTGTCACTTTTGATCAATTTAATTCATCCTTGATGATTAAAAGTATTGATTTATTTTAATATTACAATATCTGTCTATTTCAGATCAATGCTGTTCTCTAAACTTTATATTCATCAAAGAATCCTGAAGTAAAAATGTAAATCACTGTTTTCTGGACTGGAGTAATGATGCTGAAAATTCAGCTTTGATCACAGGAACAAATTTCACTTTACTATGTATTCACATAGAAAACAGCTGTTTTAATTTGTAATAATATTTCAGAATATTACTGTATTTTTTGTGTGTGTATTTTTAATCAGATAAACACAGTCTTGGTGAGCAGAAGAGACTTCTTTTAAAAACATTAAAAACCGTACTAATCTAAAACGTTTGACTGGTGGTGTACATGAGATTACTTGAGCAAGTTAAACTCCTCATAACTTTGGCGTGTCGCCCACATCTGGTTGGCAATAGTTGTCAACGCCGGCTCTGACAATGAAAATGAATGAATTCAGGGCGCTTTATAAGTCGCTGGCAGTGTGAACCGGGCTTTCAAGCTCACTTGGTTTTAGATCGAAGCAAATACAGGTGAAACTCGAAAAATTTGAATATCGTGCAAAAGTTTGTGTATTTCAGTCATTTAAATTAAAAGGTGAAACTAATCGTGTATATAACTATATACATGTGCATGATTATACTTTTCAGGGGGCCGAAATTTCTGAATTTAAAATCGTTTTTTTGATTGATTTCATGTAATATTACAATTTTCTGAGATTTTGAATTTGGGGTTTTCATAAACTGTAAGCCATAATCATCAAAATTATAACTTTTGCACGATATTCTAATTTTCCGAGATTAACCAGTATGTGGCTCTTAGACACCGATTACAAAAAAAAAACCTGTACTACTTACCAGAGAAAACAAGATCAACCGAGACAATGTATTTCCTCTCTGTGGCATTGCTTATCTGGTGGAAGAGGGCATCCAGGATAATAAAGACAACACAGGCCAGGAAAGCTAAAATCCCGATACCAATCGCGTAGCTGCAAGCACTGTCACTCCCATCGAACATGCATTTAGCGTCTGATACTTGCGCATCATTGATGTAGCCTTCAGAAAGGATGGTAGCGAACACCACTATGGAGAAGAGCTGCGATGGAGAGAAGAAGAGGCATTAAGGACAACGTCAAATCAGGCACACCCAAGAAACTGCTATTGAGGTGTGTGTGTGTGTGTGTGTGTGTGTGTGTGTGTGTGTGTGTGTGTGTGTGTGTGTGTGTGTGTGTGTGTGTGTGTGTGTGTGAGTGAGAGTCTCACAAGATGTTTACTTTGGTTATAAAAAAAATAAATAAATAAGAACCAAACAAAATGTAAAGCACACAAAGGAGTATATTTCCATACAGCAGAAGTGGGCCAGTGATGCCAGCATTTGGGCATCTACACTTTCTGCCTAAAGATTTAACTTTTAAAAAAACAAATTTTTTTGTGAAATATTTTGCATGAAAAGTGTGCTTGTACTATTTCTCAAAGTCGGCATGGAACAGAAGTTGTACTAGTCTTTTTTTCCCTATCCGAGTGAAACGGATTCTGGACGGAGAGCATATGTGGGGCGGGACTTGATTCTGTCCATCAGGAATTGATTGGATGGTTGAGGTTTGCTATTGATGGATCTCATGTGATTGACAGGTTGCCCCGCCCTCACTCCAGTACACACATCATCAGAGAAGAGAAGAGAGGGGGAGGGGGAAGTTATTTTGATTAAAGTGATTATGGTGACACACACAAAAAAAAGATGCATACAGATAAATAATTTATAATAAACATCGTAATAGGGTCTTTCGCACCGGAGGAACTTTTTCATAGTTACTAGAACTATTGGAAGTTCCCGGATGTTGGCGCGTTTGCACCGCAGGACGTTACTACTACTACTTCAGAGTCGGTCTAAACCAGCGCTATAGGAACTATCCGTGACGTTAGTGTTCGCGGTTTACTAACATCTTAAAGACATCTTCTAAACATCTATTTGACATCTAACAGGAAACGTCCTATAGACGTATTGCAGATGAGCAAACACTCTAAAAAATACGTCTTCCAGATGTAAACATCACATCAAATAGATGTCTCCGTGATGTACGTGTGCTATCTGGGGAACTGGCCGAACACCAGAGCTCCTCTGGGGGCGATCGTCCAGTGCTAAAGGAATGGGAGTCTATGGAGCTGGACGGCTAGATGTGTCTCTTTCACCCGATTGCCGTTGAGAAATCTCAGATTTGATTGTAGGTTTTGCCTATTCAACATGAGTTATAGGTCGAAAGTTGAATGAACGAGTACGTCCTTTCGATTTCTTACAGGTTGAGTTGTTGTTGCCCATAACACACTAGTATTCTGCTAATGAACGCTGATTGGTCAGTGAAGGACTGATTACGACAGAGACACCGCTTGATGGCATCGTGGCGTCCGAAGCGGCACCAGAATGTTAAGGTGGACTGAACTCTTCTAAACGTGTGTTTACTGTGTCAGCTGTGCTGTCGATCCCTCGAGAGAAAAGAAAGTGCAGAGCGCGAAAGCACCAAAGTGACAGTAGGATTGCTGTAAAGCAGCAACTCTGGTCGTACGATGTGTATGACGTCATTGACATTTTAAAAAGACTTTTTAAAGCAAATAAGTGACTCTGAAAAATCTAACACTCCGCAATGTGTAATTTCTTTGCATCTTCTTTCGAAAACAACATTCATATTACTAGACAAAAAATGATATCCTGAGAAAAGTGGATTTTGAGGGGTGTAGCTCCATAGACCTCCATTCATTCTGCACTCGTCCTGTGAGCGCCCTCATGTGGAGCCAGAGCGGAACTGCACTCGTCCTGTGAGCGCCCTCATGTGGAGCCAGAGGGCAACTGCACTCGTCCTGTGAGCGCCCTCATGTGGAGCCAGAGCGGAACTGCACTCGTCCTGTGAGCGCCCTCATGTGGAGCCAGAGTGGAACTGCACTCGTCCTGTGAGCGCCCTCATGTGGAGCCAGAGTGGAACTGCACTCGTCCTGTGAGCGCCCTCATGTGGAGCCAGAGTGGAACTGCACTCGTCCTGTGAGCGCCCTCATGTGGAGCCAGAGTGGAACTGCACTCGTCCTGTGAGCGCCCTCATGAGGAGCCAGAGTGGAACTGCACTCGTCCTGTGAGCGCCCTCATGTGGAGCCAGAGGGCAACTGCACTCGTCCTGTGAGCGCCCTCATGTGGAGCCAGAGTGGAACTGCACTCGTCCTGTGAGCGCCCTCATGTGG
>CM060618.1:5072500-5295000 GCA_030578275.1 Meda fulgida
GCAGCAGCTGAAAATAAAATATAAAAACATAATTCAGTCAGCTTTGCTACCTGACTTTACAAACATTTGTCATATTAAATAACTAAATAGCATCCCGTGTCTAGCAGCGCAGCAGCATTTTGAGGGAATTCCTTCATCAGAGCCAGTCACTCCAGAAGATCCAAGTGCCTTCATAAAATGTAAGAGGTCTACATATGTGTTATTTTGTATATAGGGTATTTTTGATATTTCCATTTATTTTACTTTGGGTTGGGTTTTTCGTTGGTCCCAACAGATTCTGATGGTAATATCTTTCTTTTGGATCCTCCTGTCCCAACAGAGCCCCAGGCACAGCCTACTCAATACACCAGAAATTAGGACAAATAGTAGGACTATTATCTGTTTCTGCTGCCACAGAGAGGCCTACAGAGGTAATGTTAATATTATCTACACATCAGGCAATCTACACATTCACATTTTTATGTGGAGTAGCCTGTATGATCTAAGTTCATATCTAAGTATAAATGGACATTCGTGTCTCTCTCCCTCAGAGTGTGGAAGAACAGCAGGAGGAAGGTCCATCAACTTCTGGTGCACAGATGAACACACTTCAGTGATTTTCATTAAATGACAGTTTAACTACATGACTACATGATGTATCTCTAATCTACTGTATTTTAAGTTGCCAGTTAAGGAGTTATATAGACTTCATCTTATAAAAAATTAAATAAAATTAAAATTAAATAAAAAAAACACTGGTAAAAACACTGGTACAATGAATAAATGTACAGAAAGAATGAATGAGGTGTTTAAACGCCACTTCCTCTTTAAAAAAGGGGAGGAGACCGCAAGAAACTCTGGGTTTACCAAAGAAAACCTGCTCCCGTCCATAGGTTCACAAAGTTACCATGGTAACTGACTCTGAGTATAAGTTACCTCTCTTTCAGAAACGGGCTTGACTTACTCTGCTTTCTCGGGTTTGATATACCTCCCATTCTGAAACGGAAAACCCAGAGTTTCCCTCATTTCAGGGTTAACATACTCAGAGTTTTCACTTAACCTCCTTTCTGAAACAGGCCCCTGGTGAGAAAAACATAAACGCAAAAAGTAATGTAATGCAATTAGTTACTTTTTTAGGGAGTAACGCAATATTGTTATGCATTACTTTGAAAGTAACAGCAAAATACATATTTTGAATTAGCCTCATTGCAGATGTTAGCAATACAGGCAACAGTTGCCACGGTAGAAAATACACTTATATATTAACTCGTGCAGCGCTGGGGGTGGGGGTCTGTCTGAGTATTTAGAATGGAAGTGAAATGTGACAACATGCCCCATATGTGGCATAAGACAGCTAAAAATGCTATCTGATCTGATCTAATAAAAAATAATAAAAAAATAATATATATATATATATATATATATATATATATATATATATATATATATATATACACAGCAAAATCACCAGTGTTAAATTAACACTGCTCAGTGTTTATATGAGTCCACACTCAGAGGGTGTTCAATGAACACTGAAGCAGTGCTAAAGTTAATGAGATAATTAAGTGATTAATTGAGTGATAATTGAGCATTATCGAAGACACCCTGATGTTAACAAGCAGAATCACTGAAGGAGAAAATTGTAATTGGTATGTTACCATTATGGAGATCAGTGTTTGCTTTATTTGGGGTCTTAATTTTGGTCTTTGTTTGACTGCTGTATCTAAGTTATAACAGTCAGATGAACAAGGAGAAATGGGGATTTGATGTGTTGTTTGTTTTATAATATCATCTTTATCTCACAATCATTTGACCTAAATTGAGCCCAGTTCTTAAGCAACATTTACTATATTGATTATTGCAGCACTGTCCTTGAAAATCACAATATTTGCAACTTTAACAATGTAATTCAAAAAATTTCTTAAAACTTGGTCACAGAAGACACTTTTTTTCGCTTTTTGAAACAGGCATTAAGCACCAGCTTGTGACTCTCAACAATGGTGACAATTATAAAGCATTCTGGGTGCCACCAATCAAATCTCATTCATGGCTCCCATCATGCATTGCTGCATGAATATATAATGAGCTTATGTTCAGAGGTCATCTGTTTGTCACCATTGTTGAGATTCATACGCTAATTCTTGATTTCTGTATGTGCAAACCTGAAAAGTTGCTATTTTTTGTAAAGTTTTAATCATTTTGATTCAATTGAAACGGCTGAAACAATGCGTACTCTACAATGACAGTGCTGTTATAATCCATAATGTGGTCTTAATTCTTAAATTATGCTCTCAATGAATTCAGTGGTCTAGGACAATTATTGAATATGTTATAACTCAGTCAACACCATCATAACTTTCTTTTTGTTCATCAGGCAGTTATAACTCAGGTACAGTTGCCAATCAAAGAACCGTAGTTTAAACCGTAAGGGTCAAGACCCCAACTAAAGCAAACACTGACCTCCATAATGGTAACATACCAATTACAATTTTCTCCTTCAGTGATTCTGCTTGTTAACATCAGGTATCTTCGATAATGCTCAATCATCACTCAATTAATTACTTAATTATCTCATTACCTTTAGCACTGCTTCAGTGTTCATTTAACACTCTCTGAGTGTGGACTCATATAAACACTGAGCAGTGTTAATTTAACACTGGTGATTTTGCTGTGTTTACAAGACAAACTTAAATATTTTCTCAATAAACTACAATTATTTACTTTTTCATATAAAAAAAAAATAATTTTTGAGTTTGACAACGAACACTGTGAAATATACAGCTACAACAACAGTTCAAAACATAATAATAATAATAATTTCTGAACATTGACTCTCAGTCTTTATTCACATTTTTCTCATGTTTTCTCAGTAGAATTAAGAAAAGTATATAGAATAGCATGTTTCTAATAGGGGCTCATTGTAACGCAGTGTGACAACATGCCCCGCCTGCGCAACTGGGATTTAAACCCTGCTAGTTTGTTCTGCTAGTTAGTGAAACACTCTTGATATCGACTGTTAAATAACATATTGCAGATTAAAATAATATCGGATTTGTCTGATTTAAAATAAACAGCAAAAATAACAGATGAAAAAAGGGACATAAGAAATTAACTTTTGCTATGGTTATAAATGTTCAGTGATATCTTCCAAAAAAATGTGGCGCGATTTTTTCTCTATATAGTGTTGATATGGCAACTAGTAAATACACTAAGTTTACTAACGTTTGTGGAAGTATTTAAAACAACACTGTACTGTACTGTACATGCCTGTCTCGCTCCTGACACAGTCTTTCAGTGTTTCTAGTTTACTATGTTTACTGTAGTTTACTGTGTTCACAAATTTACAGAATCTGTATAAACCTAAAGATTCATTGATTGACCATTAAGAGTTGAATTAAATGATAGACAAATGTATTGACAAATACACAACTTTATATAGATTAAACATTTATTATTTAGTAAAAAATATATATTTTTTATTGTTCTAACTGTGGTGAGATCACTCTCACGGAACAAAAATATATGGAAATATCTGCAACACACAATAAGATATATTACATAGCCTAATACATTTCCATATGGGAAACTACTTATATTTTTCAATACACTGCAATATATGAAATGACCATGTGTGTGTCACGCTGTTAACAAAGCGGATAACAAGAGAACACACAAAGAAGAAGATCATCCAAATAAATGATATTTATTCCAGGAAGACGAGTAGCCTACTCGCAGGGTAAAACACACAATCACCCATGTGTGAACTAATGAGGGAGAACACACACACACACACAAACACACACACACACACACACAGGTGCGAATGGTTAATGAATCAAGACACACAATTAGAGCAAATGAACTGAACAAGACAAACTAAATGAAGACATAACTGATACAGTATGGCTATATAATACATATCAAATATTTATAAATGAAGACAAGCATTATTATAATAAAGTTTTATCCTTTATTGAGTGTAGGCTATACATATATTGCACATACACGTTCACATGTGAATGTATTGTACACACACCGCAGGCTTTTAACTCCCAGCATGCTATGTTTCTGACTGTTAAAGGAGAGCAAATATTAAAATGAAGTGTAATTTCACGTGTTTTGTTCGTGTTTGTTTGATCTGTTAGTGTTTAATGTTCTATTATTTGGGAATTTTAGAGGTTTTCTGGGATGTGTGAGTTGTTGGGGTCACAACTGCTGAAGAGAAGAGCCTGTGGTTCGGGCAACGATTGGCCAGAAAACATCAATTTACAGATATAATATTTCATAAGTTTGTGCATCCTTCAAAGTGAGAGTCTCTTTGCTAAACACAAAGTTTAGTTTATTCAGTTAGGTTTTTTAAACATTTATTAAATAAAGAATTATAGAATGTAAGAAATATATTACATAATTTATTGGTCTATGGTGTATATACTTTGAGTAAATAAAATCTGCTATATATGTATGCAGTATATTTGATCACATGTACATCTATATATTATGAAGTATATTACTGAATATGAAATGACATACATTAGGATATATTAGTAAATACAGTGTCAGATAATTTTCAATTTATGAAAAGCGTAAATTCTTTTTTACGCTTTTCAAAAAAAAAGAATAAATTCAATATATTGTAATATCAACACAATATATTATTTAAAAACATACACTTAAATCATTTAATATACAGATCATTCATGTATATGTGGATGTTTCTTCGCATAAGAGCAGTGCTTGTGAAGATAAGAAACAGCCTCTCTTGTTTCTTCCTCCTTGTATGACTGTGGTTTGTGCATTCTGTCAACTGTGAAGTGTTTCTGCTCACTCCCCCACCTTGAAACTACGAGCCGCTCCTTTTTTATATACGTATGCAAACTTTTTGGGGCGTATTTTTTCTTTAGACTGCATTTGAAACTGTATAGCAGCAGCTGTTAGGGTGAGTATAACTGTTGATGCTTTACTGAAGACATTTTCTGGAAGAGGAGTGTGTTGAATGAGCAGAGAAAGTGCTTTTATGGATAAACTAAAATGAGCTCACATAGTAAGTTATGGAAATAATGTACAGTGCGAACCTATTTTTATGTTTTCAGACACCTTTTTGCATGTTAATTGCAATTAAATGAACATTTATCGTAGTTTAAATTGATGTTAAATGCAATTATTTGAACTTTAGAGTGCATTTTGACCATTTTGACCAGCATTTTAAGTAACAGTATAGATCTGTATACTTCTATTGTCTTTCAAACATGGTTATTACTGCTGAATGTACTGACAACAAGCATTTAAACTAAAATATACTTTAATGTCATTTGTAATGATGAAGTTGCAATTTAGTACGTAGTACATAATCAAGTATTTTACTTGTGCTTTGGTTTGTTAGTCAACACAAATAAAAAACACCACAAAAATGTATTGTAGCCTACTTTAATGTAAAACTTTTAATTTGACGTTATTACAAAGTGCACTATTTAAAAGTGCTTAAGTGAGTTAAGAAAGTGTAGTTTCTATAGCCTATGTATAATTAAGTGGCCTTTTATTTAGTTAATATTATATTATCTGCAAGAAGGGCCTGATAGTAACTTTTTTGCACACCAACCACTGGCTTGTGGTTTTCTAAAGTGATTAGCGACTTAGCATTTTCACTGGCCACAATTTTGACACCAATACCATGTGGAAAAACTGGCATATAGATCATTTTAATATTATCTCATACTTTGGGAGCAGGTTTATCAGGCTGCTCTAACTTAGACCTGACACACAGATACATTGTTCTGTTTTACATGTGTTTTCTTTCTCAACTGTTTACATTTACTTAAAACAACTGACTATCGTGAATACTCGCCAAGACTGACATTTTACTTAGTTTATTATTGTCTTTTAAAAAGACTACAATTGAAAAATGTATAGCCTATAATATATAAAAATGAAACCTGCCAAAGTGGCTAGAAGGCGTGACTTAAAGGATAAGTTCACTTAAAAATGAAAATTCAGTCATAATTTACTCACTCATTTTCCTACTAATAGGGTCCATCAACTGTCTGGTTACATTCTTCAAAACATCTTCCTTTGTGTTCAGCAGAAGTAAGAAACTCGTACAGGTTTGAAACAACTTGAGGGTGAGTACATTATGACAGAATTTCCATTTTTAAGTGAACTATTCCTTTAATTTCAAGCCCTGTCTGCAAGTACAGATTAAAATAATTAATATATATATATATATACATTTAAGTTTTAATTCACTAAGTACACTGTTAACCCTTGCTGTAAAAAAGGCCAAATTCTGACAATACCATACCATACCAATACCATTTTCCATTAAAACAGTAATATACCGTAGAAAACAAAACTAGCCTACAGGAATATACTGTGATTAACAGCGCTCAGAATTGACACTCAGAGGCTGTGTTCCCAATCACACCCTTTACCCTCATTCACTATTCCCTACATTAGCTCACTGATATAGTCCACTTGAATGAAAAGAAGTGAGTGAATTAAGACACTGAAGAACATCTGATAAGCAAAATCACTGAATGACAGAGAAACAAGAACAGAAAAAAGAGAAACACAAGAGCTACAACTGACTTCCAGCCAGTCCGAGTGTGAAACCAGTTTACAGATTATTTCTTTCATACGCAAAAATTCTTGTTGAGAATTAAGAGATTTAGTAAATAATAAAGTTTGTAGTCACCATGATGGAGATCAGTGTCTGCTTTAGTTGGGGTCTTGACCCTTGACTTTATACCACTAGTTTCTCTCTGATTGATGTAACTTTGGATTTGTGAAAACACGTTATTTATGGCAAGAAGAAGTCAAGATGAAGTTGATCTGGTGTTTCAGGCTGTTGTGATGAGGTCACAATCATTTTGTACATGGTTATTTAATATCATCCTGTATGTCTTACTTCACTTAATCGTTAATTCACATTTAATGTTACACTGTCAGAAAAAGGGATACAGTTGGAGTCCATTTTTGTCCCCCAAGGTACAATCTACACTAATGTACCTCATAGGGCTTATTATTGGACTTCAAGGTACATATATGTACCTTTTTCGGGGTCAAAAAGGTACATATATGTTCCCAAGCATTAAAAGGTACATATATGTACCCTTTATTTTAAAGGTTAAGGTACAAAGCAAAAACTCCAGTGTCAAATGAACTCTCTTGTGGTCAAGCGTGTTAAAGTTAATGAGCTAATTAAGTGATTCATTGAGTGATGATTGACCATTATTGAAGACACCTGATGTTAACAAGCTGAATTGCTGAAGGAGAAATCAATTTTTTTAAGACACCATTATGGTGATCAGTGTTTACTTTAGTTAGGCTCTTGACTCTGAAACTGTTAATACTAGATTCTGCTTGGCTGTTGTATTTGAATTATACGTGCCTGATAAACAAAGAGACAAATTGATCAGATGGTGTTGCTTTTGTTTTGGCATATCATAACTTGATCTGACTCTTAAATCTCATTTAGAGAGATATGTCTACCCTATTGAACACAGCAGAGTTTATTCAGCAGTAAATTGTTTACAACGTTTTCAATTTCATACAAAATATTTCTAAATAGTTGTTCCGATCGGAAAACTTCAAAATTGTAGGTAATATAGACACACTGACATCAATAATCAGCCTGTGAATCTCATCAATGGTGACAATAATAAAGCGTGTTGCAGTGCATTCTGGGTGCCACCAATCAAAACTCATTCATGGCTCCCATCATGCATTGCAGTATGAATAAATTATGATCTGAATTGTCTTAGTAATTTCCTTTCCCTAATGGCATATTTTGTGTGTCACCATTGTTGCGATTCATACACTGATTCTTGATGTCTGTGTGTGCCGTGAATAAAACTTTTAATTAATAAAATCAACTTTTTTGAAATCATTTAGAAAGTTCTGGATCTTATGCTGTAGAGTCACAGTGATGCTGCAATCAACAATATACAGAAAGTCTTAAGTCAGAGATTACACTCTAAATGAGTATAGTGCTTCAGAACACATTTTGATTGTCAAGACATAATCAACACCACCTGATCAATTTTTCGCTTTGTTCATCTGACAGTTATAACTCAGATTCAACAGCTAAACAAAATCCAGTGTTAACAGTTTAGGGCCCAACTAAAGCAAACACTGATCACCATAGCGGTGTCTTAAAGAAAATAGATTTTCTCCTTCAGGTGTCTTCAATAAAGGTCAATCATCACTCAGTGAATCACTTAATGAGCTCATTAACTTTAACACTCTTGAATGTTAATTTAAAACTCATATTTTACCATTTTAACACTCTTGAGTCTGGAGCCATATTTAACACTGGAGTTTTTGCTGTGTACAATATCAAGAGACAAGCTCTGCTAAGCCTTTTTTTTTGTAAAAGTTGTTGTTTAAAGGTTTTAATGATACCCTAATTATTTAAGGTAGATTTTAATTTATCACAAAATTTGAATAGCCTAGAGCCAACCTTGAAATAAAGGAAATAAAAAGTTTTGCCACAAGTGTACAAACACTGTACCCTTAATGATACAGCCCCAGTGACAAGCAATTGTACCCCTAAAAGTAAAATTATGTACTTTATTTTCTGAGAGTGTATATATTTATGATTCAACTACATGATATAAATACTTCTATATTCAAATCTGCTGAAGAATGTTGAATTCATATAGCGCATTAAAAATTGTTTAACACCTGCGTGACTTGGACACACACAGACATCATCAATCAGCGTATGAATCTCAACAATGGTGATAATCAAACGTTTCATGTCGCAATGTATGCTGGGTTCCAGGATAGTATAAAGCACCCAGCATGCACTGCTGCATGAATAAAAAATAATAATAATATTGCCACCATTGTTGAGATTCATGTGCTAAATTGTGATATCTCTGTGTTTCTGAAAAACAATGTAGTTTTTTTTTTTTAATGCATGATGTGCTAAGAAAAAAGTTATTAAAATATATTACTCTGGTCTTACAGTGATGGTAATGTAACTCTTTTGATTGAGGAATAAACTCTGAATGAGTGAGAATGGAGTCGTTAATGAATGAACAGGCAATATGATGAGTAAAACCCCAATCATTACAATCACAATCATTCATAAACTGTATGTGTGCACAAGTGTGACAAAAACAACTTCTGTAGATGTATGACAGAAATAAAGTCATACTGGTTAATAATAATTGTAATAATGTGTGATGGCTGGAAGTCAGTTGTAGTTCTCGTGTTTCTCTATTTTCTGTTCTGTTCATCTTTCCTTCAGTGATTCTGCTTGTTAACAGCAGGTGTTCATCACTAATGCTCAACAATCACTTACATATTCACTTATTATCTCACTGCAACACTGCATCAACGTTTCACTACTCTTTGTAGTGTGGATTTTCCTGTGGGGTTGAAAGGGTTAACAGTGTAAGATAAAAAGACACACCCACAAAATGTATTTTAACAGTAATAAACTGTAAGTTATAAAACAGGTATATACTGGTTGCCAGTCGTTTACTGTAAAATTAGTTTTTGGGTCACCGTTGTGCTGAAGAGTAGAGCCTGTGCTTCAGTCCAGCAGAAGATCTACAAACGTAGATGATACACTGTGTGTTACTTTATCTAACAGGCAGTGACTGTGTAGTTGCTGGTCCAGTGGAAATATTTTTATGTATAATGGTTTTTTAGTAGTGTCTAATGAAATAAGTTCACTGTAATACTTTGCTCACGTTATTAATGCATTATAAATTTTAGCTTATACATTTAAATGACAGTTGGTCGATTTAAGGCAGTCGGTTTCTGCAAGTGAAATTAGTTAACTCGAATTTTAGTGCATTTTTACAGTAACATACAGTATATTACAGTAAAGAACTGTACAATTAACGGTAAATTGCCAGTATTTTACTGTAAAAAACCTAGTAAGGTCAAACAGTGTGTGCATTCAATACAATGAAGAACATCTCTTTTTTAAGGGTAGTTAAACATGAAGGGGTGTTTTCCCGGACAGAGATTAAGCCTAGTCCTAGACTAAAATGGCCCTTTAAACCAGATTAACAGAAATCTGCTTTCTCTGTCATGGCTTTAAATAGTCCTAGATTTAATTTAGTCCAGAGTTTAATAAAATGATTTCCTGGAGGAAGACTAGTTACTCCAGGACTAAATTGAGGCTTAAATTAAACCTACCAGGAGGCAAGTTTAACTTCAGATTAACTTTGTGTTTCAAAGAAGACACATGCATTACTTGGACACACACACACACACTTGACTACATTCAATTCCCATCATGAAAACGGACAGACTTGTTAATGTTTAATGTTCTATTATTATGATGGTATTTAAAAGTTTCTGTTATGTTAGTATTTTGGGGGGTTACCATTGTGGTGAAGTGTTGAGCCTGTCCTTGGAAGGAGGACCTGCTACTAATAATTGTATTTGTGTTATAGAAGAAAGCATTCACTATGGTACAGCTTCTAGACTAGCCTCATTGACAACCACGTGTAAAGAAATGTTATAGATAGTTTATGTAAATTACAGGAGTAAACAAGAAGCATTAATTATAGAGATATTTGAATAATTCATTGTAATTGAAAACCATTAATTGTAAATGAACACCATTAATACAACCTAGTACATTGTTGATTTTATATTATATATATATATATATATATATATATATATATATATATATTTATATATAATAATTACAAACAGATTTCCTGGCATTTATTTTCTTTTATTACATAGCTGGTGTGTGCAGATTATTTAGCTTGCTAAAAAAAATTCTCTTGTTAGTATTTTTTTTTTGAATGCAGTCTTTTTCTGATGCCATTGTTTTCCTTGGATTTGCTTCTCAGTTCCATGCAATTTTAAGCTTTTCTTGGTTCATTCCATGTTTTATAGTCAACCTCTCTCATGCTAATTCAGATTAGCACAGTTGGTTTTAATTTAATCTGATTTATTTTAGTTCAAGACTCCATAGTCCAGGTGTAACTAATCTGTACTTAATCTGTGTTACAGAAAGCCATTTTTCAAGACACGATTAACTATTCTAGATTAAGGCCTACTCCAGGTTTAATTTAAACCCTGTCCGGGAAACCTCCCCAATGAATGCACAATTATTAAAAAAAATATATAGAAGAGCAGTTATTACTGGCATGTTATTGTTACGTAACGTGTAGTGGAAACGGGCACGAAGACGAAGGAGAACAATTAGAAGGTATTTAATGGAATAAACTTGGAATCAGGAACATCAGGAGACTCACACTAACACAACCGTATGAGAACGGACGGAGACTGAGGGAGAACACAGAGTCTAAATAGTATGGAGCTAATAATATGACAAAATGATTTGAATTTGAATTGTGTAAATTTGAATTATTTGCAAGTGTAATCTAACAAAATTGAATTTTAAATTTTAATTCAAATTTACACAATTCAAATTCAAATCATTTTGTCATATTATTAGCTCCATAAATTACACAAAGCAAACAAAAGTAACTTAATTAGAGTTAGCAGGAAACATGAGACATTGGAAACATATTTGTAACAGTTATGATAGATTGTTTATATGATGTTGATTTTAACATATATGAATGACACACTTTTTGTTTAGTTTTTGGTTTATCCATATGGTTTGTTTAAGTAAGAAAGGCTCTGGGAAATAAATCCTGTGCAAACATTACACCTTAAAGGGATAGTTCACCCAAAAATGAAAATAAGCCCATGATTTACTCGCCCTCAAGTCATCCCAGGTGTATATGACATTCTTCTTTCAGACGAACACAATCAGAGTAAAAAAAAAATTGTCCTGGCTCTTCCAAGCTTTATAATAGCAGTGAATGGCTATTTCTGTTTTGAAGTCCATAAAAGTGTCTCTATCCATGATAAACGTGCATCTATCCATCAATCCATCATAAAAGTGCATCTATCCATCATAAAAGTGTATCTATCCATGGTAAAGTGCATCTATCCATCATAAAAGTGTATCTATCCATGGTAAAGTGCATCTATCAATGATAAAAGTGCATCTAGGTATCCATCATAAAAGTGCATCTATCCATCATAAAAATGCATCTATACATCATAAAAGTGCATCTATACATTCTAAAACTGCATCTATCTATGATAAAAGTGCATCTATCCATCATAAAAGTGCATCTATCCATCATAAAAGTGCATCTATACATTCTAAAACTGCATCTATCCATGATAAAAGTGCATCTATCCATCATAAAAGTGCATCTATCCATGATAAAAGTGCATATATCCATCATAAAAGTGCATCTATCCATGATAAAAGTGCATCTATCCATCATAAAAGTGCATCTATCCATGATAAAAGTGCATCTATCCATCATAAAAGTGTATCTATCCATGATAAAAGTGCATCTATCCATGATAAAAGTGTATCTATCCATGATAAAAGTGTATCTATCCATGATAAGTGCATCTATCCATGATAAAAGTGTATCTATCCATGATAAGTGCATCTATCCATCATAAAAGTGCATCTATCCATGATAAAAAAAGCATCTATCATCATAAAAGTGCATCTATCCATGATAAAAGTGCATCTATCCATGATAAAAAAGCATCTATCCATCATAAAAGTGTATCTATCCATGATAAAGTGCATCTATCCATCATAAAAGTGCATCTATACATCATAAAAGTGGATCTATACATTCAAAAGTGCATCTATCCATGATAAAAGTGCATCTATCCATGATAAAAGTGCATCTATCATCATAAAAGTGCATCTATCCATGATAAAAGTGCATCTATCCATCATAAAAGTGCATCTATCCATGATAAAAGTGCATCTATCCATGATAAAAGTGTATCTATCCATGATAAAAGTGCATCTATCCATGATAAAAGTGCATCTATCCATGATAAAAGTTATCTATCCATGATAAAAGTGTATCTATCCATGATAAGTGCATCTATCCATGATAAAAGTGTATCTAACCATGATAAGTGCATCTATCCATCATAAAAGTGCATCTATTCATGATAAAAGTGCATCTATCCATGATAAAAAAAGCATCTATCATCATAAAAGTGGATCTATCCATGATAAAAGTGCATCTATCCATGATAAAAAAGCATCTATCCATCATAAAAGTGCATCTATCCATGATAAAAGTGCTACACACGGCTCTGCGGGGGTTAATAAATGCCTTCTGAAGTGAAGTGTTGTGTTTGTGTAAGAAAAATATCCATATTTAAAACTTTATCGACTAAATAGCTTCCGGCAGTCTGAAAGAGGAATGTCATATACACCTGGGATGACTTGAGGGTGAGTAAGTCATGGGCTAATTTTAATTTTTGGGTGAACTATCCCTTTAATAAGGAAGTTCATTCCTGATTATGATACAGTTTGGTCTCTGATGCACACATATCTAGACAGACTGGATGGCTGTGTCCCTGATCATGGAGACGATTCCCAGCGGATATGAAGACCTGATTGAGCTGGAAGCTGTTGGGAGATCACACAGAGCAGTGAGATGTGGGCACACTCGCCATACAGACACTCTGCTGTAAATCCCATTAATAAAAGACCGGAGGGAAATAATAACTTCTTGTTTTTGTCTTGTAGTCGATCTGACTCATGGGGATCGAGAAGACCTAGAGGCACAGCATTACCGTGAGCCCAAACAAACAAACACCCTGCAGAGGAATACCTGGTCCTCTTCAACGCAGATGGTCCTGTCCTCCATGCCCAGTCGCTCTATCAGTGAGAGAATACTTCGATACGGCTTCCCGATGAACTTTTATTCATATTAAACCAAAAATCATGGCTGTTTTACTTCAAAACATAATGAACTTACCACTTAATAATAACAAAGGTAGCAAAAATTATATTTGCAAACAAACCCTTGGGAACAAGCAGATTTAGATACACTTATGACCTCAGGTGTGCGTTATCTTCTAATATTTCAAAGGCCCGTCATCAATAATTCTTTATGCACTTTTTTTGTCAAGTCAAGTCAAGTCAAGTGTATTTATATAGCGCTTTTCACAATATAAATTGCATCAAAGCAGCTTCACAGTATCAATCAAATAACATAACAATGTTTGTTTCTTAGTGGAAAAAACATCCACGTTTGGTAGGGCTGATCAATGGTATTAATGCTTGGTTAATTAATTTGAATATCCCCAACTGAGCAAGCCAAAGGCAACAGTGGCAAGGAACCAGAAAACTCCATCAAGTGACCTACTGGTGTCCTAAAACTCCATCAGGTGACTTAATGTAGAGAAAAAAAAAACCTTGGGAGAACCCAGGCTCAGTCGGGGGCCAGTTCTCCTCTGGCTTTTATGAACTAGAGGCCGGATTTACAGTAACTGTAATTTGATGCAGAATTTTGTTTTATTTTATCACTTCGGGGTGGGTACGCGAACCGGAATCACAACGTTTTATCTGTAGAGTGGGAAAGGCATCCTCCATAGGGAGAGGCTAGTTGCCACTTCAGCACTGCGTTGTCATCGGGTCCAGGCAAAGCTCCTGGTCAGATCTGGATACGGCCTGGATCCGGTAGGCTGCGGGAAAACCTCGGGATAAACAAAGACACTAAAATTAGCGTAGATGCCATTCTTCTTATGATGTAACGAGTACATCAGGACTCAAGGGAAGTGTTCCCAGTTCCGGCTGACCTAATCTATGCAGCCTAACATTGAATTATATAATATATTATGTGTATGCTAGGTCAAAGAGATGTGTTTTTATTCTAGCTTTGAACTGACAGAGTGTGTCTGCTTCCCGGACAATGGTAGGAAGACCGTTCCAAAGTTTTGGTGCTAGAGAGGAAAAGGATCTACCGCCAGCAGTCGATTTTGATATTCTAGGTATTATCAACTGGCACGAATTTTGAGATCGCAATAGACGTGAAGGACTATAATGCGTTAAGAGCTCGCTCAAGTACTGTGGAGCTAAACCATTTAGCGCTTTGTAAGTAATCAACAATATTTTAAAATGTATACGATGTTTAATAGGCAGCCAATGCAGTGTTGACAGAACCGGGCTAATATGGTCATATTTCCTGGTTCTAGTAAGAAGTCAAGCTGCAGCGTTTTGGACCAGCTGTAGTTTATTCATTAAGCGTGCAGGGCAACCACCCAGTAGAGCATTACAATAATCTAGTCTTGATGTCATGAAAGCATGCACAGCAAAATCACCAGTGTTAAATTACCACTGCTCAGTGTTTATATGAGTCCACACTCAGAGAGTGTTAAATAAACACTGAAGCAGTGCTAACGTTAATGAGATAATTAAGTGATTAATTGAGTGATGATTGAGCATTATCGAAGACACCTGATGTTAACAAGCAGAATCACTGAAGGAGAAAATTGTAATTGGTATGTTACCATTATGGATATCAGTGTTTGCTTTAGTTGGTCTCTTGACCCTTACTACTTTAACTTTAGTTCTTTGTTTGGATGCTATATCTGAGTTATAATAGACAGATGAACAAAGAGAAATGGTGATTTGATGTTGCGTTTTAATATTATCATTATCTCACAGTCATTTGACCTGAATAGAGCGCAAATTCTGAGCTACATTTACTCTAATAATAACAGCTGTTCTGTCCTTGAAAATCACAATATTTGCAACTTTTACGATGTAATCAGAATAATTTCTTAAAACTTACTCACATAATGCTTTGATAGTAAACTAAACTTAATTTATCTATCTATCTTGCAGTCAGGTAGACTGCGTGGTCTTAAAACCTAAACTTCAACCTTTTAAAACCGCTTCAAACATAAATCTTCAACTTCAACAATGTTTTTACAATTATGAGCACGGATTCATTAAATTACACACAAAAAAAATCCTTACACGTGTCTTCAGAAGAAATAGACTGATACACAGTAAGTGTGACATTTTATATAGGGAAAGTGATTGTTGCGAGTTTTTAGTTGGTAATAAGCGTTTCATAGTCTTCTGTTAACACATAATATAATAATAAATCATTAGTAAAAGCATTTTTTTTCAGAATAATTCACAGCAAAAACTCCAGTGTTAAATGAACTCTCCTGGGAGTTTATATGGCTTGCTAAAGTGTTAAAGTTAAAGAGCTAATTAAGTGATTCATTGAGTGATGATTGACCATTATTGAAGACACCTGATGTTAACAAGCAGAATCACCAAAGGAGAAAATCAAAATTTTTAAGCCACCATTATGGTGATCCGTGTTTGCTTTAGTTGGTCTTGTTACCCTTAAATTGTTAACATTATATTTTGTTCTGGCTGTTGTATTTGAATTATAATTGCCAGTTGCTGCCTTTTCAAATTTAAGTTAAAAGGTGAAAAGACACTGTTGGCTATGTTTTGACATAATCATCACTAGACTTGCATCACAAAGTTCATTTAAAGCCTTATCTCTGACTTTAAATATATAATGTCGATTTCCACATCACAGTGATTCTACAGTACAAGATCTAGAAATCTCTAAATAATCCAAAAGATTTCTGAGAAGTTCCTCTGATAAAAACATAACACAGACATAAAGAATCAGCGTATGAATCTCAACAATGGTGACAAACTGAATATTCAATTTGGAAAAGGATATTACAAAGACATTTCAGATCATAATTTATTCATACCGCAATGCATGGTGGAAGCCATGAATGAGTTTTGATTGGTGGCACCCAAATTGCACTGCAACATGCTTTATAATTGTCACCATTGTTGAGATTCACAGGCTGATTATTGATGTCAGTGTGTCTAAATAAAATCATTTTTCAGAGTGTTTTGATCAGAAAAACTTTTAAGAAATATTTTGAACTATATTAAAAAAAGCTTGAATATCATCTGATATAGAATCACTAAAAAGATCTCCAGTAATGAGTATGTTAAAACATAATCAACACCATCAGTAACTCCTTTTCTCTTTGATCATCTGGCAGTTATAACTCAGATACAACTGTCAAACAAAATCCAATGTTAACAATTTAAGGGTCACGATCCCAACTAAAGCAAACACTGATCACTATAATGGTGGCTAAAAATTTGATTTTCAAAACACCACTTTAGTTGGCTGAACTTATTGGATGTAGTTTAGGAAACTTAACTTTAGTTGGCCGAACTTATTGGATGTAGTTTAGAAAACTTAACTTTAGTTGGCCAAACTTAGATTCAAAGTTTACTTAACTAAATTAAATCAGTTCATTGTACTTTATAATATGTCAGGTAAACCTTTCCAAATTTGTCAGGGACACTTTTCAAAATAAGTTAGTTAAACTCAAAAAAACCCATGCAAAAAGATAACACAAAATAATGAGTTAAGTCAACAAACATTTTTTTACAGTGTGGCGCCAGTGTCTATTGCCTGTGCGTCGGCTAGGTGCCTCCCGTGTGCATGGTCCCTTTCCGGAGCTACCCCACATGTGTATTTCCACTGTAAGCCTCTCTGAGCATGTCAAGTCAAGTCAAGTCAAGTCAAGTCAAGTGTATTTATATAGCGCTTTTCACAATATAAATTGCATCAAAGCAGCTTCACAATATCAATCAAATAACATAACAATGTTTGTTTCTTAGTGAAAAAACATCCACGTTTGGTAGGGCTGATCAATGGTATTAATGCTTGGTTAATTATTTTGAATATCCCCAACTGAGCAAGCCAAAGGCAACAGTGGCAAGGAACCGAAAAACTCCATCAAGTGACCTACTGGTGTCCTAAAACTCCATCAGGTGACCTACTGGAGAAAAAAAAAACCTTGGGAGAACCCAGGCTCAGTCGGGGGCCAGTTCTCCTCTGGCGTTTATGAACTAGAGGCCCGGATTTATAGTAACTGTAATTTGATACAGAATTTTGTTTTATTTTATCACTTCGGGGTGGGTACGCGAACCGGAATCACAACGTTTTATCTGTAGAGTGGGAAAGGGATCCTCCATAGGGAGAGGCTAGTTGGCACTTCAGCACTGCGTTGTCATCGGGTCCAGGCAAAGCTCCTAGTCAGATCTGGATACGGCCTGGATCCTGTAGGCTGCGGGAAAACCTCGGGATAAACAAAGACACTAAAATTAGCGTAGATGCCATTCTTCTTATGATGATGTAACGAGTACATCAGGATTTAAGGGAAGTGTTCCCAGTTCCGGCTGACCTAATCTATGCAGCCTAACATTAAATTATAGAAGTCTATAATATATTATGTGTATGCTAGGTCAAAGAGATGTGTTTTTAGTCTAGCTTTGAACTGACAGAGTGTGTCTGCTTCCCGGACAATGGTAGGAAGACTGTTCCAAAGTTTTGGTGCTAAATAGGAAAAGGATCTACCGCCCGCAGTCGATTTTGATATTCTAGGTATTATCAACTGGCCCGAATTTTGAGATCGCAATAGACGTGAAGGACTATAATGCGTTAAGAGCTCGCTCAAGTACTGCGGAGCTAAACCATTTAGTGCTTTGTAAGTAATCAACAATATTTTAAAATTTATACGATGTTTAATAGGCAGCCAATGCAGTGTTGACAGAACCGGGCTAATATGGTCATATTTCCTGGTTCTAGTAGGTTCTAGAACTCGAGCTGCAGTGTTTTGGACCAGCTGTAGTTTATTTATTAAGCGTGCAGGGCAACCACCCAGTAGAGCATTACAATAATCTAGTCTTAATGTCATGAAAGCATGAACTAATTGTTCCGCATTTGTTAATGAGAGCATATGTCGTAATTTAGATATATTCTTAAGATGGAAAAATGCGGTTTTACAGATACTAGACACGTGACTTTCAAATGAAAGATTGCTATCAAAAAGCACACCCAGGTTCCTAACCGACGACGAAGACTTAACAGAGCAGCCATCTAGTGTTAGACAGTATTCTAGGTTATTACGTGTGGAAGTTTTTTGTCCAATAATTAGAATCTCTGTTTTTTCAGAGTTTAGTAGTAGGAAATTACTAGTCATACAATTTTTTAAATCAGCTATGCATTCCGTTAATTTTGTGAATTGGTAAGTTTCGTTAGGTTTTGAAGAAATATACAGCTGAGTATCATCGGCATAACAATGAAAGCTAATTCCATGTTTCCTAATGATATGTCCTAATGGTAGCATGTACAGAGTGAACAGCAGCGGCCCTAGTACTGAGCCTTGTGGTACGCCATACTGAACTTGTGATCGATAAGACATCTCTTCATTTACTGCTACAAACTGATAACGGTCAGATAAGTATGATTTAAACCATGCTAGTGCAATTCCACTAATGCCAACATAGTTTCCTAGTCTATTTAAAAGAATGTTGTGGTCAATTGTGTCAAATGCAGCACTAAGATCAAGTAACACTAATAGAGAGATACAACCACGATCGGATGATAAAAGTAAATCATTTGTAACTCTAATGAGAGCTGTCTCAGTATTATGGTGCGGTCTAAATCCTGACTGAAAATCCTCGCAGATATCATTTCTTTCAAGAAAGGAACACAGTTGTGAGGATACTGCTTTTTCTAATATCTATGACAGAAAAGGCAGATTTGAAATCGGCCTGTAATTGACTAATTCTGAAGGATCAAGTTGCGGTTTTTTAACAAGCGGTTTTATCATAGCCAGCTTAAAGGTTTTTGGTACGTATCCTAGAGACAAAGACGAATTAATGATATTAAGAAGAGAATCTATGATCTCTGGAAGCATCTCTTTCAATAGCTTAGTCGGTATAGGGTCTAACATACAAGTTGTCGATTTAGATGAATTAACGAGTTTGCAGAATTCTTCCTCTCCTATAGCAACAAATGAATAGAATTTTTCCTCAGGGAGACTACAATGCACTCCCTGATGCGATACTGTAGTAGACGGTTGCATAGTTATAATTTTGTCCCTGATATTATCAATCTTATAAGTGAAGTTCATAAAGTCATTACTGCTGTGTTGCTTGGAAACTTCTGTGCTTGAAGCTTTCTTTTTTGTTAGTTTAGCCACTGTTTCAAATAAATACCTAGGATTATGTTTATTTTCTTCAAATAGGGTTGAAAAATAAGCAAATCTAGCAGCTTTTAAAGCCTCTCTGTAAGCAATCGAGCTCTCTTTCCATGAAATCCGAAATACCTCTAGTTTTGTTTTCTTCCAGTTGCGCTCCATTTTTCTGGCTGCTCTCTTAAGGGCCTGAGTGTGCTCGTTGTACCACGGCGTTGGACTATTTTCTTTAATCTTCTTTAAGCGCAACGGAGCAACTGCGTCTAAAGTGCTGGAAAAGAGAGAGTTAAAAATTTCTGTTGCAATATCAAGTTCTTCTAAGCTATCCGGGATGCTGAGATGATGAAACTGATTAGGAAGATTATTGATAAAGGAATCTTTAGTGGCAGAAGTTATAGGTCTAACATATTTATAACACGGAGTCGGCTTTGCAGCCTTGGCTAAATGTAATTTACATGAGACTAGATAATGGTCTGAGATGTCATCGCTCTGCTGCAGAATTTCAACGGCATCAACATCTATTCCATGTGATAATATTAGATCTAGGGTATGATTACGACAATGAGTGGCTCCTGACACGTGTTGTCTAACTCCAATTGAGTTTACAATGTCTTTAAGTGCCAATCCCAATGCATCTTTTTCATTATCTACATGTATATTAAAATCACCAACAGTTAGTACTTTATCGTTAGCCAATACTAATTCTGATAGAAAGTCCGCAAATTCTTTGATAAAATCTTTATGGTGCCCTGGTGGCCTGTATACAGTAGCCAGCAGAAATCCCAAACGTGATTTATCGTTTACACTATATATTTTTACATTAAGCACCAACACTTCAAAAGAAGTATATTTAAAAATAGATTTCTTAGTGGTTTTGAAAATATTACTATAAATTACAGCAACACCTCCCCCTTTGCGTTTTAGACGAGGTTCATGTTTATAACAGTAATCTTGTGGGGTTGACTCATTTAAAGTAATGTAATCGTTTGGTTTTAGCCAGGTTTCTGTCAAACACAGCACATCTAGATTATAATCTGAAATCATATCATTAACTATGAGCGATTTTGAAGTAAGGGATCGGATATTCAGCAACCCAAGCTTTATCATTTGTTCATCTGTATTATATCTGTTTTTTATTTGTTGAACATCAATTAAATTTTTTACCTGACGTTTTTTGGATCTCCAAATTCGGGGAACAGACACAGTCTCTATATGATGATATCTAGGTGAAAGAGGCTCTATGTGATGAGATTTATCTGACCTTGGTGACGCGAGGCCGCTAGCAGACGGTCGGTTTAGCCAGTCTGTCTGCTTCCTGACCTGGGCCCCAGATTGTCATGTTTTAGCTCTAAGACTATGTGCCATATTACTAGAGAGAAGAGCGGCACCATCCCAGGAGGGATGAACACCATCTCTTTTCAACAGGTCAGGCTTGCCCCAAAAACTTTTCCAATTGTCTATGAATTCTATATTATTCAACGGACACCACTTAGACAACCAAACATTGAGTGAGGCCAATCTACTAACTATCTCATCACTCCTGCGAACAGGAAGGGGGCCAGAGAAAATTACAGTGCCTGACATCGTACTTGCGAGTTCACACACCTCTTTAATATTAATTTTGGTGATCTCCGACTGGCGGAGTCGAACATCATTAGTTCCGACATGAATAATGATCTTAGAGAATTTACGATTAGCATTAGCCAGCACTTTTAAATTTGCTTTGATGTCAGGCGCTCTGGCTCCCGGCAAACATGTGACTATGGTGGCTGGTGTCTCTATTTTCACGTTCCGTGTGATCGAATCACCAATTACCAGGGCACAATCAACAGAATTCTCAGTGGGTGTTTCACTGAGTGGGGAAAATCGATTTGTTATGGTAATCGGAACGGAAGAGTGGTTTTTTAATCCGCGACTAGAGCGATCTCTCACGGTCACCCATCTGCCCTGCTGCGTGGGCTCTACTTCAGCCGGAACCGAATCATGTACAGAGTTCACTATGCTAGGCGCATCCAAAAAAGTATCTAAAGCTCTAGTACTATCCTTACTATCCTCAATTAAAGTTTGGATGCGTGTCTCTAGCTCTGAAATCTTCTCCGTCAGCCTGACTGTCTCCTTGCATTTATCACAAATAAATCCTATATTGCCATCGGAGAAGGCTATACTAAACATATGACATGTGACACAGGTGACAATAACAGGACAAGACATTACTCACCGTTTGTGTTGACTGATTCTTACTTACCTGGGCTTTTATGAACTCAAAGGCGCGGGCGCGCGAGAGAAAATAAATAATAAATAAATGAGCGCAGGTGGCGCGTAAACACTAGCGTGCGGTGCTAACAATAACGGAAGCTAGCGATGTAAGGTTAATCTGAGATGGTGGGTAAACTATATTTAGTAATATAAACAACTAGAAATGGTAGTAAATGATGGTTCAAAACAGAAAGAAATACGAAGCTAATACGAGGCATAGAGCTTACAGCCTCGACGCAAACAAACTCACAGCAGGCAGGAAGGCAGACAGGAGCAATCGATCAGTGAACAGAAGATCCAAATTGTCGGATGAAATCCTTTCCCTTGGCAAGCCACCTTGCCACCCCTGGGGTTGAAATATTCCACCTGCGGCTGGAAACCCCAGTGTTCTCCATATGCATCCTTCGGGTCATGTGTGTATTTTCTAAATGCCCCCCCCCCCCCCTTTGGGTTGGTGTTAATTGCATATTTCCTCTAAACTATGGGATATGCTTCCCAGTGTACCTTGGTATTCCTGTGTTAAATAGGAGTCCTTCGTCCTGAGTAGGGAACGGAGATGTTACGTCTTCCTGCCACTTCCGCTGTACCGCGGGGATCGCCTGAGCTCAATCTTGGCTCCTCAGCGAAGAAACATAACTGCATGTTGCCGGCGTCCTCCTTTTATACCCACGAGGTGGGGCGGAGTTACGTCATGCAAATTCCGCAGACCGATGGCATTTCTTTGCCATTGGCTCGTTTTTGTATACTCAAAGTCGATAGGTGTTCTAAGCGAAACCCCATTCGTCGTCATCCGACGTAACGATATGTAACCGAGACGTTTCCCCCAGGTCCCTCTGATTAACCACGCCCTCTTGTTATCTTGTTTAGCTTGTTTGCCTGTGTGTTTAAAGCAACATTTTTTACCTTAAAATAATGTTTCCAAAATCTTATCAGTGTCATAACAAGGCATCAAGTCATAACAGGGTGAAAGGCACTTCTGGATTCGCTTTGTGGTCCTATATCTGCTATAACCACACTATATCTGCTATAACCACACTATATCTGCTATAAACTATATCTGCTATAAACACACTATATCTGCTATAAACACACTATATCTGCTATAACCACACTATATCTGCTATAAACTATATCTGCTATAAACACACTATATCTGCTATAAACACACTATATCTGCACTATATCTGCTATAAACACACTATATATGCTATAACCACACTATATCTGCTATAATCTGCTATAACCACACTATATCTGCTATAACCACGCTATATCTGCTATAACCACACCACACTATATCTGCTATAACCACACTATATCTGCTATAAACACACTATATCTGCTATAACCACACCACACTATATCTGCTATAACCACACTATATCTGCTATAACCACACTGCTATAAACACACTATATCTGCTATAACCACTATATCTGCTATAACCACACTATATCTGCTATAAACTATATCTGCTATAACCACACTATACTGCTATAACCACACAATATAACCACACTATATCTGCTATATCTGCTATAACCACTATATCTGCTATAACCACACTATATAACCACACTATATCTGCTATATCTGCTATAACCACTATATCTGCTATAACCACACTATATCTGCTATAACCACACTATATCTGCTATAAACTATATCTGCTATAAACACACTATATCTGCTATAAACACACTATATCTGCACTATATCTGCTATAAACACACTATATCTGCACTGTAAAACCTAACAATATATTTACTAAATTAAATTGGGTTCACTGCACTCAAATAATACTGAAAAACTTGAAGTGGCTTGAATGACTGAAACAGAACTCAAACTGAATGAGTTAGAGAACATTTCAGATCCCAGAATGATAATTGAATAATAATTGTAGTTAAGTGATCAATTAAGTGATGATTGATCATTAGTGATGAACACCTGCTGTTAACAAGCAGAATCACTGAAGGAAAGAGAAACACAAGAACTACAAGGTTTAAGGTCACCATGATGGAGATCAGCGCTTGCTTTAGTTGGGCTCTTGACCCTTGACTTTAAAGTACAAGTATTTCTTTGACTGCTGTAATTGAGTGTTTATCAAACATTTGTTGTGGCACAAAATTCAAGGAAAAGTATGATTGGGAATGGTGGTCAAGGTTTGATGATGACAATCATCAGTTAATGACTTGATTCACTGATCTCATTCAGAGTTTAGTCTCTGATTAAAAGGGTAACAAATTATTAATTTGATTTGAAACTCTACAGTATAAGAACTAGCAATGTTATGACTATAAGATAATATGAAGGACTTTTCAGAAAATGTAATTCATTACCAAAACTAACACAGATATCATGAATCAGCATATGAATCTCAACAATGATGATCATTAAAAACTATTCATACTGCAAAGCATGCTGGGTACTACCATAATACAAACCTTATCCATGGCTCCCAGCATGCATTGCAGCATGAATAATTTTTTAATGGTCACCATTGTTGAGATTCATATGCTGATTCTTGATGTCTTTGTAAGTCAGCATTACATCATAGAGGTTTTTAAAATCTGATTGTAACAACACTGGGCATTACAGTAGAATCCAGGTTCTTTTATGATGAATAATACAAGTTATATATCACCCGTTTAATCAGATATTATTCTCTAGAAAAGACCATAAAATCAAGACACCAAATGATAATTCATCTTTCCATAAATCATCATCAAAACACAACCACATGCTCACATTTTCTTTTGGCTTTTGTGCCATAGCAAGTGTGTTATATAAACACTCAGTTACAGCGGCCAGAGGAAAAACTGGTGTTATAAAGTCAAGGGTCAAGAGCCCTACTAAAGCAAACACTGACCACTATCATGGTGTCTTTAAATGAAACCCAATAAATCATCTTCATCTAAACCTCTGTTCATTCACAAGAACACCTTCTGTAGACGCATGACTCAAATAACTCAATAACTCATCATTTAAACTGGTTAATAAGTGAAGCTGGTAATGCTGTTTGTGGAGTTGTTCAATCCTCCTCTGAGATCTTCAGAGATTTAAAGATATTTTATCTTCAGTGATTTCATCTAATTGTTGTGGTTGGAAGTCAGTTGTAGTTCTTGTTTTTCTCTTTCCTTCAGTGATCCTGCATGTTAACAGCAGGTGTTCGTCACTAATGCTCAACAATCACTTCATTAATCACTTGATTAATCACTTAATTTCTTGACTGCAATATCTACTTTTAGTGAACTCAACTGAAATCATTTCAGAGTACTCATAACTATTGTTTGTTATAAACTTAAATGAATTGAGGTAATAAGTTTCCTCAAATGTAATGAGTTAGCTTAACTCATTGGATTGGACTTTGTGTGTGATATTGTGAGCTAGCAGTAACTGCAAGTGCTCTGAGTTCATTTAAAGTTTGTCATTTCACTGTTTTTACTCAATAAAGTGAAGTTTCAGCTATATACAGTATTAAATGCAGTGTAAAGTTTAATTGTGTATTAAAAAATATTATTGTTTTAGTAAACTCACATAAAATAAGTTCAGACTACTCATAACTATTGTTTTTTATCAACTTAAATGAATTGAGGTAATCTGTTTCCTCAAATGAAATGAGTTAGCTTAACTTGTTGGGTTTTACAGTGTGCTATAACCACTATATCTGCTATAACCACACTATATCTGCTATAACCACTATATCTGCAAGTTTGCCAGATTGGGTTGCGTTTCTGTACAAATTTGACTTGCTTTACGTCAAGCGTTACAATAGTCATTATTTAGTTTTTCTTCGTTTCTGATGTCGCAAACATCATTCTTTCATGAAATCTTGTAACATCCTCGACCTCGTCTGTGGACATCGTTCATTCTAAAGCTGGTGCTGGATAAACAGCGAGTGTGCGTGCGACGCTAGGCTAAATTATTTACGACAGCGGTAATGGACAATTTCGTTTCCAACCAGTAGGGGGACCGAAGAGGAAAAGCTCCATGGTGTTGCTTTAAGCCCTGTGTCTAGTTCAGTCTTTGTGAGTTCTTGATGTTGTATGTTGGTTGTTCTGTTCCCGAGTCCTGTTCCCTAGTCTGAGTTTGTAAAGTTTTGAGTTTATTTAATAAAGTGTGCTGCACGTGTCCTGCTTCCTCCTATGTTTCAACCGCATCGTTACAACTTTATAGCAATGTGTTCATTTACTCTGTTTCCACTGTTAAATATGGAAGCTTGTCTCCGCCACAGAATGAAAAATAAAAAAGGATTGCGTGATTATAACGTCGCAATTGTGAGATACAATCTTGCAATTGCGAGAAATAAACTTGAAATTCAGCCTTTTTTTCTCAGAATTGCATGTTTATATCTCGCAATTCTGAATTTATAACATGCAATTAGGAGATATAAAGTCAAAATTGCGTGTTTTAAAGTTGCAATTGCGTGTTATAAAATCAGAATTGCGTGATATAAAGTCGCAATTGCGAGAAAATAAGTCAGAATTGCAAGTGTATTTCCCACAATTCTGACTTTATTACACACAATTGCAACTTTATATCGCGCAATTCTGAGAAATAAAGTCAGAATTACAAGATGTAAACTCGCAATTGTGAGATAAAAGGTCGCAATTATCTTTTAAAATGTTTTATTCTGTGACGTAAACAAGCTTCCATAGTTAAGTGTACAGTGTCTTTTCTCAGGTTGGAATCAGACAGCTGCGCTCTCCCAGAACCAGAGCCGATCCACCAAACCGCGAAGAAGACGAGCACCTAACCCTGTCGCCACCACTTCCAGCGCTGCAAACCGGCATCTTTTTAGAGCGCGGGAGGACTGCGCTCATGATGGTTTGCAGCACTTAAACACTCACAATGCCATCATTTCGATCAAACAGGGCTCATATCATGAAGAAGCATTTATCCTTGATCTTTTACGATAACCCCGTAACTTTCAGAACTTCCTCCCCAGTGAAAAAGTTTAATGAAACTGAACTGCAAAGATGACTCATTCTAAACTTCTGCAATTTGATGTCACTCTTATATATAAAAGTCTTAAAGGCAGTTCTGTCATGACAACTCTCTCATTGTCTGGCATGGTAGTGGATATGTCAATGTTGATTTGTTTGGTATTGGCGGAATAGATCTCCTATAAGCTGCTGCTGCTTTTGGTTATTGCTGTTATTTTGGTTATTGCTTCTGCTGCTGATATTCTGTTACTGTTATTCTGCTGCTGATATTCTCTTTCTGTTATTCTGTTACTGTTATTCTGTTACTGATATTCTGCTGCTGTTATTCTGTTACTGTTATTCTGTTACTGTTATTCTGCTGCTGATATTCTGCTGCTGATATTCTGTTACTGTTATTCTGCTACTGATATTCTGTTAATGTAATTCTGCTACTGATATTCTGCTGCTGATATTCTCTTTCTGTTCTTCTGTTACTGTTATTCTGCAGCTGATATTCTGTTACTGTTATTCTGTTACTGTTATTCTGCTGCTGATATTCTGTTACTGTTATTCTGCTACTGATATTCTGTTAATGTAATTCTGCTACTGTTATTCTGCTGCTGATATTCTCTTTCTGATATTCTGTTACTGTTATTCTGCAGCTGATATTCTGTTACTGTTATTCTGTTACTGTTATTCTGCTACTGATATTCTGTTAATGTCACTCTGCTACTGTTATTCTGCTGCTGATATTCTCTTTCTGTTCTTCTGTTACTGTTATTCTGTTACTGTTATTCTGCTGCTGATATTCTGTTACTGTTATTCTGCTGCTGATATTCTGTTACTGTTATTCTGTTACTGATATTCTGTTATTGTTATTCTGCTGCTGATATTCTGTTGCTGTTATTCTGCAGATGATATTCTGTTACTGTTATTCTGCTGCTGATATTCTGTTACTGTTATTCTGTTACTGTTATTCTGTAGCTGATATTCTATTACTGCTATTCTGTTACTGTTATTCTGTTACTGTTATTCTGCTGCTGATATTCTGTTACTGTTATTCTGTTGCTGTTATTCTGTTACTGTTATTCTGCAGCTGATATTCTGTTACTGTTATTCTGCTACTGATATTCTGTTACTGTTATTCTGTTACTGTTATTCTGCTACTGATATTCTGTTACTGTTATTCTGTTACTGTTATTCTGTTACTGTTATTCTGCTGCTGTTATTCTCTTACTGTTATTCTGGTACTGTTATTCTGCTGCTGTTATTCTGTTACTGATATTCTGTTACTGTTATTCTGCTGCTGATATTCTGCTATTGTTATTCTGCAGCTGATATTCTGTTACTGTTATTCTGCAGCTGATATTCTGTTACTGTTATTCTGCTGCTGATATTCTGTTACTGTTATTCTGTTGCTGTTATTCTACAGCTGGTATTCTATTACTGGTATTCTGTTACTGTTATTCTGTTACTGTTATTCTGCAGCTGATATTCTGTTACTGTTATTCTGCTACTGATATTCTGCTACTGATATTCTGTTACTGTTATTCTGTTACTGTTATTCTGCAGCTGATATTCTGTTACTGCTATTCTGCTACTGATATTCTGTTACTGTTATTCTGTTACTGTTATTCTGCTACTGATATTCTGTTACTGTTATTCTGTTACTGTTATTCTGTTACTGTTATTCTGCTGCTGTTATTCTGTTACTGTTATTCTGGTACTGTTATTCTGCTGCTGTTATTCTGTTACTGATATTCTGTTACTGTTATTCTGCTGCTGATATTCTGCTATTGTTATTCTGCTGCTGATATTCTGTTACTGTTATTCTGCAGCTGATATTCTGTTACTGTTATTCTGCTGCTGTTATTCTGCAGCTGATATTCTATTACTGGTATTCTGTTACTGTTATTCTGTTACTGTTATTCTGCTGCTGATATTCTGTTACTGTTATTCTGTTGCTGTTATTCTGTTACTGTTATTCTGCAGCTGATATTCTGTTACTGTTATTCTGCTACTGATATTCTGTTACTGTTATTCTGTTACTGTTATTCTGCAGCTGATATTC
The DNA here is from genome assembly GCA_030578275.1 of Meda fulgida. Taxonomy (NCBI): domain Eukaryota; kingdom Metazoa; phylum Chordata; class Actinopteri; order Cypriniformes; family Leuciscidae; genus Meda; species Meda fulgida. The sequence continues at coordinate 5,101,604 of CM060618.1, forward strand.
TGTTACTGTTATTCTGCTACTGATATTCTGTTACTGTTATTCTGTTACTGTTATTCTGCTACTGATATTCTGTTACTGTTATTCTGTTACTGTTATTCTGTTACTATTATTCTGTTACTGTTATTCTGCGGCTGATATTCTATTACTGGTATTCTGTTACTGTTATTCTGTTACTGTTATTCTGCTGCTGATATTCTGTTACTGTTATTCTGTTGCTGTTATTCTGTTACTGTTATTCTGCAGCTAATATTCTGTTACTGTTATTCTGCTACTGATATTCTGTTACTGTTATTCTGTTACTGTTATTCTGCAGCTGATATTCTGTTACTGTTATTCTGCTACTGATATTCTGTTACTGTTATTCTGCTGCGCTTATTCTGTTACTGATATTCTGTTACTGTTATTCTGTTACTGTTATTCTGTTACTGTTATTCTGCTGCGCTTATTCTGTTACTGTTATTCTGGTACTGTTATTCTGCTGCTGTTATTCTGTTACTGATATTCTGTTACTGTTATTCTGCTGCTGATATTCTGCTATTGTTATTCTGCTGCTGATATTCTGTTACTGTTATTCTGCAGCTGATATTCTGTTACTGTTATTCTGCTGCTGATATTCTGTTACTGTTATTCTGTTACTGTTATTCTGCAGCTGATATTCTATTACTGGTATTCTGTTACTGTTATTCTGTTACTGTTATTCTGCTGCTGATATTCTGTTACTGTTATTCTGTTGCTGTTATTCTGTTACTGTTATTCTGCAGCTGATATTCTGTTACTGTTATTCTGCTACTGATATTCTGTTACTGTTATTCTGTTACTGTTATTCTGCTACTGTTATTCTGTTACTGTTATTCTGCTGCTGTTATTCTGTTACTGTTATTCTGTTACTGTTATTCTGCTGCTGTTATTCTGTTACTGTTATTCTCGTACTGTTATTCTGCTGCTGTTATTCTGTTACTGATATTCTGTTACTGTTATTCTGCTGCTGTTATTCTGTTACTGTTATTCTGGTACTGTTATTCTGCTGCTGTTATTCTGTTACTGATATTCTGGTACTGTTATTCTGCTGCTGATATTCTGCTATTGTTATTCTGCAGCTGATATTCTGTTACTGTTATTCTGCTACTGTTATTCTGTTACTGCTACTGTTATTCTGCTACTGATATTATGTTACTGATATTCTGTTACTGTTTATTCTGCTACTGATATTCTTTTACTGATATTCTATTACTGTTTATTCTGCTACTGTTATTCTGCTACTGTTATTCTGCTACTGTTATTCTGCTGCTGTTATTCTGTTACTGTTATTCTGTCACTGTTATTCTGCAGCTGATATTCTGTTACTTTTATTCTGCTACTGATATTCTGCTGCTGATATTCTGTTACTGTTATTCTGTTGCTGTTATTCTGTTACTGTTATTCTGCAGCTGATATTCTGTTACTGTTATTCTGCTACTGATATTCTGTTACTGTTATTCTGTTACTGTTATTCTGCTACTGTTATTCTGTTACTGTTATTCTGCTGCTGTTATTCTGTTACTGTTATTCTGTTACTGTTATTCTGTTACTGTTATTCTGCTGCTGTTATTCTGTTACTGTTATTCTCGTACTGTTATTCTGCTGCTGTTATTCTGTTACTGATATTCTGTTACTGTTATTCTGCTGCTGTTATTCTGTTACTGTTATTCTGGTACTGTTATTCTGCTGCTGTTATTCTGTTACTGATATTCTGGTACTGTTATTCTGCTGCTGATATTCTGCTATTGTTATTCTGCAGCTGATATTCTGTTACTGTTATTCTATTACTGTTATTCTGCTACTGTTATTCTGTTACTGCTACTGTTATTCTGCTACTGATATTATGTTACTGATATTCTGTTACTGTTTATTCTGCTACTGATATTCTTTTACTGATATTCTATTACTGTTTATTCTGCTACTGTTATTCTGCTACTGTTATTCTGCTACTGTTATTCTGCTGCTGTTATTCTGTTACTGTTATTCTGTTACTGTTATTCTGCAGCTGATATTCTGTTACTTTTATTCTGCTACTGATATTCTGTTACTGTTATTCTGTTACTGTTATTCTGCTACTGATGTTCTGTTACTGTTATTCTGTTACTGTTATTCTGCTGCTGTTATTCTGTTACTGTTATTCTGTTACTGTTATTCTGCTGCTGATATTCTGCTATTGTTAGTCTGCAGGTGATATTCTGTTACTGTTATTCTATTACTGTTATTCTGCAACTGTAAATCTGCTACTGTTATTCTGCTACTGATATTATGTTACTGATATTCTGTTACTGTTTACTCTGCTGCTGTACTGAATCAGTTTAAAACATCGATTGCAGTTTCTCTTGCTGTTCTCAACATAACAATCAGATACAACTGAGCAGAGAAAAACTAATGTTGAAAAATCAAGAGCCCAACTAAAGCAAACACTGATCACCATAATGGTGGCTTCAAACCAAACTATCATTTTCACTTAATCATTAACATCTTAACCTCTGTTAATTCTCAATAAGAACTTCTATAGACATCTGACAGAAATACAGTCAACCTGGTTCGTAATAAGTGAAGCTGGTAATGCTGTTTTTGGAGTTGTTTAATCAGATCTTGAGAGATTTCGCGTATTTTATCTTCAGTTGATTTCATCTAAGGCTGTGTCTGGAAGAAGTTCTTGTGTTTCTCTATCCTTCAGTGATTCTGCTTGTTAACAGCAGGTGTTCATCAATAATTCTCAATAATTATTCAATCAATTAATTATCTCATTAACTCCAGCACTGATATGTGTTACATTTTACAGCTTGTCGTGTGCACACTGAGCAGTGTTCATTTCATCTGGGCAAACCCATGTTGCCTACATGGAAACCGTGGACAAAACTGGCTGGGTTCCAGTTAGATAGCCCAGGTCAAACCCATGTGGGCTCCACATGGCTGTGTTGGCTGGGAACTGTGAGGGGGGTGAATTTTTTTATAACTCATCCGTTTAAATTATATTAAGCCTTAAAGTTCTGCATAATTAAGGGCGTGGTCACTTGAGTGACAGGTGGATTGCGGCTGCTGTCACTGCTAGCCGTTTGTCTGCTGTCTGTTAGCGTATCCCTCAGCTAATTCCAGCCGCTGAACTTGCCATCTCTGCCGCGCTTGTGCTTTTTTTCTGGATTATTTCATACAATTTAATACACGCATTATACCTTCGCACACACCGTTTGATTCCGTCAATGTCAAGTATGGAGTGAACAACCAGCACTGTATTTCCAGTTGTTTTCCTTGCATGCACTAATGGATGTCTGATAATTTCGTTGCTTTTTGGAGTTTAGATTTAAAAACGTCTATAGATATAGAGACCACACTCGTTATGAGGTACTGACACTCTCACGGAACAGATATGCTTATTTAACTTTTTAGTGTTAAATAAAAAGTACCGTCAGATGAAATTCTGCAAGTGCTTTCTCTCCGTCCATGCAATAGATGCACACCCTTGAATGAGCACAGATTTCTAGTGCATTTACTTGAACTTCTGAGGTAATATCTTTGGTTTAACCCATTTGAGAAATTGAGAGGTGGCCAAAACGAGAGGCGTGCTGCCAAAATGGCGACGGTCGGCCCGCCCACTTTAGGCTTCAAAAACGATCTTCAGAAACCTACGGGTGACGTCACGGACACTACGTCCATATTTTTTTACAGTCGATGGAATGGACCACTTGCACTGAGCTTCGTAACGCACTTCCGTTTGTGGAAAAGGTACATCTCACTTATTTCCGGATCAATGTACTGTGGTCAATGAGTTGAACAAACGCCTTCTAAAACGAGTGTCCGCAATAAGATTTAAAAATTTGGACGTTTTTATTGAGAGGAAAATGGATATTCTGATGTTTACTGAGTGTGTGCAGAATTATTAATCCAAACCAAGCAGATCTGAGGAAGCTGTGGCTGTGAAAAATATGCCATTATTTCACCATAGGGTGTCAGTGTTCGTCTAAACTAGTGACCGCGATGCTGAAGTGTGTGAGAACAGATGAATAACATCAGTACGAACCACAAACATTTATTTGTTTGGATTAAATATTTTAATCATTCTGTGTAATTTTTCAAGGTCATGTTTATTCCCAAAATGCTTAATTAATATTTAAAGTAGTTGACTGTCATTCTCCTCTATGCTGTGTGTGTTACGGTTTAAGATTAATTAAATAACCTATAACATCATTAAAGGCACCCCGCGAGCATTCATTCATTCAGATATTTTAAAAGACTGGAATAAAGCACCAATGCACACAGTTGGAAAAAAAAATATTTATAGGAACATTTCAGCAGGCTCAAGATAATTAATAGAGATCATTATTCATTGTTTTAAACAATTGGCATCCATAAAACGTACTGATAATCTGCATTCTCATGTGAGCTGAACGCTCTAACAGGAAACTCCCGATATGTAATAAGTAGAACGTAGAAGTATTTGTGCAGGTAGTCCATTACCAGTAGTAGATCTATACAGGTGGAGCTGGGGAAGGTGGAGGGTTTCTGAAAGCACTGCTACAGCAAATGCTGACCAAGTATTTGAAGGATGTTCAGCGAGCTCATAGGCTGCTGAAACAACAGTAACCAATGAGGGGCGACCAGCCTGCGCCATCTAGAGTTTCATGACAGAACTTTGTATAGCAACAAGAAAGAGAGAGGAAAATGTGCAAATGTTTCAACTTTATTCACATTAAAGTGGACCTCAGTAAACTCCCACTGACTTTATTTCTGTGTCCTGGTTCTAGTTACCCAAAAAGAGGAGCTGCTGAATAAACTACAAGATTTGCCTGCTGGAGAATGTGTGCGTCTGTTGCGTGAAACGCCTCTTAGCGTCTCTGAGAAGCGTCAGATCAGGTACAGAATTCATTATAGTACTGACTTTTACCATTAAAGCTTCTTAAAAAATTATTTAGGAAACAATAATACATTTCTTTGTACAGGTCTTTGTGTAACCTTATCTAAATGTGTCTTTTTAGAGCTTTATGCCTCAGCTGGGAGCTTGAACAACCTCTCTCTGAAAACAGAGCGTGCTGTCATCAGTTTCAAGCTTGTTTCCTGAAGGTGACTTTTTGCACAGTAACTTTCAGATTAATAATACGAAAAATACAGTGTTTTCAGTCGTTTCCACGGATCAGTTGTCGTCATTACGCAAAAAAACGTACCCATAGGAAACTAACTACATGCTGAACTGAAAGGATATACTAAAGACAAATGATAGTTACAGTGGTAAAAAAAAAAAATATATAAATATATAAAAATATAAAAAAATAATTTAATATCAAATCAATAGATTTTAACAACAAGGCAAAATCATTCTTTATTTGTCTCTCAAGAAGTTGGTTTTATGTCTTCATTGCTTTAACAATAAAAAGTGTTCAGTTCACTTAAAAAAAATAGTCAACCCGTTGCCTTAAAAGTATTAAGTAAATAAACTTAATGCTGAATATGTGAACTTTTTGACATTTCTTAAAGTTTATTTACTTTTATTTATCTTTTTTTAAGTTAAGTCAACTGATCCTCTATAAAGTGGACACCAATTTGCACCCAATTTGTATATAAATCTCTGTTGAAAATGACATTTTTAAACATTTTAAATTTAGATTTCTGGAAGTTAATATTGAAAGCCTGCCTGCACTTCTTTTTGATAGGTTTTGAGTGGTTACTGGTCAGGTACACTCTCACAGCAGAAGCTGTGGCAGAAAGTGCTTAAAAACATCAGTGCTCGCTTTGGCACCGGGATCCTGTCCTATTTCATCTTCCTCAGAAGACTGTTACTCTACAACCTCCTCTTCTTCCTCATCAACGGCCTTTTCCTGCTCCTACCGCAAATCTCAAATCCACCTCCACCTTCAAAAGATGAACACGCTGACCTCTGGATGCTTACTGGCACTGTAAGTATGTATAGTTTAAAAAGCAAGTCCTTTGTATTAGGGTTTTGTGGATTCTCTATGGTATAGATGATTCATTGGGCAAGGGGAACATCTTTCCCATTCCCTGTGAATTTAAGTATATGCCATTACTTACCGAATGCTATCGTTTTTGTTGTTGTTTCTAAACAGGGTATTCTCACAGACTCTGTGATATTTTATGGCCACTATACCAACTCCACAAGTGGAAATTGCCAAGTTAAAAATCAAAATTTGTGTCCTCACAATTACAACATACCCCTGGCATATATTTTTACTATTGGAACAGGCATGTTTGTTACATGTGTAATGCTTGTTTACAGGTTTGTCTATTTTCCGAACTCATTGTTTGAATTCATTTCCCCATCATTAGCTTGCCCCATGATTAAATCAGATTTTCTTTTTCCTTCCAGGATGTCTAAATCATTCGAAAAGAGTTTCTGCACATTCAAGACAACTGGTAACCTAGCTTTAAAGGTTTTCTGCTCTTGGGATTTTAAAGTCAGCAGGAAAAGGTCTGTTAAACTGCAGGCGGTGAACATCTGCACTCAGCTGAAGGTTTGTGGAAATATGACTTAATATATCTTACAACTACTTTATCCCCCACTGCACTAGTACTTAAATTACAGTATGTCATACACAAATGTTGAGATATTTGAAGACAATAAAGTCAGATAAAATGTTCTATTCTGCACTGTCAAAATAAACAAATGTGCAAAATCATACATTTAGGGGTACTACAGCGTATCACTGGGGAAGTACTCTTGAAGGCACAACTTTTTACCTTGTCTACTCCTAGAAGATGCTTATTAGCTGCTTAGAATAGTTAATATGTACCATATCTTAAATGTAAAAACTGTTACAAAATCCACCAACTCACGAACTGCCAACTAAAGGAAACACTGGTCACCATAATGGTGACCAAACATTTTCAATAAATCGTCAAATTCTAAACCTCTGTTAATTCTCCTTCTGTAGACGTCTGACAGAAATACAGTGAGTCTGGTTAGTAATAAGTGAAGATGGTAATGCTGTTTGTGGAGTTGTTCAATCCTCCTCTGCTGATATCTTCACAGATTTAATGTCTTCTTTTCTCTTCAGTTGATTTCATTGAAGGCTGTGGCTGAAGTCAGTTGTAGTTCTTGTTTCTCTTTCCTTCAGTGATTCTGGTGGTTGACAACAGGTGTTCATCATTAATGCCCAATATTAATCACTTAAGTATCTCATTAACTTGAACTCTGATTCAGAGTTGTTTTCACTCTCTGTAGAGAGGGACCACATGTTCTCTGAGCAGAGTTAATTTAACTCTGCGGATTTTTCTGTATAGAAGATGCATATTAGTTCCTTATAATAGTTAATATACCCTTAAATAGTCAGCTAACCCAAAATTAAAAATTCTATCATCATTTACTAATCGTCATGTCGTTCCAAACCCGTCAAACTGTTTTTAATCTCACAAACACAGATCAATATATTTTTAATTAAATCTGAAATATATCTGTCCCTCCACTGACAGTCCACACAACTACAAATTTGACTCAACAAAAAGTTAGAAAAGAATAGAGTAGTTTAGTCTAAATTAATTTCTGAAGAGACTCGATTGCTTTATGATGAACAGATTTAATTTAGACTTTTATTCACATATAAACATTCGCCATCACACAAATCAGATATGATAAACTTAAGCACAAGCATGTTCACGTGGCGTGTGAGAACCAATGAGGGTCATTCTCTGTTACGCAGCACGTTTGAGCCTCTACTAGAACCAATGAGCTTTTCAGTGGAGTGTACCTTGAATGATTTGACATGTGGAGAATGAATTGTACCCAAGCTTTTAGGGTTAGGTTTAAGGTCTCCCTATGTCTCAGTTTGTAGATCCTGCCCCCTTCTAAAGCTTTGAGATCTCCAACCTGCAACTAAACCCTTCTCAAGCCAGACGCCCCCCTGGCTGGTCAACCACTTAACCACCCAGAAACCACCTCAAATGGTCCAAAAACCACCAACAACCCTATACTGGTTTTACTGATGTGTGGTTTTAGTTTTATATAAAAAAGAGTGCTATTACTTATTTATTTGTTAATCAGTTCATTATTGTTAGTAATCAATAATTACTGGAATGTTAATATTGTGTTACTCATTTGTTCCTGTGTAGTTATTCATTAATGATGGTGACGGACCAGTATAAAATGCTATTGTCATTTGTTTAATGTAAAACACTTCCTCCATGCCATTTGAACAAGACTTTCTGAGAAGTTTAAAAACTTTAGCACAATCAACACTGTTTTTTTTACACAACTGACTTGGTATAATCAGCAAAACCACTGCTGGAGAGTCTGAAGCAGGACAACATGTTTGTCCAAACCTGTTCTGTTTGGAGACACTAGTGGTGCATAATTTACACACTTCAGCTTTAACAATGCATAACAATTTGTTGACTTTTACAATAGATTTGAGCCACTGCTGAATCTGTGTTTTAGGAAATGCTGTCAGAGCTCGCCTGCAGAAAAAAAAAGAGGAACTTGCGTTCAACGTTGGGCTGGTTGAGTGTACACTTACTAGTATGGTCCATATGCCTAATTTGCATTGGTGCCTGCATGATGGCTGTTTACTACATCCACCGTTACATTGAGCAGGGCGGACGTACGGTAGGTCAAAGTTTCAAAAAGACAACAGGAAGGCAACAGGAAGCGTAACGCTCAATAAATCACACAAATAATTGTGGAAAGGACCAGTCACTTCCTGTTCAGTTCACACACCAGTTATTTTTGCACCAGCTTTCAGCTGTATTCTCTGAGTAACTGTAATACACACAACTTGTTTTCAGGGTGTTTTAGTTTAGCCTTTGCAAATTTGACAAATTCTGTGCTCAAGAAAAAAATGCCATTCGTATGATACTGCAACTGATAAATTGAAGTCAGCGTGCAATGCAAAATAAGTCATAAAATAAAACTCTTTCAATTGTAAATGTGCAGAATTGTCCCCATTCATCAAGTTACATTTTTCTGGGTTATTTAGAAAACTTTAATGTCATTGAAATGCTCAGGGATATTTCCTCTAAAATGCATTTCTGAATGTTTTTTTTCTTCGCTGAATCCTGTTATGCTGTGACATTTAAAACTCAAATGTTCAGTCTGAAATGGCATTTCCAATGGGCTTGATTTATGATCTGGCATGTTTTTGAATGCTTCATCTGATGTATTGTGTGTGCATGTCTGTTCAGGAAAATGACCCAGTCCGTTTGCTGACCCTGCCTTTGGTCGTGTCTTGCGTCAGTCATCTACTGCCTGGTTTCTTCGACAAGTTATCCAGCAGGGAAGATTACAACTCCCCAAGTGTTCACATTTACGTGTCCATTGTAAGGTAAGGGAAGCAATCACTTATTGCTTAGCATTCTTTCACTAAGCATTTATTGACTTCCTGTGAGCGTTGAGCATTTTCAGTGCAGCAGGAAGCAACTTTAGCATGCTTCATTTGCTTGCCTTTCAATCGCTTTATATTTGCCGCTCACTCTAGTGTGACATTTTAATGCACAGTCTTGCATGACTCTTATCTTGAAAAGTACTCCAAACACACATTTTTTGTTCGTTTAATAAGCGAGAAAGTCCTTCTACCAAACCATTAAGATGCATAATTTACTATATAAATTTGAATCTTACAGCATTTTCCACATCAGCAGTTATGTTTGTTTTTAAACTTTAAAAAAGTCAGAAGTATGCTTATGCTTGTTTTAGTTCGTGGGCTTTTAGTCTGTATTTCCTCAGTTCATGTTTTCCTTTGTTAGTTTTCCCGCTCCTCCTTTGTTACCATTGTCACCGTCATTATGAGTTTGAGTGTTACACCAAACTTCATGGTTTTCATAATATGTGTAAGACATACTTGTCACCTTACTATGTTGCTAAAATATGTAATACTTTATCATTTAAATGCATTTGAAAATAGATTTCTATAAAAATCTCGTTTTCACTATTTTGGACGTGGTTGTCATTTAAATATATGTTAATAACTAAACTGATGTCAAATAACATTTTTGTTCAGTTCATCAAAGTTCACGACAGGTTGTTTTTATTCGAATCAAACATCTGAGTATTCAGCAACAACCTTTCGGTTTCTTCTTTCACAGGAACCTGTTGTTGAAGGGCTGCATTTTTAGTCTGTTGTGTTACTATTGGCTCAAGAGAATCGATGACAGCAAGAAAGACCTAAAGGTAACCAAAATCATGAAACCTGAAGACCTCTTTAAAAAAATCCAGTAATGTTGTTACCGTATTTCGACAAAATTACTCAAAGCATTATTGATCAAGTAGCCAATCCTCACAGTTATTGTGTGCTTGCAGTGCTGGGAGACATTTGTTGGTCAAGAGCTTTATCGTTTGGTTTTAATGGATCTAATAGTTGCAGTGCTGCACATCATCTCTGCAGAGTTTCTGTGGGGGTAAGTTCTGGTGATCCCACATAACATCAGCGATGTGTAGCCGGGTTTTTTCACTCTTTCTGCCCCTCCAGGCTGTGTGTTAGAAACTTCTCGTTGAGAAGGAGGAAACTGGAGTTTGACATTGCACGAGATGTTCTGGAGCTCATCTATGGTCAAACGCTTGTGTGGTATGTCACCTTCTCAGTAAGAAACAGTACATTTTGTTGTGATGGCATGACAGTACAGTATTTTCTGTGTTCTCTTGTTATAGGGTTGGTGTGCTGTTTTCACCCCTGCTGCCTGCAGTACAAATTGGGAAACTGTTTCTCTTGTTCTACTTCAAAAAGGTCAAGATCTTCTTAGTATTTTTTGGGCTTCATTTGGATGGCAGTTCATTGAGGATAGGAGATTAAGTTTAATGACTTTATTGCTTTAATTGTGAAGATGTAGTCCCCCATAAAATGCAATTCAGTCACAATTGACTTGTTCTTTAGTGAAACCCAAAAGGAGATGATTGGCTAAATTGAATCTTGGTATCATTAGTTCAGTCGTTTTTTTATTTAATAATAAAAGTTTTTTCTTGATTCAAATTCAGTTTCGTTCAGAGAAAAATGAATAAACAGCTTGAATATTCGATTTCTACACGTGGGCGGGAATGAATCGGCCCTTTCCTCTGATTTGTCAGCCGAAGATCAAACTGTGTCGTGATCAGGTCTTCCTCAGTTCCAGAATAAGAGTCCTCCGCTGCTGCAGTTTATTGCAACTACATTTAATCTTTTTCTCATCAACAAGCAGACAAACGAATGTCTCGACACAACCCGTGCCTGGGAAGAGCCTAGGCAGGTCAAATTTATAGCAGCCATAAACCCGAGTCCGCAGCGCTGCTATTTGATCTATTAAGCACAAATAAAAGCCTGACAACTGTAAAGTGTTCAGTTTTCTGCTAATTCAATTCACATAGTAAAGTGTGGCAATAAATTAAATGTAACAATTATATTAATACTAACTATAAAAATACCAACAGAGTTGCTTGATAAAATAAAAGTAAATGGTGGTCTAATTATTTTATGGTTTCTATGCTGTTTATATGGCAGAATATATGATCATGCAACATAGGCTATAGGCTTATTTGAATGAATGAATGAATGAATGAATGAATGAATGAATGAATGAATGAATGAATGAATGAGGCATTTATATAGCGCTTTCATATGTACTACTGTACATATGAAATTGGAGGGAATGTGGGGTTACACCCCGACTCTTTACGAGAAGTGCCATGGGATTTTGAATGACCACAGAGAGTCACACTATAAAAAATATTTTAGCAATTTAGTTATTTCAACTTATTTTTTTGAGTAGAGATAACTAGATTGTCCAGACAACAAGAAATCTTAGGTTTTCTTGTCCTCAACTAGACTGAAAGTTGAATGAACAAGTAAAATTGTTATTTTAACTCAAAAATGTATGTTTAAACAACTGCACTAGATTTTCAGTTGAATTAACAAGTATACTTGCTATTTTAACTTATAAATGTAAGTTGAAACAACTGCACTACATTTTCTGCAGGTTTTACTTCAATTATACTCTAATGCTTTGATAGTAAACTAAACTTAATTTATCCATCTATCTTGCAGTCTGGTAGACTGCATGGTCTTAAAACCTAAACTTCAACCTTTTAAAACCGCTTCAAACATAAATCTTCAACTTCAACAATGTTTGTACAATTATGAGCACGGATTCATTAAATTACACAAAAAAAATTCCTTACACGTGTCTTCAGAAGAAATAGACTGATACACAGTAAGTGTGACATTTTACATAGTGAAAGTGATTGTTGCGAGTTTTTAGTTCGTAATAAGCGTTTCATAGTCTTTTGTTAACAAATAATATAATAATAAATCATTAGTAAAAGCATTTTTTTTTTCAGAATTATTCACAGCAAAAACTCCAGTGTTAAATGAACTCTCCTGGGAGTTTATATGGCTTGTTAAAGTTGGGAGTGTTAAAGTTAAAGAGCTAATTAAGTGATTCATTGAGGGATGATTGACCATTATTGAAGACACCTGATGTTAACAAGCAGAATCACCAAAGGAGAAAATCTAATTTTTTAAGCCACCATTATGGTGATCAGTGTTTGCTTTAGTTGGTCTTGTGACCCTTAAATTATTAAAATTATATTCAGTTACGGCTGTTGTATTTGAGTTATAACTGCCAAGTATTCAAAGTGAAAAGGTGATCAGGCACTGTTGGTTATGTTTGATATAATCGTCTCTTCACTTGCATCACAAAGCTCACTTAAAGCCTTATCTCTGACTTTAAATGTATAATGTTTATTACAACATCACAGTGATTCTACAGTCCAAGATCTAGAAATGTCTGAATAATCCAAAAGATTTCTTAAAAGTTGTTCTGATAAAAAAATTTTTTTTTTAAATATACACAGACATAAAGAATCAGTGTATGAATCTCAACAATGGTGACAAAAAGAATATTCAATTTGGAAAAGGATATTACTAAGACATGTCAGATCATAATTTATTCATACCGCAATGCATGGTGGAAGCCATGAATGAATTTTGATTAGTGGCACCCAGATTGCACTGCAACATGCTTTATAATTGTCACCATAGTTGAGATTCACAGGCTGATTATTGATGTCAGTGTGTCTAAATAAAATCATTTTTCAGAGGGTTTTGATCAGAAAAACTTTTAAGAAATATTTTGGACTATATTAAAAAAGCTTGAATATCATCTGTTATAAAATCATTAATACACTCTCAAGATATGAGTATGTTAAAACATAACCAACACCATCAGAATAACCTTTTCTCTTTGATCATCTGGCAGTTATAATTCAGATATAACTGCCAAACAAAATCTAATGTTAACTGTTTAAGGGTCACAAGACCAACTAAAGCAAACACTGATCACTATAATGGTGCCTAAAAATTTGATTTTTCAAAACACCACTTTAGTTGGCTGAACTTATTGGATGTAGTTTAGAAAACTTAACTTTAGTTGGCCAAACTTAGATTCAAAGTTTACTTAACTAAATTAAATCAGTTCATTGTACTTTATAATATGTCCGGTAAACCTTTCCAAATTTGTCAGGGACACTTTTCAAAATAAGTTAGTTAAACTCAAAAAAACCCATGCAAAAAGATAACACAAAATAATGAGTTAAATCAACAAACATTTTTTTTACAGTGCAGGACCTCGGTTTATCGTCTCATCCGAAGGACGGATTCATTTTTACCAAAAACCCGTAGAGAAGTGGTCGGGGTTCAAACATTGCGACACGCAAAGTGAAGCATTCACGTGACTGGAAAGAAAGTGAGGCTTTGTTTTTCACTGATCACATGTTTCTCTGAAAACAATACACGCTCCGGCAAGGAGCGTCATGAGAAATTGCGCTGTGAACTCGATACGAGCTTTGAGACTTCAGTGTCATATGTAACATCACTAGGACCAGGTCTCTACCCTGGTCAGTCCAGGCCAGGGCTGGCTCAGGCCACCGGCTCCTGGACCCCTTGAGGGAGAAACTGACAGCTATTGAATGGGCGATTGCATTCTGGGGCTGTCTGTCCCAGAGTTCCTGTTTCGGGATCTATCCCCTCACCAGTGTCCAGATCTTTCTGCAGGACAACCATTGTCCCACATAGCAACATTGTGTCGGCCCAGATCCAGCCCAAATCTGGCACTTGTGGAATGCGGATCTGGCCCACATGCAGGGTGGAATGATGGCCCTTGGGTGGCCCGCTCCTGTTTGCCAGATCTGGGCCACAAGCAGGCCATAGCAATGCCACATGTCAGCCAAGAGTAAATAAATAAACCAGAACCGGACCTTATCTGAGTCACAAAATCTGTGTGTATTGAATATGAAGTAAGTTCAGCCTTAATAAGCCTGTTAACAAGCAGAATGACAGAAGGAGAAAGAGAACCGAAATAGAGACGAGCATAAACACAAGAACTACAACCGACTTCAGCCACAGTCTTAGATGAAAGACTAAGGCTGACGTCGGGCAAGTGTTATCTCAACACACTTACACAAGTTCAGCCTCCTGAAGATCCAAAATTGGTCCTGGTTCTGCTGGGACTCAAACAAAAGTCCATTCTTAAGGATACTGCCCCAGTGACAAGTTGTTATACCTTTTTGTAAAAAAAAAAAAAAAAAATCTTGAACATTTCAACATCCAATTTCGAAACATGGGGAAAAGGGTAGCTCTGACATTCTGATACACATTTAATTTTGTGTTTCATTGAAGAAAGAAAACAACACAGGGTTGCAATGGCAGGATGTCAGAAGTGTCATATTTTGGTTAAACTATTCCCTTTGTTGCAATGTAGAAAAGAACTTGTGTCTTTAATAATTTACTAGATATGTTGTATTGATATTATTAGGATATCTTCTGTCAATTAAGGGCATATGTGTCTCCCCCTTTATAGGCAAGTTTGATGAGCAACTTCCAAGCTCCCAGGAAGCACTGGAGGGCCACTCAGATGAGCACGCTCTTCGCCAGCCTCCTGTTCTTGCCCTCCTTCATCGGGGCCCTCGCGTGTGTCATATATACTATGTGGAGGTTTGTCTCTTCAGAATATCACATTCACTCTTCACTGCAAAAAAAAAAAAACTATTTTCAATAAATTTAGTTTTTGCGTAGTGTTTCCAGGACATGCCTAAATCTGGAAAGGACCAAATCTGGAAAAAACAACCATTAAAACAAGCATTAATACACACCCACACCCATATTGGTAAAATAAAAGTCAATTTTATGATTTTAAAGGGGATCTTTCACTCAACACTAAAAATTATGAAAAATGTTTCAGTGGATTTTATCAGTAGGTTTTGTCCATAGCCCCTTTTCCACACACACACACACACACACACACACACACACACACACACACACACACACACACACACACACACACACACACACACACTCGCTTGTATAATTCATACCATACGTTCTGAACACAAAGCAAATAATTTCAGGAATAAAGGGACATTACAGTGCCAGTGTGTTTTGTTCTCTAGGATCAAGCCCTCGTCACATTGTGGGCCGTTCAGGAGCTTCCACAACATGCTCCTCTTAGCCAAGCAGTGGATCATCGGCCCGGAGAGCTCGAGTCCCAGTCTGAGCTGGCTCAGCTGGGCGTATGTGAACTTCGTGGACAACCCTTTGTTCCTCTTCATTTTTGCAGGCCTGTTCCTGTGAGTTTTCCTTGCTCATGGGTCTCCTGGGTGAAGTATAGATCAGATTTGGGTCATTAACCTGTCATCTCCATCTCTTTCCAGAACCATTATATACATTCAAATGCAAGTTTTGGATGGCCAAAAGTTGATGATTGGAAGGTTACGAGAACAGATAGACCATGTGAGTATTATGACCCCTGTGGAAAAGTACATTTTAGCATACCTAAGAGTAATTTTTACAGAAACAATATACTTAAGTGCAAACTGAATATAATGGTCTTGGGCACTTATTTAAAATATAATGAATTTAAATGTACTATTGAAAAACATGCAGTTAAAATGATAATGAAGAGCTGTGCCCCAAATGACGCTCTAGCATTTCAACTTTTATACAGCAAATTGTGAGTGGTGCTTGCCTTGATTCTGAAACGTTGTCAGGGTGTTGCTATGTGATTTCTGATTCTTCAAAAAAAATTGTTTGATTATTAGAAAAGTTGTAGCACACACACACACACACACACAGACACACCACTCTCCTGTACAAAGCGCATGAGGTTTCTAATACAAACGGTATAGGATCTTTTAAAACTTGCGCTTTGGGCTAAACTAAGCGGGGGGTAGGGTTTATGATTTCTTGCTAAGATCTCTTCTTGTCTTCTTAGGAGGGTGAAGATAAGAAGTTCCTCATAGCTAAACTACAGGCGCTGAATGAGGCGAGTGAGCGCTGAGGTGAGCTCTCGGTCCTTCCTTTAACGCAGAAGTTTTCTGATGCATTCAGGATGTTTGACGGATGAAGACAAATTCCACAACTTATCTTGCGGCTGATTTCCTTGTTGTGAACAGGTGTTTCGATGCCCGTGTCACCTGCTGATTACTGGCATTGCAGGAAGACTGAATTCTACAGAAAACTACTTTGGAAGAATACATTGTGTTTACCCCCCCCATCCACCCAACAAAAACATAAAACCTGAAAAACGGGTGCATCTTATCTCAGATTACCACTGCATTTTGGAGTTAGCAAATGACACTGATATTTAGTAGTGTCACTCAGTCATGTAATCATATACAAATATTTTGAAATGCACAATGTTCATTTTTGCTTATGGAAATGTTTTTGTTAGTTCTATATCTATATTTTTGTGTGGTTGAGAATGTGATGATAATTTAAATATTTAGAGAAGTTTCAGAGACACCGGCTACCCCATAGTGAAAAACAATACATTAAAACGTATTTGAAATTTAAAAAACAATTGTGCTAAGTATACCTACATACATTTACATATTTATATGCCTAATTAACATCCCTGCAATTGTACTTTTGGTTTACTAAAAGTCTGATAAATTGGAACAACTCATTTCTGACCCTGGACCAAAACCAGTCACATGGGTCAATTCTTCGAAAGCTGAAAAATACACTTTCCTTTGACGTATGGTTTGAATGTATGGCTAATACTGATATTAAAACACATTTTAAGGCTTAATATTAAGAAATGTGCATTGTGCAATAAAGAAAAATTCCAAATAAAGTTCAATAATACACAGCAAAATCACCAGTGTTAAATTAACACTGCTCAGTGTTTATATGAGTCCACACTCAGAGGGTGTTCAATGAACACTGAAGCGATGCTAAAGTTAATGAGATAATTAAGTGATTAATTGAGTGATAATTGAGCATTATCGAAGACTCCTGATGTTAACAAGCAGAATCACTGAAGGAGAAAATCGTAATTGGTATATTACCATTATGGAGATCAGTGTTTGCTTTAGTTGGTCTCTTGACCCTTATGCCATTTACTTCAGTTCTTTGTTTGACTGCTATTCCAGAATTATAACTGCCTGATGAGCAAAGAGAAAAGATGTTATGATGGTGTTGGTTGTGTTTTAACAATATCAATGTTTGGTCTGAATCACTGAGATTATAATTTCCGAGTTAATTTTACCTTATTGACTATAGCAGCACTGTCATTGTTGAGTACACATTTTTTAGCCTTTTCAATTAAATCCAAGTAATCAAACCTTTACAAAAAAAAAAAAACACCCTGGAAAGTATTATAGGTACACACATACAGACATCAAGACTTAGCATATGAATCTCAACAATGGTGACAAACAGATGCCCTCTGAACAATAAGCTCATTATTTATTCATGCAGCAATGCATGATGGGAGCCATGAATGAGATTTGATTGGTGGCACCCAGAATGCACTGCAAAATGCTTTATAATTGTCACCATTGTTGAGAGTCACAAGCTGGTTCTTTATAACTGTTTAAAGAAGCGAAAAACAGTCTTTCATGATAAAGTTTTAAGAAATTATTTGGATTACATTTGTAAAAGTTACAAATATTATGATTTTCACAGACAGTGCTGCTATAATCAATTAAGTAAACGTGACTCATAAATTGCACTCTTTTCAGGTCAAATGATTATGAATTAATGATAAAATTAAAACACAACCAATACCTTCAAGCAATTTCTCTCTTTCTTCATCTAGCTGTTATAACTCAGGTATAGCAGCCAAACAAAGAACTAAAGTTATACACGTAAGGGTCAAGACCTCAACTAAAGCAAACACTGATCTCCATAATGGTAACATACCAATTACAATTTTCTCCTTCAGTGATTCTGCTTGTTAACATCAGGAGTCTTCGATAATGCTCAATCATCACTCAATTAATCACTTAATTATCTAATTAACTTTAGCACTGCTTCAGTGTTCATTTAACACTGGTGATTTTGCTGTGTAAGTTTATATCAGTAAGTCTTAAGTTTGAGTATTGAAATAAATGTATTTAAATAGATTTGGGTAGATTTGCTTCAGTGTATCTGTCGGCTGTCTTTTGGAGGTTTAAGATCAATCAATAAATGCAACATATCTTTAAATGACCCTTATTTTTGAATTACTGATTTTTTGGAACTACTATTCTTGTTTATCACACGACTTTCTGAAATATGTCAAATGTGACATTCCATGATGACGTATTTTTGTTTGCATTAACTTTCCACATAGCTGTGCTATTTTCATTTCTGTTTAATGGTTTCGGTGATAAAAGCCGACTCATTTATCTGTTGGTATATTTCATTTTCACGAGGACTGCTAAGGTCATTGTTCTTGAGGGCACAGCAATGCACAGTATGCGGTAATATGGAGTAAAGCTATGCAGTAGCGGAAGTTTTGTCTAAACCTGTAAAGCTGAATTCTGAAGAATTGTGTCGTCTGGAGTTCTGTGGGAGGAGTTTCTCAAACATCTCCGACATCCACCGCATAAAAGCAGCTTTTGGATCCCAACACTACACCATTACAGCAGCATCTGCGGAGGGATGTGTGCAGCGTGAGTTTATTTTCCTCTTGTAATTGAGCCTTACTACTTTTCACATTTTCTGCATATGTTATTAATGGGTTAACTCTGCTGTTTTTATTTGAGCTAATTGCTTGTTTTATGGTTAATCTGTTGATAAGCTTCAAAATTGTATTGTATTGTATTCGTTCTGTATAGATTCAGAGTTTAAAAATGCAATCCACAAAACGCGTATACATCAGTCTTCCAGAAGAATGTAAGGAATTTCTGAAATCTGGAGAATGGGTAAGCTGTTTTGTTACCATAATGAGGACGATTTCCACATTACAATTTAGCGTGACACTCAATAATATCAAAAAAATGTCTGTTAAAATGTCTGTTAATAATATAATTAACTCAACAGTAGTAAAGTAGGCATAAATAATCTATCTCAGAATAATCTAAAACAGGCTTGAGTTCGTAGTTAGTTTCCTTGAAGGTGTGATATTTTAAAGCCAAAGCAATATCTTTCAGGTAAAATGGATATTATCTGAGTGCCATTCCATAAACAATAGCTTACAATGCCTTAAACTGTCATTGATTTCAGTCTTTCTGAGTGTTTGAGCCTGAGATGCTTTAATAATGCTACATACACGTATACTGTAAGTGGTTTGGGAAACGGATGATGCACTTTGATTGATATCATCTTGTCTACCTTTCTTCATAGGACCATGGGATTGTTGTTACAGATCTGAATCCATATCTGACCAGCAGTGATATTCACACCTACTTTCAAAAGTTCGGGACAATTACAGAATCTGATGTAGGTACTTATAAGCGGGCACTTTTAACAGGCCAGATATGTTACATGGCCAATGCATACACCCCTACAGACTCTGAAACAACTTCTGTCTCTGTCATATGTGCCTCAGACTTTAGTGTGTCCTTGGTTTCAGTTGCCATGTTTATAGATTTTTGTGTGGATGATTAGTCTTCATTGTCCTCAGCTGTGTGTCCGACAGGTGGCGTATTACATCATCTAGCGACGTTTAGAGACTTTCTGAGCATGGAAATAGTTAGTGAGTCTGCCTGTGCGCTAGTCTCATTCGGTTGAAAAGTTAGTCTTAAAAAGTTAAAACTAGCTGAGTTTTATAGTTGAGTTAAAAAAAAAACCCAGCTGAGCTCAGTATGTTGGGTCAAACATTCAACCCAACCAGCTGGGTCAAAACAACCTGGTGTTACGTGTATGTTCAGTTTTGGTTTCGTTTCACTGTGCTCTGTTCCTGTTTTGCCTGCGTGAGTTCGTAGTTAGTTTCCTTGATTGTTAATTAGTCCATCACACCTGTTTCTGTTTACTTTTGATTACTCTCCAATTGTATTTAGTCAATAATTGTATCCCTGAAAAATCATCTTTGATCACCAAAATGACACATTTAATTTATTTTCCTTTAATCAAATGTCTTCATGCCTTAAAATATCTTGAATGTAACTCGACACCCTTGCCTCATTTAGTAAACGCAGTTCTATGAATATGCAAATGAGCCCCGCCTCCACTCACTCACTCACTCAGAGATCCACTGGTTGATGATCACACGTTGATCTGATTGGTTACAGGTTTGTGACGTCAGAAACACCAGCGATTTCAAACCGTGTTTTTGAGACTGTCTTTGGTTCACTGCCGTTTTAAGCAGAAAATACTCAGCAATGCTGTCGACTTATGAATTTACACATACTTTGTCTTAAAGCATATTAAAAACACCCCATAGACACATAAACAACATTAAAAGCTGGATTTCACCACAGGGGACTTTAAGCCCTGAGTGTCCTCACAGTAGTTATGTGTCCGGTATGGTGTTTTATGGTTGTGTTCTCCTAAATATTATTAAATTCAGTATATTTCACAGAATCTCCTGCATGGTGCGCTTCATTACAGTAGTGCCGGACCTTGTCCGTTTTTGACCCAGTGCTGGGTTGCCAAAATGGCACAAAATTGGGTTTTTAACAACGAGTGTATTGCATACTTTGCCACTCTTCATTATCTTGTATCTTTGATGATCTTTATTGTTTAAATGTGTTTGCAGCTCTGCTAATTTGTGGACTTTTCTCAATGAACAGATCACGATTGACAAGTCGTCAGGATGGCCGAAGGGTGTGGGCTTCGTGAGGTATTCGTCTTCAGAGGAAGCTGAAGCAGCCCAAGCGAATGAGCCACACGTTCTTGGAGGTTTTCCGATATTGATCAACAAAATTATTACGCCAAAAGTGAGTCATAATACTGTTTGTCGCAAGGAGGCTTAGTATGGAAGTAAAATAAGGCCAAACATTTTTGAAACAAAAAGCCTGTTGAAGTGCACTACTTGAAAAAATTATGCATTGCATTAATGCATTGTATTTTTAGGACTTGCATTTTTTTATTGGCTCAAATTCGACATAGTTGAATATTATAGGTTGTATTTTTACATTTTTTTTATAGATTTTGAAAGTGAAATATGAAAGTTGAATATGGATTATTGAATTATTTATAATAATGAAAATGTGTTTGAAATGTTTCGAACGGAAATATTCCCTGCTTAAATATTCAACCATGTCAAATTTGAGCCAATAAAAAATGCAAGTCCTAAAAATACAATGCATTAAAATGCAAGCAATGCATATTTGTTTTTAATTCAACAGGCTTTTTGTTTCAAAAACATTTGGCATTATTTTACTTCCATAGCCTAGACTACTTGCTTAGACCTCCATATTCTGGTCCAGATTGGCTTACTGTGTGTTGGTTCGTGCCGGTGGACCAGCATAGCCATATCCGTAACCAGACAAAAACGGTATTTCTGATTAATCTGACAAAGGGAAGCCTGCTAATTAAGCCAGCTAAGCATGTCGGGACACCAGCATCCCAATCCAATAACATCCATTCATCTCGATGGCAGTTGCCCGGCTGCCATCATTGCTCATGAGCATAGTTTTTTGTTGTTGTTGTTGAGCCAGTCATATGAGCTGTAAAAGTAAACGGTTTGGGACTGTTTGCGTTTATTCTTGTGGTGCGATCAGTCAATCCCATGCAGTGTTAACTGGGTCCCCTGTACAGTTTACTGCATTGGGAACCCTCTGAAGAAATGATGGTATGGGGTAGAAAATTGGTTGAAATTGCAGGAGATGGTCATGGACTCTTCAGTGCCTCTTTACACAGTGCCCCCCCCCCCCCCCCCCCCCGCTAGCCACGCCCCTGGTCACATGGCATTTTATGTTCAGGTGATTGGCTCAAATCAACCTGGCAGCAGAATTGTACATCTCTGAATAGCCATGAGCAGATTTCATAGCACATATTTCTGCTCCAGCCGGGCAACTGCCATTGAGATGAAAAGGAAAAACTGAAGGATTGTTGTTACTTCCAAGTATTAGAGACCAAATAAAAAATAAAACAAGAAAGTACTATTTCAGTCTTTACTTTAAAATTCAATGTGTTACTTGCTGTTTTTGATAATTATTTGCGAACTGAGTAGCCAAGAACCAGGACTGGTTTGACAGCCGGCGAAATCCTCCTGCACCGATGCCTTCAGCCAGGCCTGTGTGTGAACTAGACTGGAGTGGAGGACAGCGCCGGTGTGGAGGGATTTGCACTAGACCTCAACCTATACCCTTTTACTGGAGAACTAAATGTTGCTGTATTTCAATGTAAATTGTTAAATGTTATCCTTTCTTTAATACATTCAAAATCCTGTTTGATTTAATGTCTATAAAATGCCCTATACTGTGAAGGATCACTTTTTTATGTATCCCTGAGATGTTGAATAAATGAATCCTCAGAGCAGTTCTTGGTGTCTTTTAGTTGAGAAAGATATACCTATTATAGAGACTTTAGGGTTATTTTCAGCTTTTTCAACGGAGTGAGATTTGAATGTGTTAATAATGGGAACTATAATAATTTAGAACAGTGTTATAATTATTTTTATATGATTGCTTCTGTGAAAATGTTTTAATGGCAATTTCCTCTGAATTTTGTGAACATTAAAATGACTTGAAATGGGAATGTTAATCTTAGCTCAGTCTTTCAAAAATGAAAAAATAATATATAGAAAAATGTGGTTTCTATTATTAAAGTATCCTCTTCAGATAATATTATGCCCACATAAATAATTATTGAAAAGCCTGTTACATTTTTAAAGGAGCATTTGTTGCATCACCTTGCTTAGCCCATATCATTTGCTCATGGAAACAAAGATGTTTTCATATTTGTTTTTTTTTTTTCATTTTAATTTTTTTAACTTTATTTATTTGTCAGGGACAACGTATAAAATACATTAATCTTACGAAGAGATGTTTTGTACCAGAGTTAGCCGAAGCTAATTTTCATCTGCAGTCCCCGGGCAGGTACACACAATGTTTACAACATTACATTACAAAATAACTATCAATATTACTTAGCACGTACATATAATATTAGTCCAGCAATGGTCATTTAAAAACAATTCGATGTTCAAGATGAAAGAACTAATCAAAAGACCATCACAGCCTATAATATATACAACAAAATCAAAAACATTTACTTTAAAAATAACATTTGTACATTTTTAAATATGCTGATGCTTACACAGCTGGTTATCAAGAATGTGTTTCTTTAAGTTTTGAGAAAAATTATTTAAGTCTACAGACAACTTTAGATTGTTAGGAAGTTGATTCCATTGTTTAATACTTTTAAATGAATAAGCTGTCTGTGCAAAGGCGGAGGATCTTTTCGGAATAGCACAATTTCTGTGAGCAGTGGACCGGGATGTTCGGTTCGTTTGTTCAGAATAAAGTTTTATGAATTTTTTCATTGAGAGTGGAGCAATATTATTAACAATTTTAAAAACAGTTTTCAAATTTGTAAATCTAATTAGGGAGTCAAAACTTAATACTTTATATTTACTTAAAATACTGCAATGATGATAGCGAGGGGCTTTTCTGTCAAGCACCTTTAACGCCTGGTTATAGACTGATCTGAGCGGTTTAAGTGCGCTCTCGTTGGCCTGTGACCAACAGGACAAACAATAAGTGATGTGTGAAGAAATCATGGCATTAAAATACATGAAAGATGCTTCAATTGTCAAACTATTCCTAATATGTTTGAAAATAGAAATTTTATACTTAATGGAGTTAGACATTTTTTTAAGATGTTTTTTAAAACTTAACGTTTGATCTAAATGGATACCTAAATATTTAGTCTCTGTCACGATGGTAATTTTTTTGTCCATTAAAATAGATGTTAGGCATATCTTTAAATGTTTTGGACTTAGCGATCTACATTCCAACAGTTTTTTCAGTATTAAGTGTTAAGCAAGAAGATTTTAGCCAGTTACTTATTTTGTCCATGGCTGAGGACAATTTAGTGGCTACTTGCTCCATATCCCTCCCATGTACGTAGATGACAGCATCATCTGCGTACATGATGATATCTACGCCCTTGCACACAGCCGGAAGATCATTGATATAAATACTGAACAACAAGGGTCCCAGGATTGATCCTTGCGGGACCCCAGTTGTGCTGGGCTTCAAAGAGGACAATACATTTTTCACCCTCACACATTGCATCCGATTTGCAAGATATGATCGTATCCAATGCAGTGTGTCCACTGACAGATTATACTTAGAGAGCTTAGACAGGAGGACACCGTGGTTTACCGTGTCAAAGGCTTTTCGTAAGTCCAGAAACACGGCACCCACCGTGCCCCCTCCGTCCAAGCTAGCCTTTATGCTTTCCATCAGATAGCAGCAGGCTGCGTCGGTGGAATGATTGCGTCGGAAGCCAAACTGCATGGAATGCAACAGATTATTACAGTCTAAGTGATCAGTTAGCTGCTCTATGATGGCTTTCTCAAGAATTTTAGATGCTACAGGCTACAGTTGGTAAAGTATATTTGCACTTGCAAGTTTCCCCATAAAACACAAACGAAAACAAAGACATAGACCTATACGTGCGTGTCTAGGTTCAGAATGGCAGGGAAAAAATGATAGGCGGAAATGACATGGGTGTTTTGAATCGCTTGTTCTGGGGGAAAATGATTCTGCTCATCGCCCTTAGGGTCCCAGAGTTATGATTCAAATGCAAATTGTCAGATTATAGCGCCACCTAGTGTCAGATGGGTGTGTGCACCTGAATAACTGCACAATTGGTGCAAAACCACCCTGGCAATTTTAGGGTCTCTGACGCTTATAGGGCAGAAAAATAAGGAAGAAGAAGAAAATCAGTAGCTTCAAACACAATAGGGTTTCTCAGTAGTATAATACTCCACATTAAGTAGCAATGTAGTCACAGAAGTTAAAGTCTGACCATTTAATAATGCAACAATATATTTTTGACCTCCGTTCCGAATAAGACATGCAGATTGAATTACAAAAATCTGCACAATCTTAAACATTCATGGCATTCCTGTCAAAACATAAACAGGCGAAGCACTTCCATAGCCTGCGTCACATGAACCATACAATAAATCAAAAACGGGTGCAAAACTGTTTGCTGACAACAGTTCTTCTAACCCCAATTGATGCGTGTAGTAATTATCATTTTCCCCGTATGTATATCCTCATAAACATTTCGAAGGCCACGTGTGATTCGTCCTGTGTTCGTGCGCTAGAGGGCAATATCCTCACATCCAGCAAACGACGACGGAGAAGAAGACGCGAGTGATGGGCAATCCGGCTCTTTTTCGTGAGTCGGCTCGTTTGACTCAGCTCACTGAAAAGAGCCGGCTCTTTTGGCTCACAAACGGCTCTTTAAAAAAAAAAAAGTTTTGTCTATAGGTGTGAAAACAATTCCAATTAATTTATTAAATGAAATCATACTCGCAATGTCTCACAATTTCTTTAAAAATGCATTGATTTGTTATGAAAAATAATACTATTAAACATTTGCATTTAAATTAGAACTTTTTGATGTATAGAAACAACATTCAAAACAAACACAATCTGAACATAATAGAACCCATATTAAAGAAAAAGCTGTTTCTCGAAGCTCAGACAGTCAAAATGAATGTGTGCGCCTTTAGGCCTATATAATAATTTTAAAATAAAATTAATTCATTATTTATTATTACACAATGATTTAATGGCTATACATTTAAAAATAGAGTCGGCTCTTCAGATATGCGAGCCGGCTCCCGTCGTTCACCTACAAGAGCCGACTCATTCGAGCCGACTCATTCGAGCCGACTCATTCGAGCCGACTCATTCGCGAACGACCCATCACTTCCTCCAGTGACGTGCCTGGAGCCTTTATGACGACAGCGGGAAAGAATGGCGAACGCGGGAAAAGAAATCGCGTTTAAAAAGGTATATTTCAACACGTTTTTCTATTTAACGTTATGTCTTCGGGTCTTTAACAGACATCTCATAATACGATAGCAAGTCGAACACATTTAGGTCATGAGCGTTTTTCATGACGCGATGGCGTTGCATTGTTTTCTATGTATCCCTCTGTTTTTAGGAGACTGTTGCCAAACTGTTGACACGCTCTTTCAAGGAAGATAAAACCAAAGGTGAGAAACAGTCTGGCACAAACACCGGTCAATATGTGGTAAAATGAGACAAGCTGCGGGTCAGGAAACTGTTCTGCATTTAAAACGTCCCTGCATGTCAAAATACCCTGTTTTTTTCTTTCTTTCTCGTCGTATTTTTATTATGCCACCTGTCATAATGTCAAAACGCATCATAATTTGGTCTTCATTTTCTTTGTGGCCAGAAGTGCTACTTGCATAATACTACGAAAACCAAACCTTTAGTAAGGGTTGCCAACTTCAGAATAGGAAAATACGGGACAATCGTGGTTCTTTATCGTAAAATAAGGGACACCCAAAATATTTGTACTGTATCACGCAGTGTTTGTCATTTCAGTGTGTGTATAATAGATTCTCAGACATAAACACGTTTGTTTTGCTTAACCTATTTATGTGCAATTTAATACTAAAACGAATGTCAGACAAAAAATGTCACATTACACACAAACCATCGTTCAAAATAATCGCATTTATCTGAAATGGAAAGCTTTTGTAACATTTTACACTACAGGTCAAAAGATTGGGGTCAGTAAGAATTGCCAAAAAAAAAAAAAAAAAAAAGTAATAGCCTACATTTATTCAGCAAAATGCATTAAAATATTCAAAAGTGACAGTAAAGACATCTTTCATGTTACAAAAGCTTTCTATTTCAGATAAATTCATCTAAAAATTTTCTTTTTTAAAAAACATTAATAATAACAGAAATATTTCTTGAGCAGCAAATCACATCAGCATATCATTCCCTCGGGAATATTTCATGTTTTCTTGTGTGGCTGGATCTTGGACTTATGAACCATAATCACTTTGTTTGAATTCGCCAAAACTGATTTGCTGAAATCAAAACCCGGCCGGACAGTGAAAGGGATTAGCCGCTAGCGCGAGGATTCTGCTCGCAAATCAAACAATTTGTCCCAAAAGATTAATAAATTCACAATTGAGAGTTTGTTATTGGTATGGTCTGATGCGCGTGAGTGTGGGCTGTGATTGGATGATGACCGGTGTCGTTGTGTTCGTTCTCAAGTGCCGTGTTGCTGTTGTATCAGTCAGTGGTTAGATCAGCGTAGCCGTCTATAACCGGGACGAGGGAGGTCCTGTACGGGACAAATAAATTGGGCCCAATATACGGGACGTCCCGGCTAATACGGGACAGTTGCCAACCCCACCTTCAGTATCCCTAGGAGCTTATTTCACGTAAACCGGGTCAGATATCTTCTTTTCAAGATGCTCAGCCACTGCTACTTTCTTACAAGACTACACTATTGAACCAGGAACAATAATATACGATTTAAAAATACATTTGCAAATAATATTATAATGTTGTGTAGTCTATCATAGAGACAGCCAGTTTTACTCATTGAGAGATTTATTCGTGAGGGAATAATTACTTCATTATTTTATTGGCGTCTTACGCCGTTACAGTGCTTGATGCAGTTAACTTAGTAATAAAAATAAAAAATAATGTAAAAACATTTAATTAATGCTGTCACGTTACAAATCTGCTTCACAATTGCTTAATACAACATTGAAATTAAAAATGTAAAGCCTGTAGAGATACTAGAAATCGTGAAATAATTGGGAATCATGAACTAACAGTGCGTTTCATTTAGCCTATCCATCATAACTTTTGAGTTGTTTTGGCGGCTTGGCTGATTCATTATAAAGGTCCAGAAATGCTTGACTCTGGCACGGTCAATGCAAGATCTTGACCAAAAATGGATGCACCTCCTAAATAAAGTCCCGCTCTTGTCTGCAACTGTGTATTTTGAGCTCTTCTTGCGTCGTTTGCCTCTTCACGACTCGTTTGCTGTATTCCTCATTTGTAAGTCGCTTTGGATAAAGGCGTCTGCTAAATGTAAATGTAAAATCACATCATTTATTTCCATCAAGAGGTGCATCAGTTTTTATTGAAGATCTTGTATTGGCAATGAAAGAGTCCAGCCGCCAGCCAATCGCTGATCATGGTTTCGAGTATCGATACATCTGGCCTTTCCAATGAACTCCAGAACGCGCTGTAAATAATCTCAGACAGCTTAATCCAGATATTATAAGCAGATTGTCCATAGATCAGTGATCATGATTAGAAGATCTGGCATCTGTCAAATCATCTCGGATGTGGTAATCGAGGAAGAACCGACCCCTGGTGGCACACTTAGGTAAAAAACGTTTAATTTAGTACAGAATTTGTAGCTAATTGTTTCTCACATCAGATTAAAAAACAAAAACTGCAAGACAGAATTGTGAGTTTATAACTTGCAATTCTGACTTTTTTCCTTAGGATTGTGAGATAAATGCGCAATTATCACCTTCGCTGAGCTAGTTGTACTCAGTGTTGTAGCTCTGCATAAAGTGAGTCGTCGGATAAAGACAGAAACGCGTGAAGAAACGCTGTTCTCATCTCAGTTGTTCTCCTGCAGTCAGTAGTGATGCTGTCCTCCTGGTGACGGAGATGCTGAAAGTGTTTGTTGAAGGTAAGACAGACTCCACCGCTCACGGTCTGATCCAGGAGTGCAGTGCCTCTCAGTATTAATGTGTGTGTGTGTGTGTGTGTGTGTGCGCGCCGCAGAGGCGACGCGCAGAGCTGTTAAACAGGCCAGCAGTGAAGACTGTGACACCGTCGATATTGAGCACTTTGAGAAGATTCTGCCACAATTGGTGAGTTTTGTCTGTTTTTTGTGTGTTTTTGTTTTTTTGCTTGTGTTTGAGATATCTATTGTTATTTATAAAGGGGTCATATGAGGAGTTCTTTTCCAAAACGCTATAAATCCATTTCAATAGTTTTCAGGAAAATTAATTTTTTACCTAGACCCACACATTTTGTGAATATTCAATTTATCCTGTTAAAATGTTTTTTTTGGCTCAGTCTGAACATGTTGAACAACAATTATTAAATCAAACAACAATATTGTTTATGATAAATTCAAAGTTAATTTTATTTTATCCCAAAACGCTATAAATCCATCAAGTTTTTTCCAAAACGCTATAAATCCATCAAGTTTTTTTGCAAAAATGTATGGTTTGTGTTTGAAAAAAAAACAAAAAAACATGCAACATATAATCAGGGACTCGTATAAATTAATAGAAATTAAATTTAGTAACACATTTAGGCTAATAGTCATTTGGTGAAAAAAGTAATGTCATGCTAATGTGACATGAAAAGTACTGAATAGTTCTATGTACTAGCCTACGGATAGATAAACAGATAAACTGGCCTTTATATTGACCATGATAAGGTGCTATGGTAGATTGTGTTTATCAGATCGTCCGGCCACAGCCTCTCGGCCTGACAGAAACCTTTTGCGGCTACTTTGTTGACATCCCACTGTTGGTATTATCGCGCCACCCGAGTGACGAGCCTTCTTCTTTTGTTCTTTTTGGTGATTTTCTTTGTCCAGTCGGCGTTTTCTTCCCCCAGGAAAAGGTCTCACTGGCTCATCAAGGCCATCAGAAGTGTTATCACTCATTTTGATGAATGAATGAACATAAACAAACCTCTGCTCAGAGCGCCGGATTGCGTAGAACGCTCACTGAATTCTGATTGGTCGAGAGAGGATTTATCGCGTTTAGGCTAAAAATAGGTTTGGCGCCTATCCCGTTTTGGAAAATAACTGGATCTTGCAGTACATTTTAAACAAGGAAATATAGCGATTTGGCATGAAACGTTGATGGAGCAGTGAATAGGTTCAGAACACAGCAAAATGACATGACAAACTCATTTTTTACAAAAAAGGCGTTTATCGCGTTTTGGAAAAGAGCTCTTCATATGTAGCCTGGGAAAACCCAGACAACTTCCGGCAAATTTAGATTTGCTCTGAAAGTTAGTCTGGCAAAGAGCTCATTCAAGCCCATTTCCAATCCGTCGAAATCGAGGCACCAATCAGAAACATTGGGCCGGGCTTTACACGATGACGACAGCGCTGGGATTTTGAAGCAGATTTTGTAGCCTACATTACAAAGATGGATGCAGCCGTCGAACATCACTCGTTCGAATCAGCTATCGCGTCTGTTTTAAGGGATTTGAACGTTTCCTTTTTGTTAAAAACCGAGCAAAGAACAACACTCGGAGATGTTTCTCCGCCGGCCGCCGCTCTGCATACGTCATCTCCTTCAGCGCTCTGATTGGTTTTAGGTCTACCCGCGGCGTCGGTTGGTGACGCCCCTCTGGAAATGATTAGTTACAACTGAGAATGGTCTGGTTTTAGTGTGGTCCTTTCTGGTCCTGTAGTGTGTGCCGACGGCGAGGCTCCAGTGACCTGAAGCGTTGTCATGTATCAGAGACGTGTTTGGAGTAGTGTTGTCACCATACCAAAATTATTGTTTCGATACAGATACCAAGTCAAGAATTACGATTTCGATACTTTTCCTGAAGAGGGAAAAACACTCAAATATCATTGCTGTGCTTTATTTTAAAACCGGGACAACAGCGCGTGTTCACATTAGAAGAATCTAGAGCTGCGAGAACGATAATGAGAACGACTGACATCTCTCTCTTTTAATATAGATTACATAAACAGAGAATATTAGTTTTAGTTTTGAATTAGATCATCTAAAAGTACACACTTTAATGATTATAAAGATATATTGCTCATGCCTGGGTGAATAGTATTCGCTGAGTTTTAAGTGTAGAGACGTGCACCAGAAAAAAAGTTCACGGAGGCAGAAAGCACAGCCTGTTTATTTTCTTTCACAAAAGCACAGTGTTTTATTTCGACTGTAAGTGGGCTAATAAAAAGTCTGTAGGACCAAAAATGACGGAGTATTTTAAATCTATTTTGCTGCTATGTCACTGTCAGCAAGGTAGGCAAAGTACTTCCATGTTTCACTCCTCCTCGCGTCCTCTTTTTCCAGCAGTCGTGGACCGGCGCTCACAGCATCACGTGTGCGCGCACATGCAGCATCTCGCCGTGGTGTTGGTCACATGACAGCTGCAGCGTCTGTGCTGTGTGCGCGAGGAGAAAACAGACGTCCACAGGGAGGCACTGGAAGCGTGCAGTGCACACACCAACATTTAATACGTCTCTTACAAAAGCAAAACCGCTTTGTTTGGCCTTTCAAAAAACGGTTATTAGGAATCGATGGTTAAGATTGATCTAAAAGCCTTTCCTGAGCAGC
Organism: Meda fulgida; assembly: GCA_030578275.1. NCBI lineage: Eukaryota > Metazoa > Chordata > Actinopteri > Cypriniformes > Leuciscidae > Meda > Meda fulgida. The sequence goes on from CM060618.1 coordinate 5,133,056, forward strand.
ACTTTTCACAGAGGACAGGTTTCTGCACCTGAGAGAGTACAACGCCACTGAAATGTTCTCGATCTGCTGGATCATCTGTATTTTCACAATCTGACTCGAGTTCGAACTCATATGGTAAAACATTATTATTATCTGTAATTATTATCTTTACAAATGCTTTAGAAACCGTGGAAGCTGAAGCTCATGTAGGGCTGTGAGATATAGCTGAAAAAAATGATCACGGTATGATGTTTCATATCGTTCAGTATCAATAATTATTGACTTTTTTTATAACCTTCTTTTTTAAAGACAAGTAGAAAAGTTTGAATTTAAACCACAGTTTGCTTATTTATTAATCCACATTTCATAAGGCAAACAACAAATTATATTAGTTTTAGCAGTCAAACTAAATAAAATGTAAACAAAAATATATTCTTTATGTCTTATATTATGATAAAAAGTGTATTAAAGAAACTCTTGAACTTAAATAAAATGTTACAAAATTTGTGCAATGTAAAAGTGTAAACGTAGAACAATCAAGGCCAACTTTGAGGTAGATCAACATATAATTTTTTTTATTATTATTATTTAGGCCTATTAAATGAACTTATTTTTAATTAAGTGTGTTTTACTACATCTTGAAACTTTTAGTTATATAAATGGGGGTAATCTTTGAAGGATGAACAAATAATGTTTTGGTCATTACATTAAAAATAACACATTATATGATAATCTTTGAGTTTTGAAGTGCTGGGAACAGATGTGTGACGTACTTGAAAGTATTTCACTATTCCTGCCAAACTTCCATGGTTTCAGTGAGTGTTACTGCATTACACCCATGGTGAATGTAGCTGATCTGTGGACTTGAAGCGTCAGTTCTCCGTGTCGTAGGTTGCAGTGTGGGCGCTGTGGAGAGTCAGTAGACGAGGCGAGAGCCTTCACACAGAAATAGGAATACTTGCTTTCAGAGGTAATAGAAAAACCCGCCAAGTGGATCATTTTAATGTGAGATTACAACTAGGGGTGTCACAATATATCGCAATACAAAAATATTACAATATGTATCGTGGATAGTTCACCCGAAAATAAAAATTGCTGTGTGTGACAAATAATCAAGTTTACAGAGTTTTAGCGTCTCCACTACATTAAAATACTATATATAATGTTGAATATAATGTATAATAATGCAATGGGGGAATATGTGTGGGGCCAAATCTTTTGTTACCAGTTAAAAGTGTCCTACATTATTAATGTTTCTAGTCACTGAGAGAGCACAAGCATATTCATCTACAATAATTCTGTTTTCAGCTTCAGAATCATGAATGTTGTTATTCTGGTGTCTCTATTGTCCTGTGCTTTGGGTTACAAGTCCAAGCCTGTTCATTTACACACACAATGTAATACCAAATCTAGCATTTTAATCAACAGTTAATTTTTTGTTAACCTTTTACCATATGTCTTGGAGTATCGCAATAATATCGTATCGTGAGTTCAGTATCGTGATATGTGTCGAATCGTGACATGAGCGTATCGTTACCCCTAATAACAACCTCTTCACACACAGGCAATAAAAAAAGGATTCATTTTAGTAGAAGAACTACATATAGCCCTTTTAAGTAAGGGATAATGTACATCCAGCTGGTGGTTCTCTGAAAGTAGCCCCTGACAGGAAGATGTGCTTCTGCTTTCAGAGGTTATCTGGGAATAACTCGCCGCTGGATGGACCAATCAGAATCAAGTGCTCCACAGAGCCGTGTGATAAAACATGTTAACCTATTCTATTACACCAAGTAAAGAAAATATTGAACTTTTAAAATAGCATTATATGACCCCTTTAATATTTTTGATGTAACTTTGACTAGTTATAGCTAACAATAAACTATAGTCATGTTATTTGTCCCTCTGTTAAGAATTAATGTGGTTCATCAGTACATGTTTCAGCATTAGCTAAACTTGACTAGCTAAATGATTTTTAATATATATTTATAAGCAGTGTTTACACTACACAGTTGTGGTCAGAATTAATGGCAGCCCTGGTAAATGATTAAAAAAAATGTATCCTTTTGATCTTTCATTAAAAAAAAATTGTGTTAAAGCTGTATTTTCAGCATCATTACTCCAGTCTTCAGTGTCACATGATCCTTCAGAAATCAGTATCATATGAGGATCTGATGATCAAGAAACATTTATGATTATTATCAATGCTGAAAACAGTTGTGCTGCTTCATATTTTTGTTGAAATTGTGATACTTTTATCAGGATTTTTTTAATAGAAAGTTCAATGAAAAAGTACATTTTTAAAGTACATTTATTAAAGCATTTATTAAATAGAAATATTTTGTAACTTTATAAATGTGTTCACTGTCACATGTAATGCATCCTTGAAGAATAAAAGTATTAAACTCTCTTTTTAAATATCTTGCCACAAATGTTTGAATGGTATCATTGTTTCCACATAATTTTTAAGCTATAAAAAACTTATTTCAACTGATAATAATGATAAATGTTTCTTTTATGATCATAACAATGTTTTCTGAAGGATCATGTGACACTGAAGACTGGAGTAATGATGCTGAAAATACAGCTTTGATCACAGGAATACATTACTTTTTATAATATATATTCACATAATTTCTTTTTTATTATTATGTTAAATTGTAATATTTCACTATTACTTTTTCACTGGAGTTTTAATTTAAAAAAAATGCAGCCTTGGTGAGCAGAGAGACTTGTTTCAAAAACATTTTCTTTTTATGTTTCCAAAACCGGTGCTGTATATTTACATCATTAATATTGAATTATTGAACAAACAATGGCCTCATTAAAAATGATCACAAAACAGTTGTTTTTCTAAAAGCTGACTCTCTTAAAATTGCATTTTGAAAAACGTTAGTTCTGTACCGTTAGCAGTGTTTCTGTGCTTTTACTGAAAACACTCATCGTTGTGTGTGTTGCATACTTGCGAAAACTCTCATAATTTCTAAATGTCTCATTTTCCTTTGCAGCTTCTTGACTTCTAGTTTGGCAGTGGCGATGCCAGCAGATGGCGACGCTGAAACACCCTGGACTTCACTTTTGCATATTTACACAATGTAGCAAACTTCTTTTGACTGTGTGCATGTATTAAATGTCTGACTAATAAAATTATTATTTTACTGGTGATCCTGTGCTCAATCTGTTAAACGGTGATATTGTTTAGTGGTTTATTTATGTGCATAAATCACTGGGTAACAGCGCTTTTATTATGGTCTGGAGTCTCTGTGGGCCACCTGTGCTCAGCTCAGCGGCAGGTGCTCCCAGCATGCTCTGCTCCGGCCCCCATCAAAGCCTCTCCGAGCAGTTGGAATTGATTAAAGTAATAAGGGAGGCAGCAAAGACCCTTAGATGATGACAAGTGGCAGGAAAAAGAAGCACCCCCTCCGGACACTTTGAAGTTCCCCTCGCTGTCCTGCAAAGTGCTGCGGTTAAAGGTGTCACGGGGGTGAGAGGGCAACAGGGCGGAGTGTGTGTGTGTGTGTGTGTGTGTGTGGAGAGTGTCAGCCTGTTAAAATTATGGCGACCACACGCATAGTTGTTCAGTTTTAGTGGAAGCATAACAAAACCAATTGGAACCGAGGAACATGACACAGGAAGAGAGAGGGGTGTAATTTTGAGGGTAAATAAACAAGACGTGGAGCTGCTCAAGGGGGCTCCCGGTCTTTCATCACTGTGCTCTGATAATTGCGCTAACCTGCCGCCAGAGTTTCCAGTAGTGAGGGATGCTGGTTACAGGGTTTGCTTTGCAGGGGGTTGTTGTTGGGTAAGCAGAGCACAAGCAAAGATCAACATGTTGGATTTGGTTAGATCCTGTAGCTTTTATAGAGAGGAATAACTTGTGCCTCAGCCTAGCCAGTGCTCTCAGAACAGGACACGATATTCTGAGGAAAAGGACCCAAGGTCTAACTAGGACCAAGGAGCACGACCGGAGCACAGAACGTTTTAATATATTTATTAGTACAAAATGACCAACGTTTCGATGCACATGCGTCTTCTTCAGAGTCAAACAGTCAATGGCAACAATATACAGAATTTAAAGAGTCAAAATTCAAGGTATTGGCCACAGGCCTAGGTGGGTGTGGTGCAACAATTATCCAATCTTATACAAGCACTCAAGTCTAAATAATAATAAAACAATAAATAAAAAAAACTCCAAACATATACATATACACACATAAATACATACACATATCCATATTTAAAAAAAATACACATACATAAATACATACACATAAACATACACAATATACCTAAATACATATAGACACACACAGGCATAAAATAATAATTTAAAAAAAAAGACCATGAGTGCCCACATCTGTAAAAACCAAAGGGAGGAGCCGGTAACCACGTAGGTTTTGGTGGAGGGCTCATGGTCGTGTGAACCAACCTATCTCTCAGTGAGCGAGGGCGCCTAAAAGTGATACGTGGCGATTCTGCGCATATAGCTTTAAGAGCTGGATCACTCTGCAGAATGTGCCAATGTTTCTTGGTTCACACGACCATGAGCCCTCCACTAAAACCTACGTGGTTACCGGCTCCTCCCTTTGGTTTTTACAGATGTGGGCACTGCACCCATTGCTCTAACTCAAATGATACAAAGCAAGTTTTCCATCCCCATTCAGGTAAAAAATACAAGATCAATTCTTTCATTAATTGTAACACCACTCGTGTGATTTACATGTTGAAATGTCCATGTGGATTGTTGTACGTAGGTCAAACTAAACGCCCCCTCAAACTATGCATTGCAGAACATTAAGCAGCAATTCCTAACAGAAATATGGACTATGCAATTGCAAGGCACTATGTACAAGCTAATCATGGTGCGAATGCGTCTTTAAAATTTTGGGGAATTGAAAAAAATTCCACTCTCCCAGCGAGGAGGTGACATAGTGAAGTCCTTTTACAACGCGAGGCGTTCTGGATCTTTACTCTTAACACAGTAGAACCAAATGGCCTTAATGAGGAACTGGGCCTTTCCTGCTGTGTATAATTCAGGTTTCCATAATTCACACACTTAGTGGATTATAGACCATGTATCTTCTTTTTTTATTTTTTATTTTTTATTTTTTTTTATGCCTGTGTGTGTCTATATGTATTTAGGTATATTGTGTATGTTTATGTGTATGTATTTATGTATATATATATATATATATATATATATGTGTGTGTGTGTGTATTTTTTTTAAATATGGATATGTGTATGTATTTATGTGTGTATATGTATATGTTTGGAGTTTTTTTTTATTTATTGTTTTATTATTATTTAGACTTGAGTGCTTGTATAAGATTGGATAATTGTTGCACCACACCCACCTAGGCCTGTGGCCAATACCTTGAATTTTGACTCTTTAAATTCTGTATATTGTTGCCATTGACTGTTTGACTCTGAAGAAGACGCATGTGCATCGAAACGTTGGTCATTTTGTACTAATAAATATATTAAAATGTTCTGTGCTCTGGTCCTGCTCCTTGGTCCTAGTTAGACCTTGGGTCCTTTTCCTCAGAATATTGCTTTTATGTTGGATGCAAGCCTATTTGCTTAAATTGTGGTTTCTACATTAATGGAAAGCCTGAAAATACTGGGATATTTTATAATTATGGTTTACAGGTGTGGAAAATTATTTTTATTTATTTTTTCTAGTTATGTTCAGCTATGCAAGTAGCGGTGACACAGTTATCGTGAAAACAGCACTAGGCTTTATAAAACGGTTACCACACAATACAAATATTAAAGCCAAAAAAAAAAAAAAATAGTCCCTGACCGTGAACAGAAACAGAAGTTACATAATTTCTCCATTAAATTGCGGCAAAGACTGTTTTTATGAGTCAGTCAGCAGAGAAGACTTTTATATTGAAAGGAACTTTTGAAATCGAAACTTTTGAACACGGAAAAGCAAGAAGCAACTGACAAATGTCAGGGCACGAGGAAACCCCTTAGCTGTTAAAAGGACAAGATATCGCAGCGGACATTCAAACGGATTTTTAGAACTGACCTGGAGGAAGATGTTATATCTACTTTAAGTTAAATGCAGGTAACGTTACGCTCACTTACTCGATCTCTCGCGATTCTATAGCAATATCAATGAAAACAAACATGTTTACGTTGCTAAGAGTGGTTGCTTGGCGTGTTGTGATACATAGAACCGCTGAGTGAAGCGGTCATAGCCGCTACTGACCAATCAGAATCAAGGACTGGAACTAACGGTTTTATGTTTTAACCGATTTTTGCCAATGTGTCTATAAAATTGAGAAAAGCATGCATATCTTTGGTCAAAATGTGGGAATCCCAATCACATACAAAGTGCTTAATGAACATAGACTGTGAAAAAACATTAATGAACATAAATGCGCTCTAAAATCATACATCTTTACAGTTAACTTCAAACTTGGTACTTAATCTTTAGTTGTAGGTAAATATGTTAGGCCTACCATAATTTATTTTTTTTAAAACACAATTTTTTTTAAATTGGAATTATTTCTCACTAAGAGCATAATTGCCTTGTAATCTTGCATTCATTATTCTCGTGAACATTGAATAATTAAACTTTTTTTTTTTTTAAGGTTTGTCCAAACGTGCCAGAGAAAGAAACAGCTTTTTACCTCGGATGAAAAACACTTACGCTGGCAATCATTAAAGAGATCCATCAGTATGTGTATATGGCTTATTTACCATTTGTGGGAAAAAAGCTCAATTTAATAGCAAAAACATCTTAAGTTTAATTACCTTGGGTGGTTCTGTCTTTCAAGAACAGCTTTGCTTACTTATATGAGTCATTGGGAGTCATTTCAAACAACTGATTATTCTAAAAGACTGTTAATTGTGTAGGATTAAAAACTAATTTCTGATTCCGTTACAGATTTTTGTTCAGTACCACTCATCTGCAGCCATTTCATGGAGTCTTGGTAATGAAGAATACTTGTTATGAAGGCACTAAATTAATTTAAATTGATCTCTTTCTACATCTTCGTGGTATGTGTCTATTGAGAGAACGAAGTTGTAGCCTGTCCATTTTAGTGGCATATATGATCATTGCAACTCTTTGTGCATCTTAGTGGAACAAATTACCTCTCAAGGCAGCATTATTAAACATTTGAAAGTAGTTAAGACAAGAATGGAGGGGTGGGTTGAAAAGAGTAATGAATTAAAGCTTTTCTTGATCCTACATTAAAGACGGAGTGTCAACAGCCTTTCCAGGCTCTTTGGAGAAGCTCTGGAGCACTGATCCGTCTCCAATTCGGCAGTAGAGCTTGGATGGGTCTACACATAAGTCAGTATTCAAGTCTGTGGTTTGTGAGCAGTGAATTAGATATGATGTTATGGATGCAGGAGTTACAGCGGTGTGGCATTCTGACTAGTCAAGAGATCAATCTTCTACAGTAGCTCCATGGGATTTCACCCAAAAGTTTCCCTTGGATATATTCGTAAATCTCATTAAAAACATAACACAGACTACATCTTGATAGTTTTGTCACTTCTGGCAAAAACATTATCAACTGGAATAGTTGGAGGGATGTTAAACTGTAACGACAGAATTTGTGGCACTGATTATTAAAAAACTAAAAATTAAACTCCTCCCTCACATTTCTTAAAGCAAGAACTTAATTTACAGTAATGCAGTTACAATAGAAGAAAAGGTTTTGTTAAAGCGCTAGTTGAGTAAAATATTAAGCTTTAAAATTGTCCATCTTAAGGCCCTTGCACACTGAGTCCAAAATTTGCGTCCGAAATTTTCGCACTTTACAAAATAGATACGACCTCACGCTTGCACACTGCCTCCGAAACCTTCGTCCATCATAAAAAAAATCAAATCGGGTCTGATTTTCTGTGTTTTTCGCATCCTTAGCAAACAGTTTGAATGGTGTTTTGACAGTTCAGAGCCACCGAATCACGAATACGAAAAAAACGCATAAGAAAATTTTGGACTCAGTGTGCAAGGGCCTTTAAGGTGCAACTACTTGTCTAAGTAAGGTTATACTGACTTGAATGACTTACCTTGCTCACCCACTTCACACCATCACAGCATTGAAGCTGAAAGATTAATGTTGCACATTCAATAATTTGTGTACGTGCACAGTAAATATTCTCACACAAAATAAATAACTACTGCGTTGTTACTTTGTAAATAATTTTTCCTAGTTTTCTGAAGCCATACCATAGTTTTGTTTGAGAAACAGACTGAAATAATATAGCCTAAGCCACTTTTCACTGATATTCTTCCCCTTCAGACAGCCGTTAAGTGCTTTGACCTGGATAAGAGAACTGGACAAGCCATTGAAAATGGTTTTGTAAACAAAACAAAAAATTAATTGAAAGGATCTGATTACCAAATTGTCAAAATGTCTACTTCTGAAATTCAGAATTGTTAATTCAGTTGTTAATTCAGAATATGCATGAATTGATTGTGATTGTCTTGTCTACAAATGCAATTGTATCATTACTAACATTATATAATGCAAATGATATAATGCATCTTTTTCTAATTGCTTTCTATTCATCATAAAGTAGTATACAAGTTGTTGAAGTCTAACAATTAGCTCACACCTAGTTGTTCGATATTAAAAGTTCTGTTATGAAACTCTAGATGGCGCCGGCTGGTCGCTCCTCAACTCAATTTGCTTGCAATCACACAATTCTCTATATGGCACAGCTGATTGGTTCCTGTTGTTTCAGCAGCCAATGAGCTCGCTGAACATCCATCAAATACTTGGTCGGCATTTGCTGTAGCAGTGCTGTGCGCTTTCAGAAACCCTACACCTTCCCCAGCTCCACCTCTATAGATCTGCTATGGGTAATTCATGTACGGTATATTGTACAGCAGCAGCATGTCTTACTTGCTCACAGCAGTTCAGTCATGACATTCACTGGATAATTTGTTTAACATTTTATTAATGAAAATGAATGTACATAGGTTTGGTCTTGGCGGACTAGATCTGCTATGCTGCTGGTGGAGCTAATGTTGCTACTACTAGAGAGAGGGCTAGGAAAAGAAGTTGCATAGCACGCAGCGATTGTGCATTATTTTGATGCGATGAGGTTATATAGGGACATGTTAATGGATATGTGAAATCGGTTGGATGGGACCATTACGTTTGGTGAACCAATCTGAACGTGAATAGTTTCATGGCTAAACTATTCATTAGCAAGTCCCGTACTTGCTCTGCAGAAGCATAGCAGATCTATTCCGCCAAGACCAAACATCAACATTGTCATTACCAAGCCAAACATTCAGAGAGTTGTCATGACAGAACTACAAATAGCTTCAAAAATGTTCTGTAGATCATCACTTACTGTAGGTACACTGTTTTTACATTTATGCATTTAGCAGATGCCTTTATCCAGAGCAACTTACAAAAGAGGAACAGAAGCAATTCATCGAATAGCTGACAATATTTGAACGATGCCAGTATTAATTTTTGAACAGTTACCTTATCTTGAGCATAGAACATTCCTCTCAACGCAGTGTTGTAGTTTTTGAGACAGGACTCAGTCTTGAGTCTGTGTATGGCCAAGACCATGTGTGCTGTGGAGGTTCATGTGACACTGATGTGAAACCAGGAAACATTCACTCCAAAGGAAAGCATATTTACACTGTCTGAATTGTTCAGACCCTCTTCAGGTCTCTGTCTTGACTCAACCTACTCGGGTCTCGGCCTGAACTCAGACATCAATAAGCTGGTATCGATTTGACTAAAACTTCTCATAAGTATTATCGCCTAATGCCCCTTGATTTGAAAGAAAATGTGCTGAAGAAAGAAACAAGAAAACAGTGTATAAGGCATTTTGAAATGCAGAACTATATGTGTTGTACATAATGATATGTCTAAATATGGTATAAGTATGGACTCTAACTTTTTAAAGAGCTGTGTGCTTTGTTGCTGGCTGATGTCATTCTGAAACAGTCGGGTTTGCATCAGCAGTTTATTTTCTATTCCAAGCTCTACATTAGTAGGTAGCTTGTCTAAATCATGAAAGTAAAATAAGATAAAATGCAATTCAACAATTACCATCTTTATTGGCAGGTCATGTGTTTAGTTTTACATAATTTTGGGTGTGTTCACACTTGGCAGGTTTGGTTGGAATAAAACCAACCCTGGTGTGATTGCTCTGTTAGTGCGGTTCGTTTGAATAAGTGTGAACGGTGCCATCCGAACCCTGGTGTGGACGGAGACCCTGAAAATATGGGTCTCAGTCTGTTTCCAAACAAACTCTGGTGCGGTTCAACTGAAATATGAACATAACACGGACCAACGGCATCTAAATGAACCAAAAACAGGATATAATGTCACAAGATGTGACCCTAAAAAGGACAGAATCTCAAGCATACCTGAAGTATACCAGAACCGCGTCTCCTCGCAGCAGATCTGGGTTTGTGTGTGTGATGGAGGAATTCCTGCCCCTGTTTTGACTCCTTTACACATTTTATAAGCTCTTCACCAGTTGTCAGGTCCATCATATACCATCATGTACAAGCATATGATAATATGGGCATTGTTTTGAATGATCGGCAAGTTCCGCTAAAAAATATATGTCATAAAAGCAGTTCTTTAGGTTCGATGTTAAAAAATGACAGTGTGAATACTAACCAGGCCTAAGGCTGCGTCCGAAATCGCATACTCTCTTGAGTAGACGCTTATTTTGAACAATTACTTCACGACTGCTAAAAAAGTATGTTCTATATAGTATGAATGTAATCTGGATGTACTGCATCCACCATGTTGTCATTATCATGTGACCTACCAGTGTCAGTTACATTGCTTCACTGTCATTCACAAATCCTCTTCCGTGGCCTCATGGGATAGTAAAGTGTTCATCTTATGCACACTTTAGAATCTCACCAGAGGAAGAAGCTCATCCGGGTACTCTGAGTTATTTGAATTCTGACACACTACTTTTATCACATTCTGTTTTTCACCTACTGTATAGTAGGCAAGTATGTGATTTCGGATGCAGCCTAACTTTTTTTATTTTCTGTTTTGGTCCGGACCAAGAGAACCGAACTAAAAGTGTGAACGCAACCTTAAAAGAGAATGTGAAACTAGTCCATTTCCAGTGTTTGTAGAATTAGCCATTGAATTGATTCAGAGTGTAGAACACAGTATGACCAAAGATGAGAAAATCAAAGACTTACATAAAAACCTTCTATAGTAATGCCTGGAGAGAAGCTCACTGTTTGCCTTTGTGACCTGACCTGGGGCAACAAGCAAGCCTGTATGACCTGGCCTCTGAGGGGCCTTCCTCCAAAGACTGGCTCGGCTTCAATGGGGAGCCTCAGGCTCTGTGTTTGTGCTAATAAGAACATATCTGGCAGCTTCTGACAGTAGGGCACTTTGCTGGGATCACTGCTAAGTGCTTTTGGCGCTTGGCTGTTTGTCTGGGGCTGAGGTCGGACCTCTGCTGTGCTCTACCTATTGGCTGGTGCTCTTGAAGCCATGGGTGGCGGAAAAGACTCTTCCGGAACAAGCGAGGTGGATGATGGGGTCACCGACCTTGGCTTGCAGCTGAGGAGGGGAAAAAGGGCACAAGAGATGAACAATTAGGCTGTAGACTGGGATATTTCTGGAGGCACTCTGCCCTTTCCTTTGTTAGTAACCACTAAGCAAGTCCCAATAGACGCCCGAGGTGCATGCAGTAACAAGGTAATCCCCTTACATAACACCAGCCTGTAAGTGCCCGTCTTTCAATTAGTTTTGCGAAGGCCTCTAAAAATAAAGAGCTGCATTGACTTGAGTGACGTCAGAAGGGTAGGAGTACCTGGGTGACGGGTAACCCAAATTAGAAGTGATTTGACTGGAGGTTAGCAGAGCACTCTATTTTTAGGCCCTTCAAAGGTTGAAAACACCACTACAGAGGCCCTCTATGTACTTGTCCAAAGCTTAGTAGACCTAGTGCAACATAATGTCATGTGCTCCAGATCATGAAAGGACGACGGCCTGGTGATATTTGAAAAGGAGCAACTAATGACTGAAATCTCTTTAGGAGCCCGCAGGGAGCTTGTGGTGAACACAGTATGGCGTCACACCATAGTTAGACCTCATCCATTAGAGCAAAGGTTACCGCAGCATTGTTTGAGAAAGTGTTGGATTGTAACTGTTTCCTGCATTCATATTATTTTACAGGTGATGCATCACAGTTACGGTAAATGAGGAATTCTGGAGGAAAAGTTCACCCAGATATGAAAGTTGTCACCATTTACACCCTCAAGTCATCTCAAACCACGATGCCTCACTATGACCAATATTTAAGCCTTAATTCACTAGGGATGGGAATCGACGATTTGAGTTGTTGATTCTGGTACTGATCCCAAGTCTCAGTAAACTCTCCAACTGATTCAGAAATGTTTTTCATTCACTGCTAAAACAAATACATAAGATTTAATCGGATTTACTCAGCATCTTTCACTGCTGAAGCTCTGAAATGGACTAGAAAATTATAAGGCCAAATGCCATTAGTTCTTGTTATCAAACATCAAAATTTGATTTGAGAATTGCAACGAAGGAAAAGATTTTCAGCTGTTTTTAGTGGACCACTCACAAGTGTTTTATATGAACCAGAGATTTTCCTTGCGACAAATTTATCTGCCTGCTGAGCTGAAAACACACTCCCGCCAAATGGCTTTGTATATCAAATGGTGACCATAAACTTATTTTACAAAAAGCTGTGAAATACTGGGCATGTGAATACTCTACATTAATATTAGTGACTAATGTTTTGCCTTATTGTGGTTAGTACGTACACCTGTTGTATAATTAAATTGTATTGGATATAAAGATTTTTATTATTATAGAAAGACATAAAAGCTCAAAAGAATCAAAATGTTGAGTTAAGAAGGAAAAAAAATGAGGTACTTAAAAGCAAGGCCTCTCTTTTTTTTGGTCATGGCAAGAGACCAAGGAGACGCTATTCAAAACTCTTTTACGTCTCTGTGGCAGGAAATCTAATAAAACAAAGATAGAGCGGCAGGGGTGATTTACCAACCTGTCTTAACATCAGAGCTGTAATAAAGCAGAGCTGTTGGAAATAGGTTGGTTTGAGAGAGTAGGAGGGTAGGGGTAGAACTGTTACTCACATGGCACATCTGACAGGTTCACAGAGTAGTTTAACACATGACCATCCATGAAGGTATTTATCATGCGACGGCAGAAATAATGTGCCAACCGCAAAGATGAATTTGCAGATCAGTAGGCAGGACTGCTTTACAGACTGGAAATTAACTTATTAAGGGACACAATTATTATACTGTACTGTAATAAGTACTATATTATTAAAATTATGCCAAAAAACTAACAAAAGAAAAACTGTGGTTGCCTGAAATTCACTGTAAAAAAATACTGAGATGATGTTTACTGGATGGCATATTGGTGCTTGCATATTTCACAACTTGTAACAACTGATGTCCGGTTTGCAAACTAATTGTTCTTTTGAACCAGTTCTTGTGATCTCAAGACTCGAAATGAGCCAATATCCATCCTATGATGCCGATTTTGCAAACTCAAGCGCTCCAAATAGTCCAAGACTACACTGAACTGATGGTTCGACACACTCAGAACTGTCTGCCGAAGGTTTCAGAAAGGGTGCAAAATATGTTTCTGATGTCTTTTGCTGAGAAGTTTAAAGTATAACAGATAAAACAAATCAGAAGTATAGTGGTGATCCGATGGCAGTAGTTCTCAAGTCACCTTTAATAATATAGTCTTTATACAATCTATACACTATATTAAATGATGACCATAAGTACACTCTGATAGCAGTTCGCTCTCGTCACCAGTCACATAATGGTTACAACAGTTCTTGAGTAACACTGATCTGTGGAAACACTCTGACCGATGATCTTGTCCATAAAAAATGGACAATACTTGTTTGTATGTCCACAGGGTCATACACCCGAAGACAAAACACCATCCGGATAGCACACAACACTAAAATAATGCAATAAACATTAACTAAATAACATAAAGCATTACACAAAACACCCTTAAGGGGGTCGCACACCGAACGAGAAGCGCAGCGCCATGTCTTTAAAATTCAAACACATTATTCTCTTTTGGCGCTTTTCCATTACCAGTACCAGCTCGACTTGACTCGGCTCGCTTTTCGCTCCGTTTTCCATTGCAGATAGTACAGCCACAAATAGTACCGGTCGTCATAGCGATGCCGCAGGAAACTGCTGTGACGTAATCTTATACGCAACACACATCCCGCAGTGTGTTGGTGCTATTGATGGGTCACACATACCCATTTTGGCACCACAGGAGTACCACTGTGACTATTTCAACCGTAAAGGTTGGCACTCCATCGTCCTTCAAGGTGTTGTAGATGGAAAAGGACTGTTCTGGAACGTGTTTGCAGGACTGCCTGGCAGCTTGCATGATGCTCGTGTTTTAAGACTGTCCACATTGTGGGAGTTGGCCAGCCGTGGCAACCACTTTCCAGCTTACACCAGGAATATTGGTGGGGTGAATGTTGCCTACTACATCCTGGGAGATCCCCTGCAGAACTGGCTCCTAAAGCCATTCACTGACACTGGACGGCTGACAGTAGAACAGCAGACATTATAATTAAATATGTTGTCTCTGCTGTTTTTCATTAAAGGTTATCACAGTATAAAATCTGAAAATACTTGTTCAAACCCTTGTAAAAAAGCAAACCATCAAAAAAAGACACTTTGTAATAAGTTTAAAAAAGGTTTTATTTAAACACGCATACAAATAGAAAAAAATGTAATATTAATATAAATTCACACATCCAACTATATGCATATGTTACATGTAGTGCAAACATTAAATTAAAATAAACAAAGGGGTTTCAGTCCAGGGGCAGTGGAACAGCATCCCGCCGTTCCCTTTCAGTCGCTCACGTTCGACGTGACGTCGACGTGGCGACGTAATGGGATCACTTCAGGGAGCCCTATCAACTTCGAGTATCTACAGAACAAGCCAATGAACGTTGGCGTGCGTGAAAGCATCACGCGCCCCCGCCCCGCAGCGCGGGTATAAATAGGAAGCGGGCGCACGCACTCATTGTCTTTCGCTTCGGAGCCGAGCTTGACTTCTGAGCTACAGACTGCTGAATACAGGGAAGAAAAAAGGCTTTATCCAGTGCTGGTGTGACGGCGCGATCAGCGGTGGCCGCGAGCATTTCACAACAGCTGTTTTCACAGCTTGGTTTGTGTGTGTGTGTGACTGTGTCGGTCTCGTGAGCGTTCCTACATTGAGAGTGTACCCCGATTACACTGCGGCCATCCCTGGGTGCTTCAGCACTAAAAGAGCTTTTTATTATTAATTTTTCCTGTTTGTTATTTTTACTAAAAGAGCAACACAAGCGTGACCCTGCGTCCTTTTCAGGATGTCATTCCGCTTGTGCGTTTCTGGATGTGGTCATACCCTGGCGCCAGGCGACAGCCACAATAGCTGCATCTCGTGTTTGGGCATTCAGCATGCTGAGGCAGCTTTTGTGAATAGCTCATGTTCCCATTGCGGGAATATGACTATGATAGCGCTAAGATCGAGACTCGCTTACCTCAAGGGAGGTGCAGTCCCCTCGCCTATGCCCCGATCTAGTGTCTATTCTGGACCTCAGAATAGACCTACTTCTGTGCATGACCAGGGTGATCTGAGGATTACCGTGAGGGCTACCCCGCCGAGGCAATCTCCGTGGGCCCCTCACGCCTCACAAGTGCTACCGCCGTTGGAGCCTTCAAATGAGCGTGCTGGTCCTTCTCTTGGACGACCACTCGTCTCCTTTGGGGCTCCACCTGACGATCAGATGTCGATCGCAGCATCGGAGGGGGAGCTTCGTTCTTCTGGAGATGAGGATTCGGCTGCGTTGCCCCCTTCGGGGCGTGTAGCGTTGCCCGAGTCCGATCCAGAATGGACGGCTATGCTTTCCCGGGCAGCCGAGAAGGTCGGGCTTGTGTGGAACCCTCCACCACGTCCCGAGCCTTCCCGGTTGGACGATTGGTTTCTCGGGGCGGGCCGTGCTGGTTCTCAGCACGCCGCCCCGGTACCTTTCTTTCCGGAAGTGCATGAGGAGCTTACTAGGACGTGGACGGCGCCGTATAGTGCCAGAGGCCGTCCTAGAAGCCGTCCTAGTGGCTCCTCCCTCCTCACCACCCTCGACGGTGGGGCGGCTAAGGGGTATGTGGATGTTCCGCCGGTGGAGCGTGCTGTTGCGATGCAGTTGTGTCCAGCGTCCGCTTCCTCCTGACGGGGCAATCCACGCCTCCCGTCCAAGGCATGTAAGTTTTCGTCCGGTCTTACGGCGAAGGCTTACAGAGCCTGTGGACAGGCTGCTTCCGCCCTCCATGCCATGGCGCTTCTGCAGGTCCATCAGGCCCAGGCGCTCATGGACATGAACGAGGGTGGTTCTGACCCAGAGCTCTTCCGGGAGCTCCGTGTGGCAACTGACCTCGCCCTCCGGGCGACGAAAGAAACCGCACGTTCCGTTGGTCAGGCGATGTCCACCCTGGTGGTCCAGGAGCGCCACCTCTGGCTCAACCTGGCTGAGAAGAGGGACACTGACAAGTATCGGTTCCTGGATGACCCTCTCTCCCAGGTTGGGTTATTCGGCGACGCGGTCGAGAGCTTTGCCCAACAGTTCTCGGCCGCCCAGAAGCAGACGGAGGCCATCCGACACATCCTGCCCCGGCGGACCGCTGCTGCAGTCCCTACGTCTACTCGTCGCCGAGGTCGGCCTCCTTCGGCGTCCTCCGCTCCCGCGAAGCCTCAGCAGCAGCCTTCATCTAGGCCTCAGCGTGGAGAAAGCCGCAGGAAGCCGACCACACCCGTCCAGGCCGCTGCCAAGCCAGGTGGCAAGCGGAGGTGCAAACGTCCCTGAGACAGGCGACCCGGAGGTGGATCAAGTTGCTCTTCAGGAGATGGTGAACGCGCCGCCCCTTCCACCGGTGGAGGGCCGGGCGGAGAATCTTTTGTTTCCTTTTGTTTCTGTTCCGCCACTGGCCCCCGGGGAGCAATTTCTGAAACCTCTGGGTCCCAAGAGGGCGCGCTTGGCGGTCGACGACGCTATGCCTTGTCACCCTCAGGCCCCTCTTCTATCGCCAGCGAGCAGCAGTGGCTGTGTCCCGAACGCAGTGTTGCCTCCGCACACTCACTCTGCCCTTCGACGGAAGCAGGTATGTGTCGCACCTCACACCCAGACCCCACTCCGGGCCTCTATGCCGTCCGAGTCGAGTCCCTGCGTTCCGCCGCGCTGCCCCACCCCGGGTACGTCTGTGGTCCCGTTGGTCCCGCTTGTGCGGTGTCTGGGAGCCTGGCTAGCGCTTCCCAGCCCGTCCCGCTGGCTCATCCGTACTGTCAGACTCGGCCTTGGATTCAGTTCGCCCGGCGGCCCCTGCGCTTCAGGGGCATTCAGTTCACCCGTGTTCTGGCGGACAGTGCCCCTGTGCTCAGGGCAGAGATCGCAGTCCTACTGGCGAAGGACGCGATCGAGCCGGTCCCTCCAGCCGATATGAAGACCGGCTTCTACAGCCCGTACTTCATTGTACCCAAGAAAGGCGGTGGGTTACGGCCAATCTTGGACCTGCGTGTCCTGAACCGGTCCCTTCACAGGCTGCCGTTCAAGATGCTTACGCAGAAACGCATTTTCAAATGCATCCGTCCCCAAGATTGGTTCGCAGCGATCGACCTGAAGGACGTGTACTTTCATGTCTCGATTCTCCCTCGACACAGACCGTTTCTTCGCTTTGCGTTCGAGGGGCGGGCATATCAGTACAAAGTCTTACCCTTCGGGCTGGCCCTGTCGCCCCGTGTCTTCACGAAAGTCGCGGAGGCGGCCATTGCTCCCTTGTGCAAGCGTGGTGTTCGCATTCTCAACTACCTCGACGACTGGCTTATTCTTGCCCAGTCGAGAGAGCAGTTGTGCGAACACAGGGACATGGTGCTCAGTCACCTCAGCCACCTAGGGCTTCGGGTCAACTGGGAAAAGAGCAAACTCACCCCCGGGCAGAGGATCTCTTTTCTCGGTATGGAGCTGGACTCGATCAACATGACAGCGCGCCTCACCGAGGCCCGCGTCCAGTCAGTGTTGAACTGCGTGAGTACTCTCAGACGCAGAACAGCGGCACCCTTGAAACTTTTTCAGAGGCTCCTGGGGCATATGGCATCTGCAGCCGCGGTAACGCCGCTCGGATTGCTTCATATGAGGCCGCTTCAACACTGGCTCCACGGTCGAGTCCCGAGATGGGCGTGGCAGAGCGGCTCGTGCCGGGTCCAAGTGACCCCGCACTGTCGCCAAACTCTCACCTTGTGGTCGGACCCTTCGTTCCTGCGGGCGGGTGTTCCCCTAGAACAAGTGTCCAGGCATTCTGTGGTCACCACGGATGCCTCTGCCACCGGGTGGGGGGCCACGTACAACGGGCATGCAGCTTCAGGTCTGTGGACGGGGCCTCAACTGCATTGGCACATCAACTGCCTCGAGTTGTTAGCAGTTCATCTTGCGCTGGGCCGCTTCAAAACGCCGCTACTAGGCAAGCATGTACTGGTCCGTACGGACAGCACTGCGACCGTTGCGTACATCAACCGTCAGGGTGGTCTACGCTCCCGCCGCATGTCACAACTCGCCCGCCATCTCCTCCTTTGGAGTCAGAAGCATCTGAGGTCGCTTCGTGCCATTTATATTCCGGGCCTGCTCAACCGTGCAGCCGACGAGCTCTCACGGCAGCAGGTGCTACCAGGAGAATGGCGACTCCATCCCCAGGTGGTCCAGCTGATTTTCAGGCGCTTCGGGACCGCACAGGTAGATCTGTTTGCCGCCCCGGACACGTCTCACTGCCAGTTGTTCTTTTCCCTGACCGAGGGGACCCTCGGCACGGATGCTCTGGCACACAGCTGGCCCCCAGGTCTACGCAAGTATGCATTTCCCCCAGTGAGCCTTCTTGCACAGACCTTGTGCAAAGTCAGGGAGGACGAGGAGCAGGTCTTGTTAGTGGCGCCGTATTGGCCCAACCGGACCTGGTTCCCGGAACTGGTGCTCCTCGCGACAGCCCCTCCCTGTGCCATTCCTCCGAGAGAGGACCTGCTCTCTCAGAGACGGGGCACCTTGTGGCACCCGCGTCCAGACCTCTGGAAACTCCATGTCTGGTCCCTGGACGGGACGCGGAGGTTCTAGGTGACCTACCCCAGGCGGTAGTTGACACCATCACTTCCGCTAGAGCCCCCTCTACGAGGCGCCTCTATGCGTTGAAGTGGAACCTGTTCGTTGATTGGTGTTCTTCTCATGAGGAGAACCCCCGATCTTGCTCGGTCAGAGCCGTGCTTTCCTTCCTGCAAGATGGGTTGGAGCGAAGGCTGTACCCCTCCACCCTTAAAGTGTATGTTGCCGCTATCGCCTCACATCACGATGCAGTTGAAGGTAAGTCACTGGGAAAGCACGACCTGATCGTCAGGTTCCTGAGGGGGGCAAGGAGACTAAATCCTCCTCGCCCGCTCTCTTTACCTTCTTGGGATTTGTCTCTGGTCCTTTCGGCACTTCAGAGACCACCCTTTGAGCCTTTGCAGTCAGCAGAGTTAAAAAGTCTGTCCTGTAAAACAGTACTCCTGGTTGCATTGGCCTCCATCAAGAGGGTAGGGGACCTGCATAAATTTTCGGTCGACGAATCGTGCCTGGAATTCGGCCCGGCTAACTCTCACGTGATCCTGAGACCCCGGCCCGGATACGTGCCCAAGGTTCCCACCACTCCCTTTCGGGACCAGGTGGTGAACCTGCAAGCGCTGCCTTCGGAGGAGGCAGACCCAGCCCTGGCTTTTCTCTGTCCCGTCCGCGCTCTGCGCCTGTACGTGGACAGAACTCAAAGTCTCAGGACCTCAGATCAGCTCTTCGTCTGTTACGGAGGTCAGCAGAAAGGGAAGGCTGTCTCCAAGCAGAGGATGGCCCACTGGATAGTGGATGCCATAGCCTTGGCTTACGAAGCCCAAGGCGTGCCTTGCCCGCCCGGGTTGAGAGCCCACTCCACTAGGGGTGTCGCTTCTTCTTGGGCGCTGGCACACGGCGCCTCGCTGACAGACATCTGTAGTGCTGCGGGCTGGGCGACACCTAACGCGTTCGCTAGGTTTTATAGCCTACGTGTTGAGCCGGTTTCTTCCTGTGTGCTCGCTTCAACCAGCCGGTAACACCGAAGTTCCCGCTCTTGTGTCGGCTTGCTACGCCACTCCCCTCCACATGGAGCGGATACGTGCGCTTTTCTGCTCCAGTCGAGTTCCCCACTCAGGCGTACCCTGTAGAGTTCCTCCGTACCCCTTCGGCAGTCAGACGTTGCGGAGCGTCCGACGCCAGGCCTAGTGCTCGTATGCTTGTTTAACTTGTGCTAGGCTGGGTTCCATATGTGGTGATCCCTGCGGCGATCCCATATGCGTATTCTTCCGCGATCAGCTCCCTGCGGTGAGCCCGTGTCTTCCCTTGGCAGACTCCGCTCTGCCGTCACTGTCTGGTGCTGCCTCCCCCTTCTCAGGCTGGAGCCACCCCAGTGACATTCCATATGTTGCACTGCCCCTCTGGCCAGTCCATATGTGTATTCTCCACATGTTACCTCCCTTCGGGCAGGATGTGGCTACGCAGCGTCCCTCTCCCCTGGAAAGGCACGCTTTCCCAGTGTTATCCAAGAGTTCCACTGTGTGGGGTTTAACGGAACAGCAGTGAACTCCCTCTATGCAGGTCTTCCGCCCCAGCCATTTGGGGGTCTGAGAGTCTTCCGTAGGGCGCTGGATGTGGCAGCTACCGTGGCGTTTTCCATGGGATCCCATTACGTCGCCACGTCGACGTCACGTCGAAAGTGAGCGAATGAAAGGGGACGTCTCGGTTACTAATGTAACCCTCGTTCCCTGAAGGAGGGAACGGGAGACGTGACGTCCCGTCGCCACGGTTGCTGACCATCGCTGTACGGCCGTCTCAATCTCGGCTCCTCAGCGAAAAACAATGAGTGCGTACGCCCGCTTCCTGTTTATACCCGCGCTGCGGGGCGGGGGCGCGTGACGCTTTCACGCACGCCAACGTTCATTGGCTTGTTCTGTAGATACTCGAAGTTGATAGGGCTCCCTGAAGTGATCCCATTACGTCGCCACGTCGACGTCACGTCTCCCGTTCCCTCCTTCAGGGAACGAGGGTTACATTAGTAACCGAGACGGTTCAGTGCCTGGACAAGCTGGCTCAGGGTTCCCAGAAAGGCCTGGTTGAAGGACGACATTGCAGCAATCTCCTCTCTCCTTAAAGCCGCTTCTAGTTCTCGGGCATGTGCTGCATCATCGAGTGCCATCTGTAAATGGCGCTCCCGCTGTGCCCGGTTCAACTCCAGCTGCTTGACATCCGATGTCTACATCTCCCTCAGGACAGTCAGATGCTCCTGTTCCCTCTTTCGTTTCCTCTGTCCTGGCCAAAAAATAATTACAATGAATGAGTTATAAAGAACGGACAAGTCACGTTTCATTCAAAGGTTGTGTGTGTTGTAAATTGTTCACATGTATTATCATTACAGCTTCTACATAAAAAAAGACAAGCCCACAACTTACTATTACTTATATAGTATATATAATGATTTAACATCTGAGCCCAACTATTTTAGTAAATGTCAACTTTAAAATACCATGTGTACAGTATAGGTGTACACTGTGTACGTCTGGAAAGTTATAAAAATACTGAACACGTTTATTAATGAATCCTGCATTCCCATAACTGGGAATGCTTCCTGTTGTTATGCAAGTAAGTTTACGTTATATTAATGAGTTATTGATACGATTAATGATATATTAATAAGTGTGTATAGATTCACAGACAACAGGCTAGAAGAGTTTACTTTATCTCCAATTATACTAACCGGTTGCCGGTGTCGACGCTGCTGATCTTGTTGGTGTCGATGGTGCCGCTGGTTCTGGTGCCGACGTGGCATCAGTGGGAGTCACTGAACCATTCTCGCTCGTCGAAAAGGAATCTAGATAGAAAGATCATACAAACGTCAACACAATACGGAAATAGCAATGGCAGATAATGTTAGTTAGCAACTAGTTAGAGGTAGCAGCAATTGTTATCTGCGACACAAGTTTACAGTCTTCGTTGTTATAAGTGAGCTTCAGCTTTTCAAAAGCCAGCCTACAGAAAACAAAACTCTCAAGCAGAGTGCGCCTACAGGATTAATGTAATGTAAACTTAAACACTTACCATTCTCCGTCAGCGACTCCAACAAACTGGCCGAGTCAAGTCCACCCTCCCTCCCGTTGCTCGCTGGTCTATGGCCATAGATACCGTCCATCTGTTCATATCACTTCCAGCTTTTTCGGTTTGAACCACTGCAGCCGTTGTGGTCCTTTACAGCTCTGTAGTCACTTTTCAGGGTTTTTTTTAACTTTTCCCTACATTGCTGGAAAGTCCTGTTACAGCCATGTGTGGACAGCAGTTCGGGGATTTCTTGATACACTTTTTCGTTCCTTGTTGCCCCATCAAGCTCTCGCTGGATCCTTTCTTCGGCAACCAAACAAAGGAAAGTCTGCACCTCCTCGTTTGACCACGGCGAATTCTTCCGAGTTGCCATAATAATAATAGTAAGTTTAGTATATCTGGGCAAACTATTTAAAAATGGCGGGGTTATTCTCTGGTTATTCAGGATACTCCGTCTGCCGCGTGCAATGATGACGCAGTGAATAGTGACGATTCTCTCTGACCAATCAGTAGTCGGCATTGTATTACGTCACATTTTAGTATCGCCTCAGCTCGCTCAGAACCTCGCCGGAGGTGGTACGAAAAAAAGTACCCAAAAGCAGGTACAGGTACAACTTTTACACAGTGGAAAACCAAACAAAGGCGAGTTGAGTCGAGCCGAGTCGAGCTGGTACTGTGTAGTGGAAAAGCGGCATATGAGTGTACACACACCGGCGGCGCCATTCGGTGTCTGTCTGCGGCGCCCAGCTACGGTTCAGGACCTTGTTCAAAACCCTGCCGCGCCACAGAGCGCCATTTACATGGTTTTATATTAAATTTACATTTATTTGTCTCAAATCGTCGTTAATGTATATTGACTTCACCCTGTGCCGCAATATACATTTCGATTTACATTCATTTACAGAAATCAGCTGCTTGAAAGAAATTTGTTGATATCTGGTTTTCAGGTGAGATTCTCAATTCATTCAGTTAAGTAGACGCAGGTAAAGTGTTCAGACTGCAAACTCAGCAATGATTGTATTTAATTATACAGGACAATCATAACATAGAATATACATTATCTTAATTCAATAATGTCCTTAAATAAAACAATATTGCTGGCCATAAACTAACAAAGTGCGCGTCCGGTGTGCGATACCTCGGGTTGTCCTAGACGCGACGTGGCGTGGCGCTCCGCTTCTCGTCCGGTGTGCGACCCCCTTTACTTTGTACACATTAACTTACCCTTACCATCAAAAATATCAAAGAAATAGAACTATTTAAATAAAGTACAATCATATGTGATATCACACAGGGACTTCTGGGAATATCCTTATTCTGTTTTTCCACTATAAATGATATAGCAATTCATAGTTTTCTTCCAGAAACCATAACATTTACCATATTTTAAAGTAAAATTCATTGTTAAACTTTTCCAATCAAAATTTAGTCACAAATATGTCCTTATTAATATGCGTTTTACTCTTTTGAGTCTTCTGTTTTTAACTACGTATTACATAATGTGACCATACTCTAATCTGTTTTTTCAAAGATGCCAGACTGCATCAGTAAAGTTTCAAATAGTTAGATATCTTAAATTAGATAAAGTGCCTTTAGGTGTTTTATTAACTGGACTATCTCATACCAAATGTTCTTTTTAAAAATTAATTTGAATTTCAAGTGAAAACTTATATTATAATAATTACAGTAAAATATGATTACTCATACCATGATAAAAGATTGTAGATCATATTCCCCACCCATAATTATATTAGCACAGGTATAATGATGCTATAGTGTAATTATATGGATGTATAACCCGATGAGGCAAGTCTATGTGAAAGGAAATAGTTAAATGTGGCAATAACCTCTGTATACAGGCCCTATCCTCCCTCATACTCAGCGTCCTCCTTGATCTGACTGTTCTACTCCTTCCCAGACATGAAAAGTAAACCCACTCCAAAAACAGCACCAGTGCAGATCCAATCTCAATGAGCTGTAATTTAAAAAACGGCCCGCTGGAAAAACAGCAATAAATTTGCAAAGCCTTCAAAGGAGCCGCCTGTGCGTTCACCTTTTTGTACATAAAACAAAAAGACTTTAGCTATTGGCAATGAAAAACATCGCACAACATGCTGGGACAGAGAGCAGGACATGAATTGGCATAATGGGGGAGGGAGGGTGGTGTTGTCTGGGGAGCTGTCAAGCACACAGCCAGATGTTAGTCAGGCATGCATCCATGAATGCTGCTGAGAAATTGAGAGGTACCCAACAGCTACCTCTGCCGAAGCTAACTGAAACTGTAGCGTTTCAAACTACTCGTTATTTTAAAAAGTAGATCAGCTTGAAGCCCGAAGTATACTTGCATTTTGACGTGAACTCCTGAAATGTATTCTTACTCTTCTTTTTAACTAGTTGCGAGTATCTCTAACTCCAACACGAACTCTTGTCAACATGGGCATCTATTGCCTCTAGTTTGATGATGTTGTTCTGTCTCTACAGTTTATTTCGTGCCAGTGAAACAACGGTCCAGGCCAGTATTGCCACCTTGTGGACCAGCTAATTAAGGCACATGTGCGAG
Source organism: Meda fulgida (assembly GCA_030578275.1). Lineage (NCBI taxonomy): Eukaryota > Metazoa > Chordata > Actinopteri > Cypriniformes > Leuciscidae > Meda > Meda fulgida. The sequence continues at coordinate 5,157,793 of CM060618.1, forward strand.
CTGAGCGTACAGAGTTTGCATGGTAAGAAAAGTCGAGCTGTATGTGCAATACTATGCTGATGATTAAATATGTGTCAAGCACACTGTACGTATTCCCTAGCATTCATGTGAAAACAAAACTTTGGGCTCAAGTCAGGGCCATCCGATTCACTAAAATGAACAGGATGGCAAAAAATTAGAAATGAGAGTGAATTACTTTAAAGGATTTGTTCACTTCAGAATTAAAATTTCCTGATGATTTACTCACCCCCACGTCATCCAAGATGTTCATGTCTTTCTTTCTTCAGTCGAGAAGAAATTAATTCCAGGATTTTTCTCCATATAGTGGACTTTAACGAGAACCAATGGGTTGAAGGTCCAAATTGCAGTTTCAGTGCAGCTTCAAAGGGCTCTACACGATCCCAGCCGATGAATAAGGGTCTTATCTAGTGAAACCATCTGTCATGTTCTAAAAAAGAAAAAAAACATTTATATACTTTTTAACCACAAATTGCTCGTCTTGCACGTCCATGACTTCACGCATTACGTAATCACGTTGGAAATGTCACACGTAATGTAGGCGGAAGTACCGACCTAGTGTTTACAAAGCGAGTGTGCAAAGACTAAATCAAACGCAATTTACACAAAAGAAAATTTTAAATAAAAGGTAAAACACCGATGTCGGGTGATTTTGAAGTTGGAGGAGAAAATAAGATTTTAATAAGTTTGAATACGTTTTTCGCCCTACCCAACAATTTCCGCCTACGTCAGGTTACCGCCTGACCTTTCCAATGGGATTACATAATGCGTGAAGTCATAGACATGCAAGATGAGCATTTGTGGTTAAAAAGTATCTATATATTTTTTTTTGTTGAAAATGACAGATGGTTTGGCCAAGACTCCTCGCCTGGGATCGTGTAGAGCCCTTTTAAGCTGCATTGAAATTGAAATTGCATTGAAAATGCATTGATTCTTTTCGACTGAAGAATGAAAGACATGAACCTCTTGGATGCCATGGGGGTGTTTTATTCTGAAGTGAACTACTCCTTTAATTAGTTACTCCACAACACTCCGGCCTGTCGTTTTCCAGAAAATAAAAGACAATATGAGGTGGAACAGTGGCTGTGATCTTGGTACCAAATCAAAGTGCTTGAACGTTAGCATGCACAGGAGATGAGTATATTTGAAAAAGTCCTTACAGCAAAAAAAGTAGTTGCCCTACTCAACCATGTCATGCTGGTGGTTTGAAGGTTCCCTTTGGGAAAAGAGTGTAATGTATCTTGTGAACCCTTCTGCTCTCCTGGAAATTAGTGTTTCTTCACCTTTGTTTGGCAAGAAGCTTCTGAGAGGATATCAATGGGAGAACAATTTCCTGTATGTATGACCGACTGCTCTGAAAGAAAGGGCCAAATTTTCCCCCTACACCAGTGCCCCTGACGTCCAGTGAGCTATGACCCTGTCTCAGGAACTCAGAGCACTGAGCTGTGGAGGCTGAGCCACTCCATCAAACCATGGCGCTTTCATGCCAGTCCAGATTTTGCTGTTGACATAAAATGTTAAGAGCTTGTTTTTAATTTGTAAAGTAAAATACATTTTTATACTTTTAGGGGGCATAACATCAAATTCAAGGGTGATTGATACCACACTGAAGGAGAAACACTCATAAAGAAGACCTTGTTAGGTAGTTCAGCATTAATTTTGATTACTATTTCTTAGGAAAAACAAACAGCAGGGAAGCAGATTTGTAAACGCCTATTGGGCTGGATATGTTGCAATCCGTGGTAATGGTCAATAAGGCATGTTTTTGTTTTTACAGTCTTTAGTTTTATGAATAAACATATGGCGTAGTCTTGCTACAAGACACACACACACACACACACAAAAACATGTACATCACTTCTGAGGCTATGAATTTGAGTACATGCTGACTTGTTAGATTTATATCATCGTCCTTGTTCTCTTCTGATTGTGGGAATATTGCTATTATATTAAAAGGAAGTCAAGGCCCCTTAAAACAATGTTAAAACAAAGCAATCTAAGGAGTCCTGCCCTTCTATGCATCCGTGATATTTAACAGGGAAACAAGACCTGTCCAACTACAGCTGAATAAACTACTTAAGTCGATCATATACTGCGAAAGACATGATCATAGACGGGAAAAACCTAAAATGTGGTAACAGAAGAAGAGATAGATAAACATAGTGTTTGAAGTCTCATGGATCATAAAAACTTATAACAAAGATTTGCTTCTGTATGCACCGATCCCCTCACTTTGATATAATCTCTCGTCAGCATACTGCAGTTAGAGTTGTGCCTTTGTTCTATAGTGACTCTCGTATTTAAGGAAGAATTCACCCCAAAATGCAACATGTCTTCTGAGGTCATTCAATTGATTTGTTTAAGCACAGAAATTTACATCATTCTTCATTGGTAATCTTCCCCCCATAGTTCTTGAATCTCATTTTCATTCATGTTCAAATCACCTATGGTTCATCAAGATGTGACGTGTCGTGTAGCCAATTATGTTGACCCATACTTGGAATTTGTGCTCTGCATTTCACCCATCCAAGTGCACACACACAACAGCGAGTATGCAATGTGTAATTAGAAATCAATGTGTGAAAAGTCAATACAGAATATTTATTCATATTTACAGTACGTTGGCCCTATTTTTACAGACTTTTCTTAGTGTAACCTTTGCCTAACATCTCCTTTTCTGTATTTATGGTTGAAAAGAAAATACAGTGTATTTACGACAATGAAAAATGTGAGAATTTTGGATGATTGGACTATTCTTTATGAGATGAGGTAAGCAGAATTGTTTCCTTTTTGTCAACTGTAAATACATCAGCCCAATCCAGTGTAGACACCAACTAATTATTGCAAAACAAATTCAATGCTTATGTGGGGTTACAAAAATTGGGAGGCACACAGATAGTACATGCGTACTATTCTGATGGCGAAATTTGCGTTATGCACCATGTAAGTGGATCTTAGCATACGCGTAAAAACCGAAGTATACCCTGGCATTTATTGTGGCCATGCAGGTTAAAATCCTGACTGGAATTCAGTCAGCTGTTAATATCTCCAGACTGTTTACTCTTTGCACTTGTGTACTACCTCTATTTCCAGCCCTTGCCTAGTGGACAAGATAGTGCACTCTTCAGTATGTGGAGAAACAGAGAATGTATGCTATACACTGAGAGGACTGAGTAGAGGAATGTCATACTTTGATCTGCTAATTACTGTGGAAAATTACCTGGCAAACCACAGACCCTTTTTTATCTAGCAGCATTAGCAGACTTTCCCACTTTTAAAGAACCTTTATTGCACCATAAATATGTAAAAGCACTGTTAGTGGTATAGGTTTGTGTAGTGTTCAAGTGCCAAATGATTAGTCATTTTGATGTAAATGCAATTGGATGCACACCTCAGAAGACAATGTGAGTTGGCTGTAGTTTAAAGTTTTTTTCTAGCATTACCCCTTTGTAGTTTGCAGAGATATTTTACTATGGATATTGTCAATATTATATCTGTTGTTGGGTACATTAAACATTCAAAAGAGTGTTTAACTGTTATCTTTATCTTTCTTTGAAGTCCTCCCTAAGAGGCCATATCTACACTTTCATGATGACTTTAATTACCATTCAACAACGAGTAACTACAACAATAAACTGATCTCTATGGATATGGCTCTTGGTTTAATAAGGTTGTCACTAAACCCAGGCGGGAGGGGTGCGAGGAGCACTAGGCATGAGCCCCATGATGGGTCTGTGAGGCGGTGCTGTGGCATAAGTGGCTCTATTTCCAGGGGGCACAGGGCACAAACATAAAGCCATCCAATAAAGGGGCATGCACCCTGCTACTGTGGGAGAGGTCATAAACATTGTACCAAAGAACAGCACTGAGACATGAAAGCAGGCCAGCCCCTTTTAAATCGCCAGCTGCGGCGCATTCATATCACCTGCTTTTGTGTAGTAATGCATTTGTGTATATTACGCCTACATACATAAACACAACTCACTCCCACTTGCATACAAAAGCAAGCAGCAAACAAAGAGCATAAAATAACAAAGGCATCATGCAAGCCTCTTGTCAGATTTATGATGGGACACATAGTTTAGTCTCACGTGGAGTTCTCCGCCCCCCCCCCCCAAGCTATTGCTTTGATTCTTTATTTCGCAGTGTGTCCTCTCTTGTCTCTTAACCAACTCCCCCTGCCCTTAAGTCCAGCTGATGGGAGAATCTTTTGTCCAGTAGCACCTAGGCAACAACATCAAAGGATCCAGGGTACAGCTAAAGAGTTCCCCCCAAAACAAAACAAATTAAAATCTAAAATGGAGTTCCCTAAGTGGTTTCTGGAAAGGAGACAAGCTAGGAGTGGAAAAATAATGATCTATAATTGGCTGGTTGAACAATTTCAAGCTCAATGGAAAAAAGTTTGAGAGCTAGAGAGGAAGGTACAATTTGCACAGTTTGTATGAACTTCTTTCCACTTTCAGAGTATGCAGGATCAGTCTGGACATTTTGCTAAACATCTCATTTTGTGTTCCACGGAAGAAAGAATGTAATAGGGGTTTGGAACAACAAAGGGTGAGTAAATGATGACAGAATATGAATTTTAAGCGCACTAATCCTTTAATGATAAACCCCAAATTACCAAGTATAATAGAGATGTTAATCTTTGAGATTTGTATTTGCATTGATCTCTCAGGGAAGACTCTAGTAAAAGACATCCTTGTCTGTTGTCCACCCGCTCTAACGCTGGCACCAGGTTGCCAACCGATGTTGTGCAAGCCCTCTATTCAGTCCGACGACAGAGGCGCTCCTCCATCCGGGCCCAGCTTGTAATTAAAAGTCCAGACCTCAAAGAGCACAACATTTCTGTCTTAATGGTAGGCTTCGTTCCAAGGCCCTAGTTTAATACTAACGCAGCAGCCATAAACCAGGGATGTGGACAGAAAGGAAGAAAGATATTAAGACTACAAAGTGCCTGGGTCCCATCTCGGATTAGAGGTTCACTGTCCCTTTGTAGTACTAAGTGGTAGATGCACACAATCAAAAATAATAACTTCATTTGAGTCTCCCTTATTGTCTTGTCCCTCGCTCTATTTTAAGACTGCACAACAATGTTCAAAAGCAGCGACAGGAAAATGTCTGGGAGAAAATGAATGCATTTCATGTTTAGAGAGCGTGTTGTGCGATTAAGGGAAGCCCACATCAAATGCTGCGGCTTCAGAAAACCACCACTTGAAAAACAAGGCGCTTCTTCTTTGTGGAACTGTGGAGAAAAGAGGAGGTGTTGTTTTTAGAGAGGACCAAGCCCATGTTAACAGTTTCCTGGAGCGATATGAGTCAGGAGACATATACAAAACAGAGACTTGTTGAATAAAGTGTCGGCATGCAAATGGTCATATGCTCAAGGAGTTAATAGAGTGTAATGTAGCCATCAGCAACTTCAAACAGCATAAAGAGATCCCAAAACAAAACTTCAACCAACTGTACAGTGTAGCATGCAGTGGCTTAAAGAGAAATACGAACCTTACTGTCGGACACTTAACCTCCTGAGACCCGAGAGTTTGCCTGGTGTGCATTTTATAATTGTTCTTGCTATTTGAGATAAGTAGGACCTAATAAGTATAATAACTAAAATTTGTTTTAGTACAGGAAGTAGTTTTTGCATAAAATGATGTCCTCATGCAAGGACAGTGGGTCTATCTTAACCTCCTGAGACCTGAGTTTTGGTTTGGCGTGCATTTTAGATTTCTTCAAGGTTTTTTGGTTTTAGGAGGGACCAATAAATATAATAACCAGATATTATCTTTGAACATGAAGCACTTTTTGAAAAAAAAAATAATAATAAATTTGTCTGTATTCACAGAAAACAATCAATACACCATTGTGTAACAAAGTGCAAATCTATTTTTTTACAGCCTGAGCACTGCGCCTGAACATTTTTCGTTGTTACTCTTGCATGTATAACTTCTGAACATTGATATGGAAAAACAAAATAAATATAACAATAAAATATAATATCCATAATAATATATAATATCCACATAAAAAACATATAAAAAAAAACATGAAAATTTGCTCTCTTTTTTGTAACACTCCAAATCTTCTGCTTCTCCAAACTAGAAATGTTATTTTTATATGTGGGAACAGTGGATCACACTTAACCGGTGTGAAAGACTGTGCAACAGTTGCCCCTGAACTCATCACTGGCTTTATTCGTGCCCAGGAGAGGTGTGCCGTGACTGGGATGCTCAATTCAGAAAAATCAGCCCATCTTTTCCAGGAGGTTTTATGATTTTCAGAGCTCCACCACGGTGGAGATTGAACTCACTCCCCAGCCAGAGTGCACTCTCTCCTGCCTGGGTCACAGTCATTGAAGCCCTGGAGGTTTGAACACGTGTGTGCGCGCGCGATCGCGATCGAGCAAGAGAGAGTGTGTGTGTGCGCGCGCTATGGTTTGGTCTCAGCTTTGGTGGGGACACCCCCCCCCCCCCCCCTTCCCCCCACCCCGCCGGGAATTATTTTGTTGTAAGATAAGTAACAGTGCTTTAATGCCGATTTCCTTTGTCATTTCAGACTGCTGGCAAAAGTTTCCTATATGTAATTAAATAAATTTATGAATAAAATACACACATATCATAGTATGCATTCAACACATCATGTTTATATTTCAAAGCAATTTAAATATGAAGGGGACATGGTTTTGTGGATTAACAAATCCATTATTATTATTATCCATTATTACAGTATTCTATTAATACTAAAATTGTATCTTTTATTCTATATCAAATTCTATTGATAAATTCTATTCTTAAAAAAGTGCATTAGATTAAACTGGGAAGGGTCATAAAACTTGCATATTGTTATCCTAGGTTTACTGCTTCTAATGTTCTCAATTGTAAGTCGCTTTGGATAAAAAGTGTCTGCTAAATGAATAAATGTAAATCTGTTGTGGTTTGATGCTGTCTCTCCTGCATACAAAATGGTTAATTCATTTTGTAGTATATCCTATGGCTAGCAAGTTTAACCCTCCTACCAGATATTGTTATTTGGATTATATCCATCGAACAATGATTCATTATATTTGAATAACCAACAGTGTTAACTTTTGCCTTTTTGACATTGCCAACGTGTTTTTCCAGCACGTGTGTCAAGCAAGTAGGCTACACTCACAAATACATTACATAAACAGAATGTAGAAACAAAAAATGTCTGAGATGATCCACTGTTTATGACTGCAAGATTCTAAGTTAAGGTAGGCTAATTAACATTCAGTGACTTGCTAATAGCATTCTATCATGCGCGCGATCGCAAGTGATTGAGTGTGTGTGTGTGTGTGTGTGTGTGTGTGTGTGTAAGCGATCGCGAGCAAGAGAGAAAGAGAGAGAGAGTGAGTGAGTGCGATTGAGTGAGCAGGTGTGTGTGCGCGCTCGAGTGAGTGAGCCTGCCGCGAAGCTCAATGCAACTATACATTTTCATTTTTTTGCAAACATCTTTCAGTTTCAACGAAGCTTAGTCCCAATGTCCACATATGGGGACATCAACTTTAGCAGCATGGTAAATATTTATTGTTTCAAAAGTTTGTCAAATGTGCATGCCGTTTTAATCATACAACACTATTATGCATAACTTAAAGGTATAGTGGAGGATTTTCTTTATCTGGGTGGGTAGCCTATACTATTGGTCCACCTAAGTGTCGTCCCTATGGAGTTTTCGCTTTCTGCGCATGCGCACTTTCAGGTGTATTATGTGTGATGAGTTACGGTTTCAGACATTCCTTTGAAAATGACTGAGGGTCGAAAGAGAAAAAATGTATACGAAGTGTATGATAAGAAGAGAAAGGCCGCAGAATATAGAAACAAGACCAGAGTGATTTTGGGTGAATATTTCACACGCTGCGTGCGCTAAAAGCACAGGTTGGGCTTCCCACTGATGCCGCAGTCGCGAAGATTCTACTAGACAGGTAAAGTTTGTCATGCTATTTGGAGAAATCCATTTAAAATCACTGCTAGTAAAAGTTAATGGAAGCTATTATTAGCGATGCTAATAGGCGTTCCCTCTCGGGAGCAAATAGAGTTTTGCGCATGTGCATTTTTAAACAAATTGGAGAGGGCGGGTCTTCTCTAAAATTTGGAAAGATCCTCTGCTATACCTTTAACAAGAATCAACAATGAAATGTTATTAGATTGTTTACCTTGTGGAAGTATTGGCCTGGAGTGGCTGCGTGACATGTGACCTGTTTTCTCCGCCATCTTTAAATTATTTATTAATTTTTTTTCTCTTCTGACGATGGCAGTGTAAGTGTCCTCGTTTGTGAAAAACATGTTCCAGTTACACAGAATTGAGTATTATGCTGCACACAACCAAAAATGTGATGTCCCCGTATGTGCACGCAGGGTATAAAGTGCATTCTGGGACCACTGACAGCATTTTTTGACAGTGTATATCATTATATTTGCATGGCAAGGTGAGGACAGGTTCTTAGTCTCTTATTCACATCTCAGTATTGTTGCCACATGTGCAAGGTTGTTTACTTTATTTTTGACTGTAGAATTTCATGAATCAGACCACAACTTAACAGCCTAAATTATTAGCATGTTGTTTTTTTCCACAACTGCACACACTTTACTATTAAATAAATGTGCTAATACACATACTTATAGTGAGCCCCCAATGGGTCTTTAGGTGAGGGGATAACAAGTTTATTTTTAGAGGCCTAATCATGGAAATCTACTTATTAAACTTTAAACTTCAGGATCATGTCAACCACATCAGAAGAGAACCCAGGTCAGGAATGGTCACAAGGAGGTTTTGGATAATGATCAAGCTCAAAGAAAGAGAGGTGGGTGGGGAAAGAGACTGTGAAAGGGAAAGGTTAGGGGAGAATGGAAAAAATAGAACTTGAGAGAGGAGTTGGAACTACTGAGGTTTGGAGAAACTGTTCTTCTGATTGCATCGGTGCTCAAATAAACAACCACATAACAGTCTCTTCAGAATAAAGCTGTGATGTAGGGACAGGAAGGCTTTCATTTTGGGAAATGCTAATGTAATCTATAGGGGGTATTACTTAATGCGATAGAGAATGAGAAAGGACAAAAACCGACCACTTTAATCTGGAAATTTTTCATGACATGCTTAGGGTTTGAGCAGAGTTGAGCTATTTTTGCATGTCATTTATTTTGATTAACTGTGTAATTCACTAGTTTTGTTTTGTATAAAGAATTCATTATATGGGTTTATTTTGTTTGATTTTTGATTGATTTGATCTTGACTTTATGTGGTTTAAATGCTCATCTTCTGCTTGGGTCATTTGTGTAAGTAAAGCATCCTCTTGTGTGTGATTTACTTTGGTGTAAGCCATCAATAAATCTTGGTGACTCCTATTTAAACGAACCTGAGTTGTGCCTGTGGGTAGTGTTGTCATACCAAATACATTGGAATACATCCGATTGCTTTCTCAACTGTTACGTTCATTTAAGACATAACCGACTGTGTTTGCATGGATACTCGCCAGGATGTACATTTTGACATATTTTTGACCATTTAAGCACAATAATCCGCGAAAGAGAACTGAATTTGCGATCACATGCTGTCTGAAAGGCAGTTTTTGTGCACGTACTAGACCTGCACAGCAAAGGGGAATGTAACTCAGCCGGAAAACTAGAACCCACCAGTGTGCAGAGCCACGCAATATAATATAATGGCATTTGCAATTTGGGGCATTTTAAATTAGAGATGTTCCGATACCCTTTTTCCCTTCCCGATACAGATTCCGATACCTGGACTCAGGGTATCGGCCGATACCGAGCACTGATCCGATACCTGGGTGTGTACAGTATCTATACAGCTGCAATTCATACTAGCACTCTATGAATTGATTGAATTATTTTACGGCATGTTTCAGACTTATCCCTTCATTAAACATGAACAAATACATACAGTGAACTAGAGTATTTTTATTATCTGACATACATTTCACAGCAATATATTTTTTAACTTTCTTAAGTGAAAAAGTTAAAACGCAACCACACATCTAATACTGTAAACTGAAAAAGGTATTTTAGTTTTACAATATAACTGCATAAAAACTGCAACAAATAAATCTAGGAATCTAAAAAATGATATATGAATAATATAAGAAAATAATCTCTTTATATTTTAATGTCCATAAAGAATTTTGTTAAATAAATGGCATTTCAGTTTTGACCGTGGCTGGTCACCCAGAAAAATAAACTCAATACGTGTTGTCGGTTATATTTATCGCTCGTTGGCTGTCTTTTGAAAACTTTTCTCTTTGTTTGAATGAGGGGTAACGCGTCTTCAAATGCTTTAAGTTACTCGTGTCGAAGTTGCTAATACTTGTTCCACCCCTCGAAATTGCAGTATGGCATACGGGACATGTCGCCGTTTTCCTGGCTGGTTGGTCCAGTCTAAAATACTGCTAAACAGCGGACACACTGCTATCGCGCACGCGTTTTCTTCTTCGCTGCTCTAAACAGTGGTTGCTTGTGGCAACAGCACAACTTCCTGTGTCGCCACGAGCAACCACTGTTTAGAGCAGCGAAGAAAAATTGATCTCCGATTTGCTGCGTTATGCAAAGCTAGCGTGCATAACTAGATATTGTTTAAGAAAATGGTATCGGATCGGTGCATGGGTAGAAGTACTCGCCGACACCGATGCCAGCATTTTTATTGGTATCAGCGGCATTTCCGATACTAGTATCGGAATCGGAACAACTCTATTTTAAATTATTTTAAATACAAAAACCAGGAAAGATGCTTTTCCATTGCCGCAGTTTGAAGAGCCCTTGGACGGTGTTACCGGGGCAAAATGGTTTACGACACTTGAATTTTATAGTCAGGATGAGGCTGCTAAAAAAAGATAGGGCTAAGACAGTTTTCAATTCAATATGATGCCATTCAGGTTGTGCAATGTTCCTAGCACTTTTCAGTGCCTCATGGAGCATATGTTTGGCGACTCCTGGTATCAATGTGTTTTGTTATACTTGGATGATTTAATTGTGTTTTCTTCAACAGCATTTAGAAAAGTTAAGTAGGTGTTTGTACCTTGGTCATGTTTCGATGGAAGTGGTTGCTACAGATCCAGATGAGGTGGTAGCAGTACGAGATTGGAGAACCCCGAATAATTTGGCAGAACTGTGATCTTTTCTTGGATTTGCCATTTATTAGCGTAGGTTTATTGCAGGTTTTGCAAAGATGGCAGCACCATTGTTTTAGCAATAGATACCAGCTTTTCAGCAAGTTACAACCAGTTGCTTTTGCTAGTCGGGGGCTTAGGCCATCTGAAAAGAACAAGTAGAACTATAGGAGTTCCTTGCACTTAAGTGAGCAGTCTCTGGAAAGTTTATGGAAGCTTGCTAGGTGCATCTTTTACAGTTTATACTGACAACAACCCATTACGATATCTGGATACAGCCAAACTTGGCATAGCAGAGCAGAGGTGGCTGCAATTAAGACTTTGAAATAACATCCTGGGAATCGAAATTGAAATGCAGACACGTTGTCTCATCAGTATTTGGAATCACAGTTATCTGAAGTTCTTTGGGGAGGGAGCACTGTGAAGAGAAAACCTCTGTGTGTTCGGTCTGAGATTGTTACTTTTACAGGTTACTCAGGGGTAGATCTTGCCCCATTGCAGAAGGATGGTAGGTTTATTGGAAGGAAAGTAGATTTTCAAGTTCAAAGGAGCGAGCTAAATTTGGGGTAGGTACTAAGGAGCTTGTCCGATAGTGGGATTAAGGAGAAAGAATGCAGCATTGTATCAGTGCATTTATGCTTCAGGCGGAGGACAGGAGGTCTTTCAGATGGTTGTGCCTCAGTGTTTGTAGCAGAATGTGCTTTCGAGTCTTTGGTGCGGCCACGCTGTTATTGGCCATGTATGGCAAATGATATAGAGCAGTGGTGTCATGAGTGTGGAACGGGCATTCTTCTTTAAATTGGGCCCTTAATGGGGAGAATTCAGGCCAGTCGACCACAGGTAGTGGCAATAGATTTTAGCGTTTTGGAGCCTGCATCGGATGGTAGGGAAAATGAGTTGTTATTAACAGACGTTCTCTCCAAATTTACTCAAGCTATACCCACAAATGAGCAGCAAGCTAGTACAGTATTGGATGTGTTGGTATAGCATTGGTTTAATTTGGTAGATTTGTCTTGTATAAGGAAGTTATTTTAGTTCATTTTGTGTGTTTGATTGTTTGTTAGATTTGATCTTGCCTTTATGTGGTTTAAATGCCCATCTTCTGCTTGGGTAATTTGTGTGAGTAAAGTGTCCTTGTGTCTGTAATATACATTTGTATAAGCCATTAATTAATCTTGGTGACTCCTATAGGGTGGGTCATGTAACACAAAGGAGACTTGACTTATTTTTATAACAAGGAAGGATGCATGCAGAATGCCATGGTGCAGCATTTATTTTATTACAACATGCTACAACATAATCCACATTAGGTCACAGTAGGAAGTTATTACAAACACTCAAAGTGAGTTTGGAGCAAAAACATGGTATAAATCATGAACTTTCATGTGCAGTTTTCACTCATAAATGAACTAATGGTGCTTGCTGACATTCAGAAAAACCATGCATGCAGTAAATAGCAAATTATATAGTAGAGTCAGGGATATAAAGACCAGACCGGCTAATCGCACACTGGGTATTACTGATGTATTTTATGTTGTAGAATGAAATGAGTAGTGCTGTTCCAGAATCAATAAGGATGTTTAGTGTGTTCTAGTGCGTAAAATCATGGTTAGCATCTGGGGACAGTGTCACGGTGAGGGATCTACTTTGATGAAAGTAATTATTCTTGTAGTCCAGCTGAATGGTGGAAGATAAGAGACAAAACCCATGACTCTTTTGGCCACATCTGTGAATGTCTTTCATTCACCTTTTTCAGCTTTGTCCTTTAGTTATCTTACTCACACATCAACACACCCCAAAGCAAGAAGTAGGACCTCATTGGACAAACCAGATAAGTTAGTTCTAATTTTAGCCAAGTAGATCAAAGCTCTCTCGATTATCCAACTCTCCAATATCAAACGCTGATGAGGTCACAGGCATCGGAAATGAGCATGAATGATCCACATTCCCTTTGAGCAGCTCAAACTTAGAAGGCCAATTAACTTTTCTAGAGTAGGTTTCATCTCAGAAGAGATTGCAGTTCTCAGGATGCCGCTGTGCACCTGCTGTACATTTGTCAACCCCTTCATATGGATTGAGGAACACTCCTTTTCAATTCGAAGCATGTTCATGAAATCCTTTATTACTCTCTACTCATTTCATAGTTAAAATAACCTTAACATTTTGAGCATGAAATAACAATCCACTATTTAAAAAAAGCCATCTGGAAAAGATACTTACTTAAAAAACAATTAAAAAAAACACCCTCACACTAATGCAAACTCATATTGGACAATGTGAAAGTGGCCTTCCAAAGTTGAATCTGCATGGCTCACCATCAAATTCAAATCCTGCAAATAAATGACAAGGAGTTTCTCATTTCATGCAACGGATACAATGAATGTTCACAGAGGGATGAAACAGGCTCTCACGAAGACCACCCACATAGAGAGCAGCAACATGACACTGACAGCCTTCTATGGCCTATACAGAGACACTCTTGGGAATGAGGAATTTTGTCCATGGCTTTGATGTCTACATGCTTTGTATTGTCCAATGCAAACGCTTACATCCATGCACTGGCATTCATGCACATGTCCATATGCTGAGGAGGCCATTATTCATGTGGACAAAGACTTGCACGTGTCTGTAAAGAGGCGATTCTGGTGTCTAATGATCCTTATAATGACAAGAGCACAAACAGAGGAATGTTGGGCTAAAAATAGCCGTAAAACTTTTTCCATCCCTGTTTCCTATCCTAAGTTCCAAGAGGTTAACGGACCTGGCAAAGTTTAAAAAAGGCATGTTTTGGCAGAAAATAAAGTTTTGTTAAAGTTAAAGCTTTGTAATCCTGATTTTGCATGGTTTGTCACTTTCTCAGGTCAAGTGAAGCGTGAACATCAGACGGTGAACATTGCTGCAGAAACAAGATTGTGTTGTTGCAAAGTACCGGTCGAGGAGAAAATTACAATACAATATAGACAGGTAGAGACGACAGCCCGGATAAAAGCCATGCATACCAGCCTCCTATGTTTCTGCCGCTGCCTCATAAGATGCAGTATTCCGGAGGCTGCACATAGTCCTGTTGTAAATAAGACAACATCTTTATTGCAAACCCTCCATGTTGCTGATGTTGTTGTTGTTTTTGGTGTATACCTAACGCAACATCATTGCCATAGAAAGCAATGCAGATATTCCAGAAAATGAAAGAGCTGCATGGGACACACATATCGGATCTAAACAGTTGTGATGCACAGTGTGGACAGTCAGTAATTTAGATCAGATTCCAATCTGATACACAAATAATCGGATTTGGATTAGCTTATGCAAACAACAAGTGTGCATTGTCTGTATGGAAAATGTGCATGGAAAGTACTCACCCCTTCTCCCTTTTCTTAATTATTCTGTATAATTCCAATTTGAGTAGAAAGGATTACTTAGATAATGCTTTAGAAAATTGAGAGGGTTTTTTTTTCGGGTTGTGAGTACATTTTTGCAATGTAATTAAAGTGCCCAAAATTATCCTGGGGGCCTTTAACAGCTTTCTAATCTATTGGGTGTTTTATATACTGTCAAATTACTGATTTATGTTATTAATTATACATCATAAGATCCCTTTGAAGACATATGAAGATCATGCCTCATTAGGAAGACAGGATGTCTGGACGATGAAAAAAGACCAGAAAAAAGGAGACCCATTAAGCCAAGAGAACAACTAGTCTTCCTAGAAAATCAGTGGGTTCTGTCCTATTGTATTATTATTATTTGTCTGCTTCATTTAAAAAAAAAAAAACATCAGGTCCTGATGTCAGTGCATCATTGTCATTTCAAACGTACCCTTGGAAGTGGCACACAAGTTGTGATTGAACTCAGACAGCTGCCCTGGAGCTTTACTTTGAGGGAGAAACCACAGAACCACAGCTAATGCCTTGCAGTCCCCTGATCTGAACTACTGTCAACAGATTTTCACTCCATGAAATACTTGAAAATGATTGTCATACCAAATTCTCTCTCAGCAGAAGCTTCGGCACTAATGACAATGAGATGAGATCAAAGCGACAAATGTGAGCTCAACTGTTTGCTTGACAACAGGCAAAGACACAGATAGCGCTTTTCCACCATCATGGTTTGCATGCGGGTTCCAGGCTGGTCCCAGTTGTCCAGGCTGGATCCTCTGAGGTAAGGGAGAGTCTGAATTTACTTTAACATATGAGCAAACAATTATTTTGCCTTGAAGCAAAATAATATATTTGCCCAACATTACCATTACTGTAAAGAATGTGGAGTTAGGGTGAGTCCATTGGGTTCTCTTTGGAGAAGTAACTGTTGATGAAGAAAGACAACAAAGAGACATGACATGAAGAATAGATGATGGGAAAAAGAATAGAGAATATAGCTGATTGATTCAAGAGTCAGGAGACACAAAAGACTAAGGCCTAAAAGGCTCCCCTGCCTGCATCATTTGCTTTATGTCGGATGGACTTTTCAGGAGAACTTGGTCTGGAGATTCTCCTTTCATCCCTCACCACAAGCTGAAGAGACGTATAAAAAAGTTTTGTGCCAAAGTTGCAATAGTTGTTTTTTAATTCAACCAAAACCAATGTGAAAGGCCTAATTACAGAAGAGTGAGCAACCCAGCCCTTTTTCAAATTACTGTACAGTAAGTTTGATGTTTTGTGTCCTTCATCCTGTTTTGTTTCTTTTTCTTTCCTTCATCTTGTGTGTTATAAAGAATGCCATTGACTCACTTGTGGTTTACATTTAGTCAAAGAGTGTGTCTCCTTCTGCACCCTCATGTTTCCACCCTTTTCCTGGCTTTGATCATCATGGAGACTAAACTGTCTGTCTCGTGGACTCATGCACCATGTGTCCGCTGAGTACCAATTTTACATACACATTGCTCAGAGCAAAGTGCATTGAGTTTGCATATTTACACACACTCTAGGTAAAAGAGTAGATGAAACTGAAAATAACCTTAAGCGAATCTGAATATATGATTTTCCATTTATTCTGAAATAAGTTTTTATCATTACTCAAACCTCTCAGGAATCAAATTCTAAGGCATCCAGTCAGCAATGACACAATTCTTCCAATCAACCATCTCTTCTTTACCTCCCCCCACTACCTCCAGCATCATGGGACTAACACATTCTTCCTCTGTGCATCCACAATGAATCAAACCAATCAAATGTAACCTATCATTCAAGGCTTCACTGCATGTCATTCATGCTTTAAAGTTGGTCATTACTACAGGGGTGTCTCTGTTCTTGGAGGGCCGCTGTCCTGCAGAGTGTAGTTGTGACCCCAGTTAAACACACCTGATCCAATCAAGGTCTCTATTTGCACCAGAAGCTTCCAGGAAGGTGTGTTGGAGCAGGAGGTTGGCCTTCCAGGAGCAGGTTTAGACACCCCCACATTAAGACTTCTCTCTTCAGTCCATGACCCTCAACTCTAAATGTAGTTTTCACATTCCTCTTCCGCCTCCAAGAGACTTACTCATACAATCTCAATTTCAGCAGATTGATGTCTTGAGGTGTGTTACTCTAGATGACCTAAGGCTCTCCTTTGAGAATCATGTTACAAGAACTGTCAGGGCTTAACATAAGGATGCCCAATACTCTTATTTAGATTCTGCTCCAGGCCCTGATCACCTTGTGGTTAAATACTGCTAATAAGTCTCCATCCACAATCTTTTTACTTGACCTGCCATTCATTCCTCTTCCCCACCTGCCAATTCATGTGAGAATACAAGGCATAGTTTCGGCCTCACACAAAGATGTCATTGTCTTAAAAGCCTACATTTAATTTGGTCTATCATCAAACATCACAGCCCAGCTCAGTTCAGACTGTGCAAATGGCCACCTCTTTAAAACACGCCAAAGCTATACATCACACGGTGACTCACATAGACAAATAAACTTATACCTGGATATTCTGTAGCTACTCATTGTCTTGGACATATGTAGATATGCTTTCACCAGATAATTTTAAAACTGTAGCATTCCATCTTACTCCAAACTGCCCTTTAGTCTAGTTTTTCCAAGCTATAGAGTTTATGTGAGAATGTGATGAAATGTTGAATGACTCTTATTACCACTAACAACATTTGAGCATTTGAAAAGTACTGATCTAGTAAATCAAATCTAATTTTGGACATCCAGGATGCATAGATAAGACTTGAAGGCATGCTGGGACTTTGGCAGACCTTGGAGCCTAGACCTCATTGTGGAATATTGCAATACACCCCAACCACTACAAGATTGAGCAAGGGACAAAGACATCAAAGTAGAATTACACAGGCTGTTTGATCTCTTTCCGTTTTCCCCCTCATTTTAACATCATGCTGTACTGTTTACACTCTGTTCCTCATTATGCTCTTCATCCATCAGACTCATTCCTCATTATGCTCACTCCTCGATCAGGGAAAAGAACGTGACTTTAAAGACGATGTCAGAAAACTTCAGTTCCAGTTTCTAAGCGTGAGGTAATATTAGTGTGTAATTTGTGTTTATGGTAAGTGCAAGCCTCATGTGAGTGCAAGTCTCGTGAGTGCAAGTCTCATGTGACTGATGGATTTTAGAAAGTAACAATTCACTGATTTATCACTTGCTCTTTCACTAAAATGTAATGTTTGTGCTTTGACAAATGGGAATGATATAGATTTTCTTTTAAATGTTTTACGTAGATGTCTGCTCTTCTAAGATAAAATAAATTCAGAACTATAAATGGGCAGCAATTAAAGCATTGGATAGCCACATATTACGATAAAAATGCAGTTTTGGACAGTGCGCAAAGGTTTTTAGCACGATCATCGCATTCAGGTAATAAATACAGCTCTGGTGTTGGTGGGGCTTCATTTATCAAATGTGAGATTCTGGCAGCTTTGGGATCGTTCACACAAACAACCTCTGCAGATCCTGCAAGTCTGGGTGTTAGTGAGGGAAGTCGTTATAGTGATGTAGATCAAGCATTTTCATAGGCCATCTCTGTGATTTCTATTGAGAAAAAAAAGTATCTCCATTTTGAGTGGAAGAGGCCACAATAGCTTCACCTTAAGGCCTGATATACTTCAAGCGAAAACAAAGAATGACTTGGATTGACATAATTTTGGAAAAAAAAACAGGCTAACTGAAGTTTGTTTGGAGTTCGTTTCAGGAATTTTCAAGTGAACTTTCTGAAAAATCGGAACTCTTCTCCAGTTTATTTCTTCTGTTTAGTCTGTCAAGATCAGCTGCGAGTAAAAACATAAACACACTGGAGAGCTGCTTTAAAGTATAAGTATATTTTTGTAGTTGAAAGTGACACTGCATTTTAAGTTTAATACTGTAAAGCTTCTTGCTTTAAAGAAATCTATTGTATAAAGTACTAAAAATACGTGACTGGAGTACCAAATTGCAGAGCTGGTGCAAACATATATATATATATATATATATATGAAATGCCTCTCAGCAGCGTGGATGGCACCGGGATGTTAGCTATATCGCTGCAAAGGTATTTAGAACTTCTTTTTACCCTTAAGCGAGAACGAAAAAGAACTGTGTTGTGAGTGGGGCCTCTACTGGAGTAAGGGTCTTTTCCCCCATCTGGCAGTCATAAGTGTTTCAAAGTGTGTGAGCATTTGTGTACAATGTGTTTGTATAAATGTTTGTCAAATTTCTTACCAAGGTATTGTATAATGTGTGTGTGAGTGTATGTGAAAACAGAGACACTTGTGCCCGTGGCGTCAGGGAGAGCTCGTGACTGTGCCTGTTTAAGTCCGCTAACAGAACAACCATCCTCAAACGCAATCACGCAACCCACAGATGGCCCACAGAACACAGACAACCACACAGAAACTAACAAGGAACCATAATAATCCACAACCCCAAAGCATTGACACATAAACCAGGGAGAATACAAACTTCCCTCAAAACAGAACAGTTGTGTTGTTTTCACAGCACCTCCCACCTGTTGTAGTAGTAGTTAGTTTGTCACATAACCTGCACTTGAACTTGAACATGTCCAGTAATTTCATTACTAATTATATTGCTATTCAATGGAATTAAGTGGTTGATGAAATTTGAATGTAATATTATAAGAAATACTGAGACTAAATTTACTGAAAGACGTTGAGACATTTAAATAAGTAATGGATTATTGATGTTGATGTTAGCCACCATGGTGAATGTGACTTCAACAAGTATAACATGATGGATCAACATTCAATTCAACCAATCAGATTTGAGTGGCACGTTTACAGTTTATGTCAAGTTTAGTCTTAAAACTAGGGTAAGGTGCTTTACATCAGTGTTATTCATCTATCATTTCCCCCCTGATTTTAGGGAGACTGTAAGTTATGGGTAGGGTTATCAATACCTTTACAAAAAACGAATTGAACAATAATAATTGTGTTAATTACAGTGACAATAAATGAAGAACTCACTATTTGTGCACTATTTGTATTTGTTAACAATTAGAGACTACAATATATTTACTATGAATTAACTACACCGTAAAAACAAATTTGTTCAGTTTACTTAATTCAATTGTGCAAACTCATTGCCTTAATTTAATTAAGCATGACTTAAATGCATCAAGTTCTTCTTACTTAATCCATTTCAGTTTTGTCAACATAAAGGATTAGTTCACCTAAAAATGAAAATTTCCTGATAATTTACTCACCCCAATGCCATCCAAGATATCCATGTCTTTCTTTCCTCAGTAGAAGAGAAATTATTTTTTTTAAGGAAAACATTTCTGGATTTTTCTTCGAATAATGGACTTCAATGGCCACCAACGTTTCAAAGTCCGAATTAAAAGGGCTTTAAAGTGCTTCAAAGGGCTGTGCATGTTCCAAGCTGTGGAATAGGGTCTTATCTAGCGAAACGATCGGTCATTTAAAAAACAAAAACAAAAAAAAAAGTATACTTTTTATAACCACATTTGTTCGTCTTGTGCTGGTCTGCGACGCGCCAGGCATTGCGTCATCATGTATGCAAGATATTGTCATAAATATAGAGGGATAATATCAACTCAATTAAAAGTTTATGCAATAAGTGTTAGCAATAAAATGTTAAAATATCATTATTATACATGACATTTTTCATGTTTTTTTTTTTGCTTTGGCAAAATGTTTAATGTTTACTTTTTTACTAAATTGTTTTAAGTAAGTTCAACAAATTATTGGACATTAAGTAACGTTAACTAAAAAGTCTTAGTAAGAACAACTGTTAGATTTGGTATTCTGCTTCACAGGTCTTGAATTGGATTATTACACAGGGTTTCGTGACAGTATTGATTTTGCCATCATTTTCAACATTTAATAGGCCTGATCAGTGATAAATCTATTTGCAGATTTTAATTAAAAGAACAAACAAACAGACAAACCCATTAATAGGCCAAACTTAAATCTAGTGTGTTGTTATTTAGTGTGCAATAACTTCTCTTATTCTGGTATGATCTTTGGGAACCACCGCTCTGTGTTTGAATAAGTGCAAATAAGTCCTCCGTCAGAGGCCGCTTTTCTGTATTTCTGCTGAAAGGATGAGCAACCTCATAAAACACATTATTTTCATTCTAAATATAAAATAAAATAGTAAAACTTTATACTAAGGTCTAATTTGTTACCATTAGTTAATGCATTAGCTAACCTTAACTAACAATGAGGAATTCATTTTACAGCTTTTTTTAACCTTCATTAATGTAAGTTAATAAAAAAAAATATATATATTCATGCTAGTTCACTCTGCATTAACTAATGGTAACAGATACAACGTTTTATTGTAATAATGTACAAGTAAATTATGAGATTAACATTAAAATTAAGATTTGCTATTAGCCATTTGTATTGTATGCACTTGAATGTACTGTAATACTTCAGAATGGATCTGCCCTTCAGACATCTACTAAAGAGAATAAGGGAAGCAAGACTTCCCCAAAATTGTATCTTATAAGCTCCCAATGTTAGTGGTTCATTATATTTTTTGCATGTTTTTCTGGTCAACCTCCAAACTGTGGTCACCGGTTTTTGTCTAGCAGGTTTGTAAGGCTTTTCCTAATGCCTCAACCACTCAAAAAACGAGGAAGTTCTTCTTTCTTCTCAAAATTGTTCTCTGATTCATGTGTCTTTTAAAAAAAAAAAAAAAAAAAAGCATTTACAACTCTCATGTCTAAAAATAGCTTCAGAGAATGTTATGATTTTGTTTCTGTCTTTGACTTGTAAACATGTTTACTACCAATATACCGTAGTATTGGTGGAAAAGGAGGCGATTTCCTTCCAGTAAGCATTTGGAGTTATAATAAGTTGAAGAGACAGACTCAGTTACTGTTTGATGTGGTTCGTTTTCCGACTGGAATTCGTGCTGACGATCCTTCTGCCGTTTGAAGCTCTTGTTGGTAATGAAGTGGTAATCTGCCTACATGGAAGATCACCCTTGTATCTAGAGTTCACAGTGTCAGCCGTACGGTTTACACACTCTTCTGTGACACTAATAATGTTGTCTCGAAAATCCACATTTACAACTTGCTGGGTAAACTCCAGACTTGTGGCATTCTCCCCCATGGATGTGTGCATGTTTGAGGCCCAACCACCATTCTCTACGCAGTGTTGGGGAATGACTTTATAAACAAGTGCTTTAAGCTATCTTGACTGCATTTTTTCAGTAAAATGACAGTAGCTCTTTTGTTTTTTCTCCACTTTTTCTGATATGAAGCACTGAGAATCCGACATTGAAAGAGTTTGTAGTTAGTTGTGTTTTAATAGTAGCTTGTAGCATAGCTTAAACTACTGTAGCTTAAATGCCCACTGCACATTTTTTGATTTTGGGTTATCCAAGACGAAAGCTGGCCAATCGTGGTGATTTCTGTGGTCGTGGCTCTTTAACGCTGGTCCTACCTCGAACGAGGCTCAAAGATGGCCGTTGTCACAGTCTTGAGACCAAAGATAGCTTGTGTAATTTTCTGATAGTGTCAGAGATTTAGCACGATCATCTCACAGTGTGTTTGCTGCTACGACCTCCGTCCACTGACTAGCCAATAAAAATGCACCACAAAACAGAGTATTGATCAATGAGACATGGTGCTAAAACTTACTTACTTCAAGCTCCATTTGCAAAATTGGCCTCTTTTCCCTATTCATGTCCTATTCATATTTCCTCCTTTCAGCGCACATAAAACCACGATTAACAATTCACTCCGCACCGAGAGACGCCAACAGACACTTCGTCAGGTTTTGTCGGATCAGTGCTAAGAAAATTTTAAAACTCAAATCTATATTTTGTGTACAGTTATTTAAATATGTCATCCGGGTATCGCGGACTCACTCTCTTGTTTCAAACAAATGGAGCTGCTGCCATTTTGTGACAATTGTTTTGTACACTGTAATGGATTATAAGTAGTGTGACCAGACGTCCCGAAAAATTCGGGACAGTCGCGAAATCTAAGCTGTTGTCCCGAATCCCGAATCCGGCCCTAATTGTCCCGAAAATTACACTAAAGCAAAATCTTGACTAGTTATTACTACTAATTAGTCATGATAAAACATTAAAAACTGTCTGTGGAGGTTGAGTCGTCCTGCTGCCGCTCATTGGCTGCAGCATCTTTTTTGTTTCTGTTTTTTAAATTCTACAAAGATACCATAGACGCGAATTTAGATATGCATTGATGAGCTCATTTTCATTAATTGATTTGTTGACATGGCTGGTGTACCGGAACCCCAACACACCGCAAAAACGCAAGTTTAGTTTGAACTTGCCTTGCTAGCAACTGCTTTCCCCGCAGAAGCTTTGCATTTAAAGAGCTTATAATTTATTAAAAAAAAAACTTTAAAAAAAAGAAACGCAATCATTCACAAACTGTGCCTGTGCACAAGTGTGGCTTGCAATAACTCAATCTCAATAACAACTTCTGTAGATACATGACAGAAATAAAGTCATACTGGATAATAATAAGTGTAATGTGTAATGTGTTTCTCTATTTTCTGTTCTGTTCATCTTTCCTTCAGCGATTCTGCTTGTTAACAGCAGGTGTTCATCACTAATGCTCAACAATCACTTACATATTCACTTATTATCTCACTGCAACACTGCATCAACGTTACACTACTCTTTGTATTGTGGATTTTCCTGTGGGGTTGAACGGGTTAACAGTGTAAGATAAAAAGACACACCCACAAAATGTATTTTAACAGTAATAAACTGTAAGTTATAAAACAGGTATATACTGGTTGCCAGTAGTATACTGAAAAATCTTGTTTTTGGGTCGCCGTTGTGCTGAAGAGTAGAGCCTGTGCTTCAGTCCAGCAGAAGATCTACAAACGTTGATGATACGCTGCGTGTTGCTTTATTTAACAGGCAGTGACTGTGTAGTTGCTGGTCCAGTGGAAATATTTTTATGTCCAATAGTTTTTTAGTGGTCTCAAATGAAATAATTTCACAGTAATACTTTGCTCACGTTATTAATGCATTATAAATTTTAGTTAATACATTTAAATGATAGTTGGTCGATTTAAGGCAGTCGGTTTCTGCAAGTGAAAATAGTTAACTCAAGTTTTAAGTTTAAACATTTTTACAGTAACATACTGTAGATTACAGTAAATAACTGTACAATTTACAATAAATTTTACTGTAAAAAAAACCTGGTAAGGTCTAACAGTGTGGACAATTAAAGCCATACAATACCAAGGGAGGCTGTTATTCTGTCTGTAGTGTGTTTTCAGCTCAACCTTTTTCTTTTACCTCTTTCTTGAGGATGTTACGGAATCACCAACAGCATTCAGTGCAGTGGACTGCCCCAAAAACAGCATTAACATAGGCAATGTAGAGGGGAGATTCAACACATGATTGTGGACAATGTGTTTGAAATGTTAAGTTAAGAAAACAATCCGCCTAATGGCTCTGTATTTATGTATTTTCTTTGGGCCTTTGAAGTGAGGGGCCACATTACATGCTCCCATCACACCAGTGCGACTGCAACAACACAAGAGCACTTACTCTGACCTCGCACTCTCAGAGCCACTCCATTGATTTTCAAGCAGTGTTGGTTTCATCAAAGCAAAGGAAACAACTTGGGAAGATCATATGCGTGTCTGATGCCACAGGCAGCCTCTCATATTTTAAAGGTCTTCAGGCAGATTGATAGGAATGCAGATATAAATGAAAAAGACTTTGAAATAATGAAAACGTAATGACTGTTATAATGTTGGGCGAACAGTTTCATGTGATAAAAGCTTTGCGAGAGATTATTGTTATTGCCTTTTACTCTTCAGTTAAGAACTGACATCGGCCCTCTTTACAAAGCATGGTTAAATGCTGCTAATGCAAACATCACTATTATCGCTCATATTTAGGGTTACAGATTTTTTTATAGTGCAGACTGAAAAATGCTACAATGGGACGCAATGATGATGTCATGCTTACATGTTCCTCACGGTTTATTTTATGCATTCAATATGAGGAACCCAAAAAGGTTTGGGTGTTTCTACATCTAAGCCCTGTTTTACCTGATATTTACATCCATCTTGGGTGATTCAGGTGATTATCCTCTGTGACTGTTAGTAAATGGTTTTCATTGAGGACATGGAGCCATTTTAAGGTTTGCTGGTGATACTTGTGTGATCTTTTGTATATTAACAACATCAGAGATTAAATCATTGGGTAACACTTTATTTTAAGGTAATGTAGTTACATGTTACTACATGTACTTACTATAGTAATAACAGTAAATGATGCATAATTACAAGTAGCTAACCCTAAACCAAACCCTAACTGTAACTGTAAGTACATGTTGTTAATTAATATTACTCAGTACATATTTGAATAAGTACAATGTAACTATGTCACCTTAAAATAGTGTAACCAATCATGGTTGATGATGTCTTAAAGGGGTCCTATTGTGCTTTTTTACTTTTTCAACTTGAGTTGGCCGTAATGTTGCTGTTTGAGGATAAAAAAGATCAACAAGTTTACAAAGCTCAAAGTCAAAGGGAGATATTTTATTTTATTGAATCCACTGCTTAGAACTCATAAAGTTACTCATTTGAATAATCCCCGCCCACTGAATACGTGAAAAAGTTGGCGAGGCCTGGTTGAGCTGCGCTAGAGAAGATTAAAAGTGTTGTCAGTGTTTTTTTCCACCCTAGAAAAAGTTTGTCTTAAGTGAGGCTGACGAACTTCGAGAGGTTCAAATTTATTTGAAACAATGTTCCTGAAGATTATAACCTCAACGTTTGTCTGTGCGCTGCACATTTTATGGAGAACAGCAGACAGACAGAGCACAATGCAAACTCCACACGACACATTCAACATCCATGTCACTGAATAGTGAACGGAAAGAACTGAGAGCTTAAATAAACACGAAAGGATAATCAACAGAACAAGGAACAGGTGTGAAACTCAATCATAAGGAAAACAAGGAAAATGAAAGTAACCACAACATGACTTTGACAGAAACTTATGGAAGCTTGTTTCCGCAACAGAATAAAACAATTTAAAAGAAAATTGCGACTTTTTATCTAGCAATTCAGACTTTTTTTCTTTACAATTGCTAGTTTATATCTTGCAATTGCGACTTTATATCTTGCAATTCTGACTTTATAACTTCCAACTGCAAGTTTTATATCACATAATTCTGAGAAAAAAGTCAGAATTGTGAGATAAAAAGTCGCAATTACCTTTTTTTAATTCTTATTCATAGAATCATGATGACAATAAATTGATTGTTGTTGCTGATCATGGTAATATCTTATAAGTTGGTATTATATCACAGCAAAAACCCCAGTGTTAAATGAACTCTCCTGGGAGTTTATTTGGCTCCAGCCTCAAGAGTGTTAAGTGTTAAAATATGAGTGTTAAATTAACACTCAAGAGTGTTATCGTTAATAAGCTAATTAAGTGATCAATTGAGTGATGATTGACCATTATTGAAGACATCTGATGTCAACAAGCAGAATCACTGAAAGAGAAAATCTAATTATAAGTCACCATTATGTTGATCAGTGTTTGCTTTAGTTGGCCAGTTGACCCTTACATTATTAACATTAGATTTTGTTTGGCTGTTGTAACTAAGCTATGATAGCTTGATGAACAAAGAGAAAATGTGATTGAGTTATGTTTGAGCATAAATGCATAACTTGAATCTTTAAACTAATATAGAGAAATAGGATTACATTGTTGATTATAGCAGCCCTCTAAATTTATAGCTTGTGGTTTTCAGCATTTTCAGTATAATCAAAAATATTTATTTAAAGTTGTTCTGACTAAAAGACATTGAACTTTTTGTGTATTTAGACACACTTGACATCAATAATCAGCCAGTGAATCTCAACAATGGTGCATTCTGGGTGCCACCAATCAAAACTCATCCATTACTCCCATCATGCATTGCGGTATGAATAAATTATGATCTGAATTGTCTAAGTAATTCCTTTTTCCTAATTGAATATTCTTTTTGTCACCATTGTTGAGATTCATACGCTGATTCTTGATGTCTGTGTGTGCCTAAAAGAAAGATTTTTTTTTATCAGAACAACTTGTACGAAATTCTTTTTATTATTGTATATTGTCACTGGATCATATGCTGTAGATTCACTGTGATGCTGTAATCAATAACATATAGTTTTAAATGAGAGATTAAGCTCTAAATGAGTTCAGCGATTCAGGTCAAATGATGATTATGTTGAGACATAACCACCAACATCTGATCACCTTTTCTTTTTGTTTATCTGTCTGTTATACTTTGATTACAACAGTAAAATCTAAAGTTAATGATTTAAGGGTCAACTGGCCAACTAAAGCAAACACTGACCTTCATAATGGCGACTTAAAAAATTAGATTTTCTCCTTCAGTGATTCTGTTTGTTAACATCAGATGTCTTCAATAATGATCAATCATCACTCAATTGATCACTTAATTAGCTTATTAACGTTAACACTCTTGAGTGTTAATTTAACACTCCTATTTTAACACTTAACACTCTTGAGGCTGGAGCCAAATAAACTCCCAGGAGAGTTCATTTAACACTGGAGTTTTTGCTGTGTGGAAAAGAAAATGTGATATCTGCTATATTTTTTGTTTGTTTGTTTTTTAAGGAAGAAAATATTCGTACAAAAGTCGCCACCACAATGCTAGGGCTTTGATAAGTAGTTTTTGAATGTATTGTTTTGCAGTTTCTTGAGGATTTTGGGAGCTTGCTTATGCCTCCCAATAGTATGTCAAGCGAAATTGCAGGTCCAGTTGCTCAGAAAGTAATAGCACACCTCAAAAAGCCACATGATATAGGGTTATTCATGTCTGATTGAAGGAGTAACATGGCGAGGGTTTGGGTTTTGTTCAAAACTTTAACACTTAAAATGACCAACAACAATTGAGATGCTCGGATTAACAAGCACTACTAGTAGTGGACAAACCTCAGAGAAAAGTAACCAAGTGAATCATCCAAGACCAAAAGCGAGTTGTTTTAGTTGGCTTAGTGAGATACCAGATTCAAGAATGAAATGCTAACAATAATAGTTAAGAGAGAAAGTGCTAATTTGCTAATGTGCGCTCATTAGGATAACAAACAAGTCAGCTTAAGCTAAGCCATGTTTAGTCTCCTCAGATCCAATCAGAATGAGGCAACATGCCAACAATAATGTGATGACACCTCTCTGGAGAAGAAACAGACCCTCGCTCGCTTCAAAGAGTCCAGGAGTTCTTTCAAACATCAACTGGTAATAAAATACAACAAAGATTCATCACTTTTCCATGACATCAAAGGAATCTCCAGCACAAAGGATACCTGACTTCAATATTTGGGAGTTGTTCTTCATTTTGTTCTTCAGACATTCAGTTTGCTAAGCAGCTTTAGCTGTAGCATAAGTAGTAGATATTGGTGTGAAAATAATTACAGAGGAAAATGAATTACAGAGATCTTCTTGAAGATGCACAACCATGTTAGTGATTAGATTGTTAGTATCTCAGTTAGATGAGATTTCTCGAAAGACTCTGAAATTGATGAAGTCAGTCTGATTGATGCATGATTTTAGGATGAGTTTGAAGCATATCACACAAGAGCAAAATGCATGTAAACGAAAGGATGGGAGATCAGAGACTCGTGAATTAGGTGAGAAATCTGTCCCTGTCCTCTGCAGTGTTCGAGGAACAGATCCATGTGCGTTGAGAACTCCCCCTTGAGGTCGCTCAGGGTAAATACAGTATGCGAAGGCACCTTTTTGAATTAGTGATTAAGAAGTGTGTTCTCTATACCTTGTTATGTGCAGTACAAGCTTGCTGCATAAGTAAGACATTTGCTGCATTTCTGGATTTCTTTTAAGTTGTGTACAACTATCAAGGGTTATCTTACAGCTTTGCTTCTCAATGAAGTGGCTCAACGTAGAGGGTCATCGGTCTCAAATACACAACAAAAAATGATTTCTTCACATACAGAAAGAAGTCATTTGTCTTTGTAATGTTTTGTCTTGCAAGGTCCCTCTTGTCTCCCTTAAGATTACCCAAATTTTCAATTTACCTTGAAAAAATCAGTGCTGTTATGTTCCTCTGGCTCTGCCTCTTTGGTTCCCACTCGCTGTCGAGAGAAAATGAAAGAATGACAGAAGCATTTTTCAAATTACAACCCTGGCTATTTACTATTTCAGGGCACATAAGTCAAACTCTTGTCAACAAGTCTACATTTTTTTCTGTACTTTCTCCCGGCATTAAAAAGCATGCTACAGTCTTTTGAAAGTACAAAGGAAAGGAATGACCATAATTGCAGTTTGGGACAGCAGGGGAGTGCCAGCCCGGGACCTTTAATCTGCACATCTTCATTTGTCTCTCCCTGGACAGTGTGGTATATTTGTTCTCATTTAACACGACATGACAACGGTAATTTTCATAATGACCAAAAATACCAGTGGCGTGCTGTCTGTTCTCTCACTGTGCACTCTCAATATACAGTAGCCCGAGATGTATTAATCATTGTAGTGCCTTTATAACCGAGAGGAAATGTCCTGCTGATCTGACTGATGCGTGGTCAAAAGCCTGTGAGGTCACAGATGCCTCACAATAAAGGCATTTAAGGTAAAGAATAAAAAATGTTGCTTATTGCACTTGCTTCCTGGCTGAATATGACAGATAGTGCCACAGCGGTCTTGTCTGGACTGAGTAGACTGATTTATCGGTAATGTTTCTAATTGAGTGAAACAAAGTAGTAATCCCAGTTGATATGTTTTTTCTGTCTCCGTCGCTGTTTCTCACTCTCAGACGAGCTGGAACTGCTGTTATTGTACTTGGATAGACACGCAGCTCTAAAAAATGTGCGTGACGGGATAGGAATAGACCAGCGTGCAATAATATTAATAATAATAGTAAAGTCATGAAAACTATGAAGTAATAGACCTGGATAGATTGGCTCTGCGCACTCTGCGAACAAACTTCACTTGGTGCATCCGGATGATTTTTAAACAATATGTTGCATATGTAATGTGTAAACAAATGTTTATGCTCGTTCTGTGATGTAGCATAAATTAGTATGTATTTTTAGTTAGGCAACCTTACATGTCATTGAATTACAAAATGTGTCCGAGTGCAATTTATAACTCTTCACTTTACATTTTATTCCAATGGTCAACTTTAGATATCTGTAAGTACATTTGCAACTATGACCCATGCAGACAGCACAGTGTCGGCCCAGGTCCGGCCCACATCTGGCACACATGGATTCCACTCGACTCAGATGTGGGCCGGAACTGGGCCGACACTGTGCTGTTTATTAGTAGACGTCTGCTTAATATCTGCAAACACTTTGATGCTCCCCAACAGACATACTGACTATAAGTAACGTTGCAAGTACATGTCAACTTATTTACTAGCCCAAACCCCTTATTCTACTAACCCAAACCCTAACTGTGGTGTGTTATTCAATATTACATTTAGATTTCATATATGTGAAATGTTCTAAATTGTAATTGCATCATTACTAATAATTTTATAACTACAAATACAGTTAAATACACAATATACAGGTTTCAATAGAAATACAATTAAATAATTACATTCAACAGTACACAAATACAAAGACAAGAGAAGACGTAATTAGAAAATTACATATAAAATTAAATAAAGTTCAATAAAGCACATGTACATGCACATGTCCGGCTAAGTACATGTAATCTAAATGTAAACCATAATATATATATGTGTGTGTGTGTGTGTGTGTGTGTGTGTGTGTGTGTGTGTGTGTGTGTGTGTGTGTGTGTGTGTGTGTGTGTGTGTGTGTGTGTGTAATTAGCCGGATCATTTATATATATATATATATATATATATATATATATATATATATATATATATATATAAATTTAAACCAACATTTTGATTTAATTCCACTTTACATGCAGGTCACAGTCCAAAAACAATAAATTCAGTACTCAAGTATATTTTTTAAAGTTGGCTGCAGCTTAGCTATTTAAAACAAAACAAAAAATTGTTTTGTAAAGGCACATACATTAATCATACATTAATCTCAGGTCAGATCATCATTTTGATCAAAAAGATTTAAGACTATAAGTTCAGTCTTGTCCAGACTTGGAAGTACATATTGAACTATGCTGAACACGCAAAGAACACAATGTGCAGAGAACATCAAATGACCATGCGGAAAACAACTGCATAACCGCTGGCGTTCAGTGATGTACTGTATTTTGTCTGTGTATGCTAATGTGTGTGTGTGTGTGTGTGTGTGTGTGTGTGTGTGTGTGTGTGTGTGTGTGTGTGTGTGTGTGTGTGTGTGTGTGTGTGTGTGCATCTATTTACACTTTACAGTTGTCTCTGCTCAATGCACCATTAAAGTTAGGCTATCCGTGGAGGGCAGAGGTCACGGGTATTGTTGGCCATTGAACGCAGTCAATCCTATTGCTGGCTGTTGTTCTTTTAAGGTTGCAATCAAGAGAGAGGCTTGCACAGTAAATAAAGCAGCATCAAGCTACGTTTGTGTTCATGCATGCATGTGTATAAGGAGCGCTCTGGTTCTGTCTGGCCCAAGGAGGCCAGTGCTCAAAAGAGACAACCTTTGAATAATCAGACCCGCTGACATCAAAGCAAAGCGAGCCTGGGTTTAGTCTGCTCAATCTCTACAACACAGACACTAAGCAACAACACAAAAAAGCGTGTCACCGTATTCCGGCCTGTTGTTGTTGTTCTGCATGGCGAAACCCAAAACCATGTCAAACATAATGGAAAATATTTGAGGTCCTCTTTTATTAACCAAGAACTGCTTTGATGTTTGACGTCTTTATTTATTTTAAAAGAAGAAAGAGAAAGGGGCGACATGGCGTGTCAACGCTCTTCTTTTGGAGACCAGAGACGAAAAAGACAAATAATATACAACAAAACCAGAACTCCCTGGCTCCGCATAATCAATTAAACATCATTATCAGATAAATTCGGGTGTTTTAGCAAAGATCAAAGAGCAGTAGGAGATGATCAAAGTGACAGCGTTTGTTTGAGCCGAAAGCCCCGCACTGCTACTCCTCCCGTGTGATGCTGTCGGACTGTGAGCTCCATCAGCAAACAAAAGAAAAACAGTCAAAGGAAAGGCTCCTCAAAGGAAACACGCTCCTTTTATTCCTCCATTGTGAGTGTGTGTGTGTGTGTGTGATGCTGAAAGTTACATACATCCCACTTAAGTGACGACTTTGTTAAATGATCATTCGGTTTTTATCCGATTAAGCGATAAAATTACTAGAATGACAAAGCTGAAATTTGAGGATGCTAATGAACCCCAACTGACGCATCTATACTCTTTGGGACCGGCCGAAGGAATTTCAAACATCTCCTTTATTGTATACCATGAAAAGTCCACATGGCTCCAATATGAGTCAAAGCCTCAAAGCATAGAGTCAAAGTGTAACATTCCTAACTACAAGAAGAGAGCCGTAGCTGCTGTCCTTTAAGTCTTCCCCAGAACTGACATCTCCCTGCTCAGATGTTATTCTTCAGACCTCAGGAGACGTGATTCAATTCAGATATTTCATTAAAGCATATAAAAGGACATGGCAATTTTTTTTTCATTGTTTGCTTAGAAGTAGCCTATACATTTGAATTACCTATGCATCGATATACCATTAGTGAACATCACGACACCGTCCAGTTTGGATTAAAATTTAAATATGTGCTGCGAGCTTTCATCTCAATGACAAAGTTAAGAAATCGTCTGATCATAGCGATGTGGATATGTTTGCACCAGGTCTGCAATTCAGCACTCCAGTCACGTTACATTTATTCATATTGCACTTTATGCAACAGATTCCAGCAAGCAGCTTCATGTTAAACGTGAAAACACGTCAGAGATGTCCACATCAGAGAAGGCGGAGCGTCAAGTTTTACGAAAAGATATCACATCAGTTCTGTCTTTGATTTCATTTGAAGTATTGAGGCCTTTAAGGGAGAGTTCACCCAAAAATAAAAATTCTGTAATTTACTGTCTTGCAAAGATCATCCCCTCTGTATCTTTAGTGGACTTAAAAGCTAATTTAGTGGAAGATTAGTAATGCCTCAGTGTTCTACAGAGCGATTTAGGTCTTTTACTGCAGTTAGGTTTTTAATGAAGTTGTGTAATTCTTTGTATGTATTGATTGTTGTTGTTTTTACTATTCAATTGTCTATATGTGTTGTTTGTAATATGCAATGGTGGCAAATGAATTTCCCCTTACAGGGATTAATAAAGTTTTCTCATCTAATCTAATACAAAAAAGTCATCATTTACAATTTCTTTCTTCTGTTAAACATAAAAGAAGATATTTTGAAGAATAATGGTAACCAAACAGTTGATGGACCCCCATTGACTTCCATAGAATGAAAAAAAAAAAAAAAAAAAAAAAACAATACTATGGAAGTCAATGAGTCCTAAACTGCTTGGTTTCCGACATTCTTCAAAATATCTTCTTTTGTGTTCAGCAGAAGAAAGAAACTTATACAGGTTTGGAACAACTTGAGGGAGAGTAAATTATGACAGATTTTTCACTTTTCAACTGTCCCTTTAATGAACCTGATATGCGCTCTTGTGCTGGTCTGGTGGTAGTCAAGTGAGGAATAGTTACAGTACATTCAGATGTCTCTTACATGAAACTGGGTGTGTTATTATTTAATTGTTATGAACATCTTGACTTTACATATGAAACAAATGAACTAATCTGGATTGCGTTTCCCAAAATCATTGTGAGCCCAAGTTAACCGTGGAGACCATTGCTACCAATTTTCTCTACAATATATATATATATATATATATATATATATATATATATATATTTGGTTTGCGAGGCTTTTGGGAAACCCAAGGTCTGCTCTGCACGGCTCTCTGCAAAAGGTTGCTTCCACCATGAGAGTAGTCGAACTGAAGAGCTTGTGTTGCAAAATGCACCTACATTCACATACTATAGAGTATTTTCTTGGTGAAAACTGGATAAACTTGTCAATAGCATCAATTTCCTCAAATAAGTTGTTGAAAAATGTTCACATTTTGAGACATTGTTCAGATCTCATCTCATGTGATATTGAGGTCTTGATTGCATAAACAAAACAAATAAGATTTTTCTTTCTTATGAGTTTATTGAAATATTTAATGTGAGGCTCACTTTAGTGTTAGGCTATGATAGTGGAACTTGCTGGAAACAGCTCGATTTTTGCGTTACACGTACAAAAACAAAGTTGCTCTTATTCCGTAAGCACACGCAATTGGAAAATAAATTCAGAGGCTTTGATGCATTTCAACTTTTTGCACTGATGTCCAATAGTACATTCCAGCTATCAAAGGCACGGACCACAGACCTTTTCAAGCTTGAGTTTTTTGCCACTTGAAACTCAAAATGCTTGGCAACGGCATTAAAAAGGCCTTCTTCAGTTTGCTGGCAGCAAGGAAAAAGTTTGCATTGATGTTGTGTTTGAGCAAGGGTGTGGGTGAGTGCAAGAGAGTCTGCATGAGATCTACAGGGTGGTCAGTCAAGGGTGCCAGACTTATAGGATGTTTTCTTTCAGCTTTCACTGACTGGACCTTTACTCAGAAGTGGATGTCGGGTCTTGACCTGGGTCTTGGCTGCAGGTTGTTGAGAGACTCTTGCCTAATTGTCCTCCCAATCTGTGTCCAGATTGGTAGAAATCTTTGCCGTTATTTTATATGACATTAAGAGGATGTGTTGCAACCCAGGATCATTCGAAATCTGACGGACTCTTACTGCTACATACATCTCACTGCAGTTTCCAGATGAGTAAAACACCAATAACTTTTGATTAATTTAAGTTTGGCTCAAACAAATATGGCTTTTCTGATGCAGTAAACTTGCTCATGAGCTAACCTGGTAAAGTATTGCACTTGCAATTTGAAACGCATCCTATGAAACACAAGTCACAATAAAAGAGCTCAAAGACTTTTAGGGCCCTATCATACATCCGAGCAAAGGGTTTTTTGCTAATTTCAGCCTGACGCAATTATCATTTTCACGTCCTGCGCCACGTTGTTTAAATAGCAAATGGATTTGTGCCTATTTGTGTGGCCATGGGCTGCTGGTCTGAAAACGAGGTGTGGTGCATTGATGGCGCGTTGTTAATTTGAGGCAACTGAAATAGACTGTGACCTACTGAAACCTGGTCTAAAGTCAATGACGCAATACTTTTTTAGTTGTTTAAAAGGCGAGTTAGTAATGTGCGCCTATAGGCGGGTCCACAACGCACGTACACTCTGCTTATTACACACACAGGGACGCAGCAGCGCACAAACATGCCAAATATTACAAATAAAATGATAACAATGTAAAAGAATGTATTTAAAGATATGGTGGAATCCAGCTTGTCCCGTCGATGGTCGGCTTGAGCTTTAACCTCTTGAACGAGCAGATCCGTTTCCTCTCTAGAGAAGCGTTCCAATTCCTCCATGTAAATAGTGAATCCGCCATGACGTGAGCACAACTGGCTTTTAAAGGGAATGGGAGATGAGACTCTTATTAGTTTATTGCACTTTACACCCAAAACACACCCATTACTCATAAGGAGAATAGGAATGACCCTTTTAGACCATGCGCCGGGAGCGCCGACCATTTGTCCCGTCGTTAAACTAGAAAAAGTGGATTCAGACCATGCGCTTACATCGTTAAAATAGGGCCTATAGAAAGCAAACTAAAATGACATGCTTTCTTCAGCAAATGCATTTTTTATCTCAAGTTTGTTTTTGTTCACATAATTGGTTAGGTTTAGTGTAGTGTACATTAATTTCAAACACGATAGAGCAGGGGTGTCCAATCCTATTCCTGGAGGGCCATCGTCCAGTATTTTGAACCCGCTAATCAAGGTCTCCAGGATCACCAGAAACCTCCAGGAACAGGATTGGACATCCCAGTGATAGAGGTAACCAGTCACAATCAACCTGGCTTGGGATTTTGCAACACAATCAAAGCACTGAGGCTTCTTAGACTTTATTCCCCAGGTAATCTTTACATTATAATTTTTTTTTCTATATGTATTGTAAACAATGGTGTGATCTACTCGTTGTTGTGTTACGTGTCAAAGCTCAACTCATAGCTCAACACAGTTTTAACAGAATCGTGCTAATGACTTTAAAGTCAGTTAAACTGTTGACATGTTTACAGATAGCTGTCTGAATAACAACACAGAGGATTTAAAGGTACAGGCGTTTGAAGGCATTTGGCCTCCCTCCCGTTTGAGTTCTAAGGTTTGTTCCTAGTAAAGCAAATACTGATATTAAGTAGTTACAACGGCACTCCATGCTTGCAACATGTTGGCCCGACTTTTGCATCTGAGCTTACATACTAACATTAGCCCTATTCGCACAGGATAAGTATTACCTGGTGACCTCTAGTCATTTGTAATAATTGCGGAGGTTGTCTCTGATCTTAATCCAGTACGAATCGGCCATATCTGTAATTTGTAAAGTAAAAATTCCTCCGCAAATGACCTACCATATTTCGCCCCAACACCGAGGTCCTGTGGTAATATTAGTCCCGTGCGAATTGACATCTCTGTGATTTGGCGGGATCGTATATCGTTTTTTAAAAGGTTTTGGTTTCATGCGCGCCTTTTTATCCATTTTTCGTGAAGAATGGAGGCTGCGTTGGAGTGTTTTGATAGTATTTTGGGTGCTGGGTCATATCGCTATACAGCAACTACACAATTTGCAGAATGAGAAAGCTGAAAATCATCAGAAGAGCAAAAACAGAAAGATTGATTAGATGGAGATGAATGGGGTGTATATCAGCATGCGGTGAGAACATTCTTCTGTTTATGATAAATCATAAAGCTTGACTTATAATAACAACAAGACATTCCCAAGCAATCGCCTATTGACGTCATATCTGGGAGATAAGTCAGTAAATTTGATAAAATCACAGGCTTCGGTTATCCCATGCGAATGCGCCACAAGAAATTCAGATGTGGGGGGGTAATTTCTAAATCACAAGTGGTCCCCAGATAGTACTAATCCCGTGCGAATAGGGCTATTGATTATGTTTCCAGATTCAAACACAGGAAAAAAAGGCAAAGCCTAAATTATAGGGACTTGCACCAGCTTCCTATTCATGTCCTTCTTGAGTTCAAACAGAATGCGAAACGGAGAAAAACAGTACTACATCTTTCACTTTGTGCCTAAGCCCGTTTTTTGAGAGAGGCTTGGACCTGTTTCTCTTCTCGTATAAAAACACAAGCAGAGTGTGCGCTGACAGCTGCAGCTCCCGCTCCCCGTGGAGAGCTGACGGAGAGCTTTGAAGAACTTGACCTTTTGCAACAATAAAACGCCACCATCAAACACTCTTCTGAGACAGGCCACTGACCCCGAGAACCGAGCGCCTGCTCGAGAGTTCAGTGTGTATGTGTGTGTGTGTGTGTGTGTGTGTGTGTGTGTGTGTGTGTGTGTGTGTGTGTGTGTGTGTGTGTGTGTGTGTGTGTGTGTGTGTGTGTGTGTGTGTGTGTGTGTGTGTGTGTGTGTGTGTCACTAAGCTTGCTTTCGAGCACACCGTTCCATCATTTGTATTGGTCAGTTTGCAAGTCGGGTGCACTTGCGAGACTTTGACAATTGCTCCATCAGCAATATCACGAAGCATGTAGTTAGTTACAATGGGAATGTGTCTGTTGAAAGGAACAAGCATTATCAACAGGTGAAAATAAAATGTTCAATGAATGGTTTATTTCCTGGGACTAAAGGTTGAACATCTCAAACAGTTTTCTAGACTGATGCTTTGTGTGATGTGAAGTCTAACTCATTGATACCATTGAAATCTATAATTTAAAGACCGCATTAAATCAAAAATGGGCTTTTATTTCTTTGTACATAATGCTTTGAGGTCCTAAAAATGAACTTATAATCAATATTGATATCAGACTTTGTACCTTTTCCGTATAAAATACAACGTGTGTCTGATATTTATATATAAATATGCCGAAAATATACTATTTTAAACATTGCTCAAGTATTTATATTTGTAATCATTGAGCTGCATCAATTCAATAATCACAGTGTTTACTATTTTTTAAGTTATTTCAAACACAGTGTTTCTGTGATAAATTTGATATGTACATGTGTAAAAGCATGTGTATAAAGCAAATTTCAGGCTATCCATATCACACAAGAAAATAAAAATCAAATCAGCCCAGTCTTTGACAGTGATGTAGTTTGCCATGGTTTACTATTATGAAGTGTTAGGGTCTTAAAGACACGCATTGCTAATGAATTGAGTAATGAACAGTGGCCAAAGGTTTTAAATTACAGCCAATATACTGTGTTTTTTTTTCAGAAGCAAATCTGTCCAGATCTGTCCCTGACTAGAGACATTTAAAATAATGAAGGCCATTTTTTAAGATATTTGGCATTATAAGAATCCACACGTATTCCCCCAATGCATTATTATACATGATATTTAACATTAGTAGTTCAATGTAGTGCTGACACTAAAACTCTGTTAACTTGATTTTTTTTCTCACAGTCATTTTAATTTTGGGTGAATTAAACACAATATGATCACCATCCACGACACATATTGTTGCATTTTTGTATTGCGATGTTGTCATGGTTCTGCCTTCTTATCTGTGTATCTTCCTAGTGTTGTGGCAGGACCATGACAGACTCATGTTTTGTGTACAAGCGCATGGCCAATTGTCAAGGCCATGTGCTTGTGTTGTCTCGTCTCTTAACCCCGCCCCCTTGTTATCCTGATCCAGTCTTTATTGCTTTACCCGTGTCACCTGTTATGTCTTTATTGGTCTCCTTATTTAATCCCCTTGTGTTTGCTGTCTTGTGTCTCTTCATTGCCAAATGTTACTTGTGAGTATCCTGTGAAAGTCTTGTCATAGAAAGTCATTGTTAGTATCTCTCGAAGTGTTGTTTGTTTTCTAGTATTTTGTCAGTGTCGTTGTCTAGTTAGTCACCATATAGTCCTGTCTTGTTTTGCCCCCTCGCGGGCTTTGTTTTCCCTTTTCTTCTTTAATAAATCCTGTGTTCATTGCATCTGCGCCTGGGTTCTCATCCGCCAGCCTCATAACAGATGTACTGTTACACCCGTAATATTTTTCTTATATTGCTTTTGTAATTAATAACCATATATTATTTATGAGCTTATATTTATTACATGGAATATTTAATGAAGGCTTATATAAGCATGAGATAAAAGTGGTAAAAGAAAGAAATCAAAGTAGCCTGATGCTAAACTGATATTCACCTGTACATTTACGATTAATTCATAAAATGTCTCCTGTCATCTGTCCTAAAAAAAATACATCATGACAATAGGCTCAGTTTCACAGCAGTGTAAACAATATGTGAAGATATTTCTCACTGACTGTTCACTTGCCGTGTCGGTGTAGTTACTGTGTTTTGCTTCTTGTAAAATGCCATGTGAAAAAGTAATGTTGTTTGTAAAAGTCGAGTTTTACCAGGTGGCTTCTCTCATTCAACATTTTAGCGATCCGGCAGGCGTGGCCCCACTCCACATGTTCATTTTTGCTTTCGGCTCATAGAAATGCGTTGACAGTGTAGATTTGAGGTCAGGGACGGGGCAAAGGTCGAGCTCCTGCTGCTGACATGAAAGCCGGTCTCAGCACACCTTGTTCTTTGTCTCTGTCGTTCGCTTCTGAGAACAGCTGTATCTTCACAATCTGGGGCTCATCGGGACAAAACAAAAGCCATGTGTTAATTACCTTTGAAGGTGTAATGATTTCAGGGCCAGGAAGATCCTTCATCTGGTTTCAGATGTAGGACGGAGAGAAGCTGGTGCTTTCATGTCTGGTTACAGTTTGACTTCTTTTATACCTGCCTGATGTGCAGATAACCTGTGGGAAAATAGCTTTACCAAAGCATGTTCAGATTATATTTCTGACAAACAGAAAGGGTTCATTTTCCTTTTCATATCAGTCAGCATATTACGTACATTTATAAAGCATAGGGTCATATTTTAAATAAATAAAGTGATGTGTAAATATTAAAAGCTATTGGAAAATGTTCTATTTGTTCTATACAAATTATATTATATTATATTTGATCATCCTTCATATTAGCAGTCCAGCTAACGTGAAGTTTGTGCAAAACCTAATGATCATGTTCTCCAGCATCTATAAAGCAACTTATACCTTTTGGACATGC
This sequence comes from Meda fulgida, assembly GCA_030578275.1. Taxonomy (NCBI): domain Eukaryota; kingdom Metazoa; phylum Chordata; class Actinopteri; order Cypriniformes; family Leuciscidae; genus Meda; species Meda fulgida. The sequence continues at coordinate 5,197,509 of CM060618.1, forward strand.
AGGTGAAACTCGGAAAATTAGAATATCGTGCTAAAGTTATAATTCTGATGATTATGGCTTACAGCTTATGAAAACCCCAAATTCAAAATCTCAAAAAATTAGAATATTACATTAAATCAATGAAAAAAAGGATTTTAAATACAGAAATGTCGGGCCTCTGAAAAGTATAATCATGCATATGTATATAGTTATATATACTAAATATATTAGTTTCACCTTTTAATTTGAATTACTGAAATACACGAACTTTTGCACGATATTCTAATTTTCAGAGTTTCACCTGTTTGCACTATTTTAATAAAGACAGTTTCAGCTTGAACCTTCTTCTTCCTTGGAACTAAAACAAAACACTTATTTACTAACAGCTTGTGTCAGCGCAAACCCGCTTTGGCGTTAAAAAACTTTGTAAAGAAATTTAAACTAACCAGAAAATTAGCCCATGATTTAATCACCCTGAAGCCATCCTATAAAAACAATCTAACAATCAAAAACTATCGGTAAGCCCCACCCACCTTAGTTACTGTTGCTACCTCGGACAAACAAATGGAGTTGCTAACTGTCACTCAATGCCAGCTGTCAGTGAAATATGAAATATCGCAGACCCTCTTCATGTACCGCAGGGTAAGATTCAATTAATTTACGTGTAACCAGTTTAATATGGAGAGGCACTGAATTGTAGACCAGTCTGTACATGTCGTGAGAAAAGTTAGCTATTTAGGTTTGTGTGTTAGCATGAACTCACTAACATTAATTGTAACTTAATGAGAGTATGACAACCAGAAAAAAAAATAAAAAATCCTTCAATGGGATTGGGGTTGAATCCTTAGGGAACTGCGTTCACAACATTGGATTAATATACAGCTTGGGTTTAGGAAATGGAATAAAATAAATGCCTTTGCCCATCCTCTCGGGGTATGGAATCGGGCACATCGTTTTACTAATTTTGTAGCATAAACGCCATATCAAACCGATGAGAGCTTTGGATCTGCCAATGTTATGGCTCTGAAACCTAAAGTTACGGTCCCTGCGCACCTGATACTCACCTGCCATTGGCTCATCTGCGTTCGAGGGGAGGGGCTTAGCGACAGGCCAGTTGAGATCTTATTCAAACTAATAATTTTATGAAATACCCCAGGGGCTTTTCGAGGAATTGATGCCATCCCAAGATGAGAATGCTGATGAACAAAGCTAAGCAATCAGATGTGCATGTTCTACCAGGACAAACGCGGAGATGCTTATTCCAGGACCATAAAAGTGCATTCCCAGAGCTGGAAACATGGATGGAAAGTAATCAAGCTGTGGAATGATGTCATCTTGATGAAAGACACATCATCAGGGAGCTGGTTGGAAACTGAGCTATGTCATACTAGAGCTCGGCATCAAAGCCGGTGCCAGGCTCCTAAAGGCCTGATGTGTGCCAGCGGCGTTCACGGCTATGACATCTCCCTGGCACAGGCCAATGGGCTGTTAAGACAGATAGTTAAGACATGCAAATTGTGTATTTTGTACGATTGAGACAAAAGCTCTGAAATTTCACATGGAGAATGAAATGCGACTTATGCAATATTTTTTCCAATGATGTTTAAAAAAAGTTTGTACTTGTAATTCAAGCAACACTCGTAACGCACGTGACTAAACCTGATTGGCTCTTATGATAATGAGCTCGCACATTATTCCGTTTATCAGAGATGCTGTGCATGTGTATATTAAATATGATTAGATGTAGAATTAAATTTAAACTATTAAATTACATAGAGCGACTGTGTCTCTTTAGAGGACTTGGGAGGAAACCACACAAATCATATATGGATTAGGTGATTTATTTGTTTGCGTAGTTTTGGTGAATCGTTCATCGGAGGGATATAAATCTCTCAGGTTTCATTCAAATATCTCAGATGAACGAAAGTCTTAAATGGGTTAAGAAAAAGAAGAAGGGAGTAGCACGTGGTTTAATCTCATCATATCACCTCTGCTGTCGAGATGTTGAATCAGGCCTAATGGAAGGGGATTCACTCATGTTAGCATTGGTCCATTTCAGGTGTCTAATGTGTGCGGTCATTCATGTAAAAATCTCTTTATTTCATTTTTTTTTTTTTTTTGGTAAAGCTTTAGGCATACAATATTTTGCACAACTTCCAATTTCCTTAAATCTTTGCTACAGAGATGAAGAGCGTGCATGTTATGACCACAATAGTGGGAAATTAACACAATCATCAACATCCAACATATGCAACATACCCTGTAATACTCCCAGGTTGCTTTATTGCTGTAAATAACTATATCAGTGACTCTGCTCACTTTGGTTTTGGGTTTCTTCTAATCTCATATTCAGTGTAACTCACAGTGGTGTATAGTGACGGCAGACAAGAGGATAAAAATGGACATCATGTCCAGCTTGATGAGGATATAGTCAAAGCTTTTAAAGGTAAACTGAGAAGTCAACAGAATTCGAATGCATTTTTGTGCAAATTATAATACACATCAAACATGGATACAAAAATGTTAGTTAATCATTGGTTAATTTTATATAAATGCATCTTCCTTTCACAGATCCTGTGATAAAGTCTTCAAATACTGAAGCACAAGCCCAAAGAAGTGATCGTCCACTTGAAGATGAAGCTGTGCCATTCACACTCTTCTGTGTCTTTGCTTCAGACATTTGTAGGCCCACGTTTGTAAATAATGCATGATTCACTTCTGCACATTGTTTTTCTGTAACTTTTTTTTCCAGAAAATTGCATTGTGATGCTTATTTATTTATGTGTAATATTATAGTGTACTTTTCAGTAATACAAGAGATTATATATGCTGCTGTACTTTTTTAATGTACTTTAGATATTTTAATTTTTCAATTGACACAAGATAGTATATTCATGTTTTCTTGATTTCAAAGTGTGTGTATGTCTTAACATTTATATTGAATTATTTTTGCACTTTAATAATTTTGAATAGTGAAAAAAAAGCTTTATAATAAACTAGTAGTGTAAAGCTAATACATTTCTAATCATCTGAAATGCTTTTGAAATGTTCTTGAAGCACATTAAAATTTAGCTTCTATATATATTCTAACTGTAGTTTAAGGAATATGAAAGTAAACGAACTGTAAAGAAATACACTTAAAATGCACTAAATTTAGGCCTACTTGAAGTGGTTCCATTTTAGCACAATTTAATATATTAAAATATTTTGCAGATAGCTTAAAATTGATCTAATATATATTTATTATATATATTTAATACGTACTGAGTATAGTATTATGCCAAAAAAGCACAATTTAAATATATTTCTTTTCATGGGGAGTGTCTATTACACTGAGCAAATAGATCGTCTTGTTGGCAAAGGCTATTAACAGCAATCCCATCTACCAAATCAAACGACAGAAAGCCATAGCAGATAGTAACTATACGCTCAATTGCGATTTTGACGCAACCAACCCTATCATATCAGCATTTTCCCAATCCTATTCTTCTGCCTATTGCCCCATCACAAACGTATCAGCTCGGAGAGGTGTTGCTTGTCAATAAAAATGAAGACAATATTCAAAAAGTGGAAATAAACAGCCTAAACTATTTAATTATTTAACTATTTATTAATTAATTGCCCTAAAATTGAAATTCCATTGATCAGGCTGGCATGTCAGCCGTGACACATTCACATACTCATTTCTTAAATAGTATCAGCCATCATTCACACAAGTATAAATATCATTCAAGTAGACCTAAACTCTTTTTTTTTTTTTTGCTATCACTTAGTGTAAATAGCATCAAATACTATTTGCACTTAGTAGGAATAACCTCTCCCATCTGTATATTTATATAACATTTTCAATAGTAAAATGTGCTTCATGTTTGTGGTTGCTATAGTGTTCTGGGAGGTTGCCAGGTGGCTGCTTACAGGGTCAAAAAATTATTGAGCAATATTCATTTGATGCTTTACTTAGCATAAAGTAAACAATTTTTTTTCTAATCCTCGTTGAGCTTTTTGGGTTATTTTTTCAGTGTTTGGGTAGTTATTTGTGTTACCCAGCTTCTGGGTCAGACGTAACAAGCCAGTGTTTGGGTAGTTTTCTTGTTTTACCCAGATTTTGGGTCAGACATAACAACCCAGGGATTGAGTTATTTATCGCAGGCTTTTTGCAACCTCTTCAGGAGAGAGCAGTGCAGCTCCGTCAAAATGGTGAATTTTTTCGGTAAAATATAGGTTTGTGTACATTTTATTGTATCCATAAATTCCTTATTGTCTTTTAATTTTATGCAAAGCAACAAGCGCGCGATGTGACTCACCTAAACGACTGTCGCGGCGGTCTTTTCGCTTGATGGTAAACTCATGATGCCTTGCATACACTTTTATGTTCGAAAAGATACAGAATATAAGTAAGTATAATGTTAAAATATGTTCTTACAGCTGTACACTGATAGTTTATGGTCAGGTTATGGAGTCAGGCGCCGCATATTTCGGCTACGAGTGAAACGCAGAGCAGCGGTGTGGAGTTAGAAGTTCCCCCGCTGAACACGACACAAGTGCCGGCGCGAGAACAGGCGCCGCCACGGGGGAAACGGCGCAACAGAGACCGGTCGATTACACTCGAATTACTTATGATTGTTCAATTTTTACTTCTAATATGAAATGTTGGCAATATGTATTAAAAAGTATATCAAGTAAAATATTGAAAATAAAGGAATTATCATGCAAGCCAGTGGTTGTATTGAGTAGCCTATTTAAAAAAAAAAGTTTAGATGATTTAGGTTAATAGACATTTATTCATGTATGAGGTAAAAAAAAAAAAAAGTAAAAATGAATCAACTATGCTGGGTTAAATCAACCCATTGTGCTAGGTTAAATAAACAACCCAATTTGCTGGGTAAAATGAACTCAACATGTGTTTTGCCCTATATTTACCCAGCCCAATGTTTTTAAGAGTGTATGCATTGCAAGCCATAGATCAGAAGATGATTTCAGTTGATAAACACGTTTTCTTTAGAATTTTACAATTCAGATTTAGAAACCAAATATTCACGATCAAAGACTGGTCAGTGTCAGATTAGGACAATGCCAATCAAATAATATGAAGCTAATATTTTCGTTCCACCCTCTTCTTATTTCCACCTACACAAGAGGGTAGTGTGGTGCTTTGGGGCTCAGCTGTGTCATTTTGAAGGGGCCCACAGCATTTCGAAGAGACACACACACACACACACACACACACACACATGCAGGCCAACCAAAACACTTTTCGTTGGAAAATACAGTGCAGGACTGGTTTCACTAGCATCATAGGAGCACATTTGATGTGGTTTTACTTGGATATCTCAGAAAATAAGGGGACTTCTGCAAAACATTACTAATACTAACAGACAAATGGTTAAATAAAAACAGGATTTGATCTGCTGCTTTAAAGATTCCTCTGCATGTTTATCCACCCTAGATATAGATCATCCAAGTGTGATTCCATTTCTAAATACCCACATCCACACAAACAAATTACCCAATATTATCCATGCAAACAAATTAGTCATCTCCCATTTGAACTAGTATACAAGCTGTCAACTTTACTCCCATAATCTTTCCATGCTAGGGTACGCAAAAGGAAAGCTGCGCAGTCTTGAAGTAGTTAGTCTTCCTTCGTGAAATGAGGCATCATCTGCAACCAATAGAGACACTCTGGTTACGAAAGGAGAGCCTGTTTGACAGATGTCTCCTGCTCTACTGAAGTCCACTTCTTAGATGGCACCTCATGACTTATGTTTACGGTCAAGTTTGTTTACTGATTCAATGGAGTGCACACAGAACACATTAATGGAGCGTAGAACAAGCCAGAAAAAGACCTGAGTAATGTTTGCTTTTATGTCATACTTGTATTACAACATCAGATGCTCTTAAATACGTTTGCAGGATTTTTCACTGGAGACTCATACCACATTACTGATTCAGACTCTTCAGGCTTTAATGGATTATCATACTCAAGCTCTTTGTAGATTAACACCATCAAATGCAGAGTCGAATTAAAGTGTGACTCTAACTCCAACAACGCCCTGAGATGCAATCATGCACGCTTAACCCTGAAACCATACCGAGACGTTATACTGGAGCTCAACCCGCCCCCAAAATTTGGTGTCACTTTAAAGAAATCTGTTAAAGAAACTTCTTAGTGAATTACAAAGGTTTTATAGATGGTGATCTCTGCTTTGTTCTAGGAATGAGGACGTCCACCTGTTTCTGATGATGGGAGCTGGAGCCTGTCCCTTTTAAGAGCTTGATCCTTCTTGATCTCTTTGATGTAACTTGACCTAACAGTTCTAGCGAGAAGAATTTGATGATTTTGGATGGGCTCTTTTAACTAGCTGCGTAGGAGATATAAGCATTGAGCAAAATGAGTAGGGCCAAAGTAAGGATGGATAAAACTGGCTTAGAAAAGCTGTTGATGAAGTCAACATGAAACACCAGTTGCAGCTCATGTTACTTCTGTAATCTGACATGTTTCCACATGAAACAAGATATTCAATCGGAAAATAAAATGCAGAAGAAGGATTTTTTATTTTATTTTTAATTGGAGATGGATTAGTTTGTGAAAAGTGGGCATTACATACCAGAATGGTGCCAGGTGGTTAAAGTAAGGGCTTTTATATATGGACTTTTAGTTTGTAGTGTTGTCTTCCTTTTTCAACTTTGTGATTTACTGATTGTTCTCATCTGTGTCTTGTTACCCTGATTAGTCATTATGCATTCAAGCCATTGGCTGCATCTGAAATTACATTATTCTCTACTATATAGTAGGCGAATAACAAAAGAAGTATGTCCTAATTCACAGCACTCATAAAAGAGTAGACAAGGATAACAGTGAGATTCTGAAGTGTGTATATGATGGACACTTTAATATCCCATGAGGATTTGTGAATGACTGTGAAGCCACCCTAGTAGGTCACGTGACAATAACAACAAGGTGGATGTACTTTAATATGTCTGGATTACTTTACTACACACATTCATACTATATAGAAGATACTTTTTAGCGGTCATGAAGTACCTGTTCAAGAGAGTATGCGATTTCGGATGCAGCCGTTGTGTTTCCAGTGTCAGGTCTTGTCCTGGTTATGCCGTCATGTGCTCAGTTTCGGTGCCTGTGTTCCTCTGGTTCCTGGTCCTTGTGTTTATTTTGTCATTATTGCTATTAAATAAATGTTTGTCTGTAGTTGGATCCTGCTCTCCCTCGTGTCTGAGGCCCTGTTTACATCTGGCATTAAGAGGCGTTTTGGTCACAAGTGGACGACGCTAAATACTGGTGTTAACAGGGTGTAATAGTTTTGAGCTTGTCCTCTTCCAGAGGTAGTCGAAAACACATGCGTTTGAATGGTCACAAAAGACCGCCTACTGACCTAATGAGTAAACATCTTGGGAAATGAGCTAGCCAGACGGGATTTACATTTTGTCTGCTGAAGTCCTAAAGGCTCGTTCATACGGTAACTATTAGCGTCGTGTGGACGATGTCGTTCGGTTTATTCTAAGCGCATGTTTGTCTGTTGCTTTAAATGCTCAAGCTGGATGGATTCTGATTGGCTGTCAGTGTTTTTATCGTTCATCAGCTGGATAAAATCATTCTGAAAGTGATTCCAACAATATCGTTTCTCTGTGCCGTTATCGTTATAGTTGTGGTTTGAACTCTGCTATTCTTTAATATTGAGGTATAAACATAGCCTGAGTTCACAAGACAACATCATCTTATCACTTGGGCATTACCCTCAAAGGGACATCTTTGTACCATAAGGGGTTCCTTAAGGGTACATATTATTACTCTAAGGCAATAATACTAATGTTCAATATTTTAAGGGGTAGGTAAGGTACAAAGTTGTGACTTTTAAGTGCACTCCCCCAGTGAAAAGCAGTCGGACCAGGTATAATCTTTGCACACATTTATGTCCTCACAGTGCACCAATATAGGGTCAGAAAATATCTTTCTCCGGCACTGTGTAGGAATGTATTCTGATGATTTTATGTTGATTATGTTTTAAGAAATGGCCGTATGTTGCCATTCGTGTCACAGCGCAGAACAGTCACTAATGAAGGTAAATTATCTTGTGGTGTCGTCAACCCATTTTATTGCAAAAGCTAACTAGAAATAATAATAATGTGCATCAATGAATGGTGCATAAGACCAGAAACATGCATAACATAAAAAGGGTCTTCACTTTCTGTCTATCGCACTCTTTGTGATGTTTGATTATAATAAACCTGAATGCGAATTACATGACGGTCATGTAAGCAGCTCTGCCAAGCAAGAGTTTAACTGATATGAGATAACAGAAAGCCTTTGACTTTGACAGTGGAGAAGGGTCAGAGAAGCGGGTTATAGAGGAACATGAAGCAACTGCCGGGTAACTTTCAATTATTCTTAGATTGACTCACTTGGACCATGCATGAGTTACTGCAAAGATCTGTTCATTCCTGTGATGAGTAACTCCCACAATAGTAACGTTATCCCCGGTGTCGTGTCACCATGTGTGACGGGGCCCCCCGGAGAAGGTGTAGCAGAAGTAAAGATCCATCTGTGAGTGATTTAATGACTCCAGTTCCAGAGATGATGTGTAATAAAATGGGAGGTATGGGTCAAAGTGACTAGACTCAATCAGGGACAGACCCTTGTGAGTCCACCACATGCTCTAATCTCTACAAACATCTGTTTGAAGTTCCTCAATGCAAACCATCAGTCCTGCTGGTGTGACCTCATGTAGAACGACCACCTCATTCTTTTGCTATAGCTCACGAACAACTGTGTGACGTGTGCTGTGCATCCTCTGCATTTGTCCATACTTTCCCCACAACTGCATTCCTCAAGATAGTTCACACAAAAATGGAAAATGACTCACGATTTACTCACCCTCTGTCTTTCCAAACCCACCTGAACTTCTCTCGCTTTTCATGCAATAGACCTTAGTCAGTTTAAACGGCATATTGAATTTACACAGATAAAAACGAGGCTTGCCGTCTGTACAATTGCATACATTGTGTAAAGATTCGCCTTCTCGATGACATCACGGACGACGTTAAACACGCCAAACGATGATTAGTCTGACGCGTTTCTTGTCCACGACACAACAAGAATTTAGGAGTCAAAATCTGACACAGTTATTATTGTGACATACAAAAGAATAGTGTAGTCTGAACCCAGCATTAGGCTGACTTATACACTATATCCAGGGTTACGAAGACTGTGGGAACCATGGTTCTTCGATGAAAAAACAAAACAAAAAACAGTTGTTTAAGCGGTAAAATAAAGCTTATTAAGCTAATAAGTTTGATTTAATATTTATTTGTGTCCAATTTTAAATCATTTCACACCCTCGTTCACCTAGTTCACCCAAAAAAATGAAATTTCTGTCATTAAATACTCACTCTCATGTCGAACCTTCGTTCATCTTCATAACACAAATTAAGATATTTTTGATGAAATCCGAGTGGTTTCTGACCCTCCATAGACTGTAACTTCAAGGCCAAGAAAGGTAGTAAAGACATTGTTAAAATAGTTCATTTGTATGTCAAGAAGCGACAAGAATAAGTTTTGTGAGCAAACCCCCCCAAATAACGACTTTATTCAACAATTTCTTCCACGTCATTCTCTTACGCTGTTGACGTTTGCCTTGTCCAAATACACTTGTGGTCAAGACTGTCCCATGTCTTAAAAATGCCAAAGTGCAGTGCCCTTAATGCACACTAAACCCACACCATCTCCAATACCGCATTGGAGCAGTATTCGAGGATAAGCGTATCCCATCATGCATTATGTTTGGGAACTCATGTGCCCCGAAATAATGAGATGTCGAGGAAAACATTCCACTGTAATTTAAATTTGGTAGTATAAAGTTTTGCACATTTTATTGGTGCAAAGATGAGTATGGTATGTGTAGGCCTATTTTGTACAACATTTGCAACTGTTTTTATCACTTAATTAGAAGCACCACAATTTTTAAATTTGTGTTTTCTGTTAGTTACATAGCGACTACTGTACAGACACTATACGTTTTTTTTTAAATGCAAAGCAAATAAAAGCTCTGTAAAAATGCAAAGAAAATAAAAGCTCTGTAAACACTTGCATTTTTTTGCAAGACTATAAGTGTGTCCAATGGAGTAATAAACTTGCAGTCTTTACGCCCACTTGAACACTTGGGACAAATAGAGGAAATACGTCATTCAAGTAGACAAGTGGTCAAGTGCAAAGACCGAGTGCGTGTGATGCTGACGCAGAAACTATAGACAATAATGAGCCGTTGCTCTGTGTTTATCTCCGTGTTGACTAAAATAAAAACATTTCCCTGGATCACTCTTTCTCTTTATGGATTTACTACATACGCCAGCAAAACGTGACAATCACTGCGAGATTTAATATGTACTGCTTAATGGGCAATATTTCACTACTATTGGTTTACTGTTATTAAATTGACAGCGTTTTCTCTTATAAAAGTGGACACATAAAAATACACATGAAAATGTATTGTAAAATTAGGCATCTTTTTTTAAACATATATTTTTTTAACCCTCTAATGCTGGTAATTGTTTATTTAAATTAAATTGATGTTCTATATTTTAGTTCGATAATGTTTTTTATTTAATATTTTGTATTTTTATGTTTCTTGTTGTGATTTTTTTTAAAGTGAAATATATATTTTCAAAGACATGTTTTACCCATAAATAAATCCATTAATCTAAACAAGTTGTGTTCAAAATCATGTCCATGATTTTTTGTTTTGTTTTGTTCACAAAGCAAGAGACAAAACCTTAACCAAGTTTCATTCCGACGAAGAAGGGAATTTTTTCTATCAAAAGTGACCAAAGAGCTCCAGAGACACTTAATTGTTGTGTGGCAGTAAATATGAAGTCATGTCTCAACAGGTGTCCTCCTAACCACAGGTGTACAATCAACAAGATCTAGCCTATCTGACAATGTCCAAATACTTTATTATCAAATGTAATACGATTTTTGGAGCCATCGTTAGACGGACGACTACGGTCTTGAGTGTTTAATGGTTTCCGTCTGAATAGAGGGTGACTGGACTATCTTCAAGTGTTTAGCATCTGAACAAAAGAAGACTGGCTTAAGTGAGGGAATGAATCGACGCCAATGGGCGAGTTCCCCCGGCACTGCATACAAGTGAAAGCACTGGTCTGAAACAACAGGCTTGTGTAAAGTTAAGTGTCGCGTTAACACCGGCCACTTGACACCCTTTTATCCCACCGCGTGCTCAATGGCCGAAGCAGGAATCCAGCCAACCCCATTACACTAACCCGATGCCTGAAGCACTTAATGAAGACATACATTGTAAAGGGAGAGAGAACGGGCTCGAGGTAAAATAAGCAAAGATGGACGGAAGCAGGACGTTATGCTGTGGCAACGAAAAGTGAGAGTTTTGTTATTTGTTTGACTGACCGTCATAATTATAGAAGCCTATAAAATAATGAAACATTTAATTTGACCACAAAAAGGGGCGTTCGGTGCGGGTTTCCCTTCCGACCCCACATATACAGCAAGGGAAAGTCTGAAGGGTCTTCATGAGGGCGGAGGAGTGATGACGGACTCCTTTGATCTTCACAGGCCCTCGTCAACAGACTCCAGGTGAAAAAAAGGCGCGGAATCTCTTATAGTAGGCTATAGCACAAATACCCGCACAACTTAGACAAGTTTTCGTTCCCATTATAAATGTACAAAAGTTTGTTCTCACAAGACTGCAGACTATAGGTAGCTGGACCTGTAGCTAATAGACACACAAAAATTGGGTCAAATATGGACAAAGTTGGTTTAAAAATTAAACAAAAAAATTTAAACCAACAGTGGATTTGATCGTATTGTTTATTTTGGGTAAAATATGGACAAAACCAACCGTTGGGTTTAAAATTCTATTCTTTTTTTTTAAACCAACAGTTCGATTTGTCCAAATTTGACCCAAACATGGGTTGAAACAACCCAGCATTTTTAGAGTGCATATTTTTAGTACATATGTTGTATTTTAAAGCTACATTTAGTCACCAAATAATAGGCTAAATAAACTAAATAAACTAAATAAATGTATAACACCAATAATAAAGTAAATTCTGCTTGTAAATTCTCACGCTATTTGTTATATATTTACTATATTTATATAGATTTTTTTTCCAATCCACAAGAGCCAAGTGTCAGAAAAGTCTTATTCTCACTCCATAAATTCGCGTGGATTAGGAAACCGGCATTTCAATGCCAATAAAAAACTACCACATCAAGACAAATATCGCAGATCAAAAGAACCAAACTATGAGCATTTTTTTTTTTCAATAAATGAAAAGGACAGAAATGAGTGCGACTGGATCACGCCCCTCCACAGCGATTGGTTCGCGGGACAGAGAGCAGGGTTAAAACCCAGAGCGGGTTAAACACGCAGGTATTGAGCACGCGACAGTCACTGGAGTTTCCGTGTCAGTGGAGGAAGCAGTGTATTAAGTATTTAAAAGAAAAAGAAGAAAAGCTTTAAAGGACCTCCAAGTTTTGCACTGAGAAAGCTCACCTGTTCCACACATTTTTGGCTTTGTGTAACTGTTTGCTTTAGTTTTTTTGTTTTTTTTTTGTTTATGTGTGTGTAACTGCTTGTGCAGATTTTCAGCAGCACCTCAGGATTTGGAGCGCGTGATGAAGTGCAGGGCGTCGCAGAGGAGCGTGCGGGTGATGAGCGTCGTTCATTGGGCTGTGATGCTGGGATTGATCCAGTGCGGCGCGCTCGACGCGCGGAGGTTCCGCGGAGGCCGAAACCCGCAGCCGCGACGCGTGCTCCCCTCCGCTCAGTCCCGCGACCGCGCTGAAACCACCGAGAGCTTCTCACTGGATTTCACAGCCGTGGAAGAAAACATGGACAACTTCATGACTCAGGTGAAGAACCTCGCGCAGTCTCTGTACCCGTGCTCGGCGCAGAAGCTCGACTACGACATGAAGTTACATTTCCTGGAGAATACATCAGTCACCTGTAACGACGGGACACCAGCAGGGTAAGAAAACACGCCGGTTACAATGACAAACGTTAGGTCACACGATAGTGGGATGCTTATATTGGGCAGTATTTGGGCATCACAGGCGCGTGCGACATCATTGAGGCGCGCGCCGACTCACACCATATAATCTTGACCGTTATTGTTGCGAGTTTACAGTAAAACTGACTGAGCATCGCTGTCAGAACTTATACAGTACGAGTTCATTTCATCGTCAGAAGAGGCATATTATTATGAGTACAGTAACAATGGTATTTTAATCTATAAGCATATTATGGTTACCATTGTACAGTAGCCTATTTCATTAAAGTTGTACACGTATAGGACAAGTTTGAACTTTTTTGATCCACATCAAATGTTGACTACTGTAGTTTTTACACTCTAAATTCTAAAATGAACATCATTACACAGTAAAGGTTCTTTATTGAATTCTATGGTTCCAAGAACCTTTAAAATCATGGAAGCTTTCCATTGAACAAAAGGTTCTTCAGATTATTAAAATGTTCTTCACACTGTGAAAAAAAAAAAGTTCCTTCGAAACCGTTTACTGAAATGTTATTTGGGGAACCATAAATCCTTCTATAGCATCACTGGAAAAAAGCTTTAGTTGGAGTTTAAACTCCAAGCGCTGAAGAAAAAGCTTTGACTTTTGCATTACATTGGTTTATGGCATCAAATAAAATGAATGAGTTAAAATATAAATTAACTGCTATAAGTGTGTTCTCCAGTGCAGTCTAAGCATCTCCTAAGCATAGGTTTTTACACACATGAAAGACAGTGACCTGACAGTGTCATGTTAGGTAAAGTCAGGATTTAACGCAATAAAACTAATTCTAATCCAATAATACAAACGTAAGGTGTTGTCAGAGCAAGTTGAGCATGTCAGGGTCAGCTTGAGAAGACTATAGTGAGAGAATAACCTGGAGAACACAGTAATACAGTGACAGGTGGGCGGGGCTTGCGTACAGTAAGAGGGAAATATGTGCTCTAATGTGATACATGGGTCAAGTGTGTCTAACATCTGCTTGTGAGATGACGCATTTCAACTGAGTGGCACTAAAACGCCTGGTTTCAGTGACATCTCTCCCACTGGCTGTTGTGCACCTGCCACAGCTGGTCATTTATATATATCTCCTGGTACATATATATGTATGAAATTCTATATGCTTGATTGTCATGTTTTGTGCTATTGAGACAGTATTGGGTTTAGACACTACAAAATGACTGCCATTTGCATTATTTACAATATCAATAATTGATTACGCTGTACTTAATTTAAGGCAATAACTTTTTTTACAATCAACTTGGACATTTAAGTCATATCAACTTAAATGACATTAAACTGACTTAAAAATAAGTGAATTGAATCTTGTAAACCTTATAAAAAACTTATTTTGATGAGTTAAAGCAATGCAAAAAAACATGTCATAACTTATTGATCACTATATAATTTTTACAGTGCCATATGCATTATTTACCATATGAATAATTGATAGACACCAGACACATCATGACATGACACACCTGAGCCTCTGCCGTCTTAGATATAAATCTTAAGCACTGAAGTTAAAAATCTTGACTCTTGTAAAAGGAAAAGTGGGGACAGATGTTCAGAAGTAAAAAAAAAAAAAAAAAAAAGACCCAGCTTGCATGCCAGAACTCTTTCTTTGACAATATTGTGTTGGCTGATGTTGACAGTGATATCTATTCATAATCAATAGGACAACTCTTGTAAACCTGTTTGTTATCCCGTGAAGAAAACCTTCATTATGCATGATCTTTTTGACTCTAGCTATACAGTGAACAACTCTCTCACTATGATCCTTTATCAAACTTTGCTCTGCCTTATATTCATGCAATAATGATTGTGACATTCAAAAGCTCTTTATATTGAGCAGTTTAAGCATATGTCATGCATATCATGTTTATGCACATCACAGTGTTTTGGAGTTAATGAATATTAACAGGGAAATGGATTTTCATATTTACCTTCCTTTTGTAATTGACAATATTTATGGTGCATGCAAAGAATCTCTGCATAGCTGGATAAATGAGTAACAAATGGGTAACTTTATCTGTTGTTGACTTCTTGATGAATCCTAATGTTCCCTAATCATATAATCACTATGATTGAAGTTTTTGTGAAACTCAAAATCACTCCTAGATACTGCAGAAAAGCCTTTAGCATCAGGCTTATCCTAATGGTCCAGCATTTATAAAAACCTTTACTGAATGTCCGCGTTAAGTTTATGAGCGCTTGCAGCCTGAGCTTTATAAGCTGTAACGCAATGAAAGATAAAGCGTTAGCGTGTAAGTAGTGGTGAGGTGGGTAATAGTGAGAAATGTACACCATATGCCAAAAATGTGGTCACCAGTGGCATAAATTGGATGCAAATTAAAGCTGTCTTTAATTATGGCAGACTGATGCCTCTCGAAGCAACAGCTGCAACTGTTCTCACTCAAGCAACAAGAGGGTTGAGTTTGTGCAGTATCTGAACGCCCTCTTGTGGATACCGTGAACAGCACAGAGACCATCCTCCCTTGTGGAAAAATACGTTGTAATTATTGCAATAATATACTTAAAAACAATATTTTGAGTGCGAACTAATGCAATGCTTTCAGACACTTAATTGCATATTTATTGCAATTAAATGAAAATGTAGTTTTATTATTTATTTTGTATAACGTTGCTTTAACTTTAAATGTGATATCCAATAACACACTACAGTTTAATAGTATTATTATGAATAGTTAGTGCTTTGCACATGCTTTAGTATGTTAGTCAACACATCAAATTAAGTGTAGGCTAATTCTTTAAAACACAGCAAAAGATTATTAAAACCTAATGAATCAAAATGTATTTTAAGGGAAAAAATGTGTATTTTGACATTACATGGTTCACTTTTTAACAATGTACTTCAGTTGTGTTAAGAAGAAGTGTAGTCTCTTTAAACGGACAGTTCACCCAAAACTGTAAATAACTGACAATAACTGCTTATAACTTGAGAAACTGTTCAATTCAGACGTATTTAAGCAGAGTTATGAATGGATGTATGTAAGAACTGACTGCAGTGCTGTATGTGTAAGTGTAATGGTTGTGTGCTTCACTGTAGGTACTACCTGAAGGAGTCCAAAGGAAGCAGGAGGTGGTTAATATTTCTGGAGGGTAAGTGTGACGCTTTCAGCCATCATAAGGATTTCTTCACTGGCCGCCGTGTGTACCTGTGGTGATGAACGTGTGTGTCTCTGTGCAGGGGGCTGGTACTGCTTCAACAAAGAGAACTGTGACAGCAGATACGAGACCATGAGGAGGCTCATGAGCTCCTCCAAATGGCCACAAACCAAGACAGGTTAGAAGCGCCAACAGTGGTTTCATTGCTCATAGTATCAGTATTCACACCAAAAGACTTTAGCTATACAGAAAGGCGTTGCGCCCCGCAATATGGTGGAATAAGCCCCGCCCACTAAACAAAAGAGCCAATCACCAGTTGGTAGCGTCATTGCATCACTGCAGCTGCCTTTGATTCGAGCGTTTAAAGACTAAATAGATGAGACCGTTGTTGTCAGATTTCATTGTCTATTGCTTTGGAAAATTTGATGTTTCCTCATTCAAAGAGATGTTAGAAGCTGTACGCGCATGACTGAAATAGCTGAGGTGTTTCAAAGATGGCCGCCGAGTGAAATGACTTTCCTTAAATGGACTTTGTTGGAACTCATGCCAAACACACATAACCTAGATTTCAAAACACTTACAGAAAGATCATTCTCATTTCTGTTATTGTGCATTATTTCATAGTTATGTCTTTGTTTTAACTTCAGGCACAGGAATACTGTCTTCACTTCCAGAGGAAAACCCACACTGGTGGAATGCCAACATGGTGTGAGTATCTCTGTAAATACTTGTGTAAATATTAATCTTTTTCTTCGCTTGAGATGAAACGGTGGTTTTCATGACTGTTACGTTGGCACAAACTTGGTCCTGAAGTCTTTGTGTTTATGATTTTCCAGGTTCATCCCATACTGCTCAAGTGATGTATGGAGTGGAGCCTCACCAAAAACTGATCAAAGTAAGACTCAATATATATATAAAAGATTATATATTGTGTACTGTGTTATATAGTATGGTCCAAATGCCAGTGAACCCACATTGAAAAGATTATTTTACTTTAACCTGGAAAAAAATAGTGCAAGAGAATTGTAGTGAAAAAGTATGTATAGGAGTGCCAAATATAATATTTTCACCAGTGGGCCCAGACTATATAAATATAAATTAAATTTATGATAATATTCTATGTGAATATATGTTAAAATGTAATGTATTCCTGTGATCAAAGCTGAATTTTCAGCATCATTACTCTGTAAGATACATTAAAGGCTGCACGATAACGGCTGTTACTGAAGAACACGCCAGCGCGCGCTCTAGCGGCAACTCCAGTAGTAAATACAGAAACTGACATTCCTGTATTTAATCTTTTTTTTTTTTTTTATTGATTTAATGTAATATTCTAATTTTCAGAGATTTTGAATTTGTGGTTTTCATAAGATGTAAGACATAATCATCAAAATTATAACTTTTGCACGATATTCAAATTTTTCGAGTTTCACCTGTAAAAGTCTTTTAATGTCACTTTTGATCAATTGATGCAGATTTTGCTGATTCTGAATAAAAGTTCAATATTAATATCTTGAATGAGGCATTTATATAGCGCTTTCACATGTACTACTGTACACCCAAAGCGCTTTAAGATATACAAATTATGGTTGTAATGACCCAAAACCTTTGCTTTGCATATCACAGTGCCAATATATTCCCACTTTATACCATCACTGTAGTAGTACAGTGAGATGCTATCGTTTTCTTGTAGTGGCCATCTAACAACTAGACCTGCTCTTTTTACAGCTGTTATAAGCTAGTTAGCACTGGCCGTTCATTAATCGGTTGTTTATCATGTACAGATGCTTATGCGTTCATGGGTTCACTGATCATAAAGGAAGTGGTGAAGCATCTACTCACCAAGGGTCTGGACAATGCCAAGATACTGCTGTTAGCGGGAAGCAGGTGAGGCCACGGTACAGACCATAGTTTCTGACTCTGATGTCTGTGACTCATGTTGACTAAGTGTGTGTGTGTGTGTGTGTGTCTTGTGCACAGCGCGGGCGGCACTGGGGTGTTGCTGAACGTGGACCCAGTGTCTGAGCTCCTGGAGGAGTTGGGTCACACAAACATCCAGGTCAGGGGTCTGGCTGATTCTGGCTGGTTCTTGGACAACAAACAATACCGCTGCACTGACTGTGTGGACACCATCAACTGTGCACCCACAGAGGTCATCAAGAGAGGAATCAAGTAAGAACACATATCAGACACATGGGGCCCCCTATCAGACACATCAGACACATGGGGCCCCCCATCAGACACATGAGGCCCTATCAGACACATGAGGCAATGCAGCGGCAAGTGCAACGTTTTTTTTTGTTGCTAGTTTCACCCCGACGCAGTTTTCATTTGTACGCCCTGGTCTGAAAACGAGGTGTCTTCAGGTGCATTGATGGCGTGTTGCTATTTTGAGGCAAACAAAAACCTGATCTAAAGTTAGTCTTTATTAATTAATTAATTAATTTATTTATTTAAAGAGCACGTAAGTAATATGAGCCTATAGGTGGGTTCACTCTGCTTACAGGGATGCGCCGCAGCACACAAATATTACAAATAAAAGGATTAAAATGTAAAATATTATTTATGTCTAAATAAAGATATGGTGGAATCCGCTTGTCCCGTAGATGGTCTGCGCTCTTTAAACACACACACACACACACACAGCTTTAACCTCTCGCATGGGTGTATCCGTTTCCTCGTTAGAGAAGCGTTCAGTCTTTCCACTATCAAATTCCTCCATGTAAATAGCGAATCCGCCATGACGCGAGCACCACTGGCTTTTAAAGGGAATGGGAGATGAGACTCTTATTGGTTTATTGCACGTCACGCCCAAAACACACCCATTACTCATTAGGAGAATAGGAACGACCCTTTTAGACCATGCGCCGGGAGCGCCGACCATTTGTCCCGTCGTTAGACTAGAAAAAGTGGATTCGGACGACCTAAGTGCACTTGCGCTTTAGACCATGTGCTTAGATCCTTAAAATAGGGCCCATGAACTCACACCGCCAGAGCCAAGAGTCACGAGACGAGAGACTGTATTAAATTAGCTCATGTCTGAAAGCACATAACATTACAATAATAATGAACGTAAACAACTTACAGAGCTCTTACTTGTACCACCTGACTGCTGCAAATTCATTTCAGCATTGACATAAAAACGCATAAAACCGAGTTCCAGGTAGAACGTCATGGGTTGCCATCTCTTAATCATGGTAGTTATGGCGTGAACGCAGCATAAAATATGGCTGCTGTTTGTTTGTGTTGCTCTGTGACTGACGTCTGTCTACAACTCTGCATTGAGTGTTTCAACCAGTGACTAAAAGCCTACCCTACCTTTTGATCTTGCTATTGCTCATGCTTTAGATTTAGGGACTTGAACAAACCTCTAACCTTAAGAACGGTTGCACTGTTGAGTTTATGCTATCTGAGTACATTGATTTTAACTGGGATGGGTTTTTGCAAGTGACTAAATGAAGTCCATTGAGAATTTCAGAGAGGTGGGTCACATCGTTCTTGCAGAAATACAATTTGGTGTATTTACATTTTAATTTTTAAAGAGGACTCGACTCGTTCCACACCTTCAGAACAGATCTTGCACGTCATGTTTCATGTCTTTCATGTCCACTATTGTATCACTAAAAGTGGCTAAATCTCTGAAATGAAATGACAAATATTTTTATACCATCCCTACTTCTTGTGAGAAGTGACCAAACCAAAGTCACATTCAATTCAATTCCCTTAAAATTCAATAAAAAAAAGGCATTGGGCTGAATGAAATTGCTTATGGAAAAAAGCAGAAATAGAGCAGTACACAAGGGCATTGCTGCACAATTTTCAGTTTCTGTCACTCGCTTTTCACGGCGAAGAATGTCAAATAGTATTTACATGTCTTCAAGCATGTTTATCAACCAACACCGAATACAACTGCATGCAAATGTTGTATCGTCAGAACAGACAATTTACCAGCCATTCATTCAAGTTAAAATGTTCATCACACCAAATATTCGTAAATCTAATGCCATGGCCTTCTTGTCGACAGATACTGGGGTGGCGTTGTACCGGAGCGATGCCGACAGGCTTACGAAGGAAAAGAATGGAACTGCTTCTTTGGATATAAAGTTTATCCCACCATTAAACGTGAGTGCAGGCACCATCCACTAGTTCTTTACAGACACCATTGAGTTCGGCTGCTTTTTTAACCCAGTGGTGTTTCTTTATTACAGGCCCTGTGTTTATAGTGCAGTGGCTGTTTGATGAAGCCCAGCTAACGGTGGACAACATTCATCTGACGGGTCAGCCCGTTCAAGAGGGCCAGTGGCGTTATATCCAGAATCTGGGGACGGAGCTGAGGAACACTCTGAAGGACGTCCCGTAAGTGTGACCGGCCCTTCAGGGACTCAGTGAGGAGAGCATGAATGCTCATTCAAAGCTGTCACCTTTTTTGCTGTTTCTGATGCTCTGCTTTTCCCCTGCAGTGCCATGTTTGCTCCAGCTTGCCTTTCGCATGAATTCATAACTAGAAAGTAAGTGATCTCTTTGATTTTGTGCATCTCTACTTGTATATCAGGTGTGCTGTCAGTTCAGGAGTAGATTTGCACTTTTCAAGTTAAATAAAGAGCAATAAATACACTTTATCTGACGTTGATCAGGATAAAACATCCCGCCCGAGGCATACGCAAAATAAAGAGGTGAGGTCTGGTTGAGCTGTTGCATGTCCAAGTATTGCTGTTATTTCTACTTTGAATCCAAAACCCCTTTTTCGGGCTTCCTAAGGTGGGCGAACATGGAGCTAGAATTGTCTTTATTACATGCGAGAAAATAAATGATCTGAGAGAGAAAAAAAGTTTGAAAGTTATCACTGATAGCAAAAAAGCATTTCATGAGAGAAAAAAGAATATTTGAGAGAAAATAAAGTTTTCATACCAATAGCAAAGAATGTATTTTCTCATAGAACATAAAATATAAATGTGAAATTTGTTTTATTTCTGAGAAAAAAAATTTCTCAAAAAAAAAAAAAGTGTTTTTCTCAAAATGCTTTTCTTTGCTCTCGATGCAATTTCTTGCTCTCGTGTCAAGATTTTGCTTTCGCTGTGAAAACTGTGTCATGGGCGGGGCCACGTTCCTATTGGCCAGTCGGGTGCGCATCGGCTTGTCCTGGAGTCGAACTGAATCATTACACCATTGTTCAGTTCACCTAGATAGATGCCGCTATCTTGGATGCCATGATTGTTGTGTTTTTCAGCATTTCTCTACACTGTAAAAATGATCTGCCAATGGAATAAGAACAATAATCTTGTTTCCATTGAATTAAGTTATTTTTCTTACCCCATTGGCAGATAATTTAGTTGTAATTAAGACTACTAGTAATTTTTTTTGTAATCAACACAATCATTTTACTTGTCTAGTAAATGCATCTGATTTAAGGATTTTTCTATATTTGGACTGGAAATAACACAAAAACACTAAATAAAAAAAAAACTAAAAAAAAACATTTTTTTGCAGTGTAACGACTGTTTTCTGAACCATGCAGGTCAGATGTTATAAATGACAGAGTTACAAACATCACATCTAAAATATAAGAAAGGTGTAAGATAAAGATTTGCCACTGTGAATCGCCCTACACAAGTTGTGCTTACGAATGTGGTTCAGGTCGATCAGCTTGTTCTTCTAGACTGACATTATTGGACTCTGGCTTGAACTGATATGGCAAAACTGATGCCGTAGTCTTTACAGCGGCTCAGGGAGCCTCTGGATTTTATACTCACAAATTATGTGCATGTATTATGCACACTGGGACTGGCTGGCCAGTCAGAGCACACTGGGACTGGCTGGCCAGTCAGAGCACACTGGGACTGGCTGGCCAGTCAGAGCACACTGGGACTGGCTGGCCAGTCAGAGCACACTGGGACTGGCTGGCCAGTCAGAGCACACTGGGACTGGCTGGCCAGTCAGAGCACACTGGGACTGGCTGGCCAGTCAGAGCACACTGGGACTGGCTGGCCAGTCAGAGCACACTGGGACTGGCTGGCCAGTCAGAGCACACTGGGACTGGCTGGCCAGTCAGAGCACACTGGGACTGGCTGGCCAGTCAGAGCACACTGGGACTGGCTGGCCAGTCAGAGCACACTGGGACTGGCTGGCCAGTCAGAGCACACTGGGACTGGCTGGCCAGTCAGAGCACACTGGGACTGGCTGGCCAGTCAGAGCACACTGGGACTGGCTGGCCAGTCAGAGCACACTGGGACTGGCTGGCCAGTCAGAGCACACTGGGACTGGCTGGCCAGTCAGAGCACACTGGGACTGGCTGGCCAGTCAGAGCACACTGGGACTGGCTGGCCAGTCAGAGCACACTGGGACTGGCTGGCCAGTCAGAGCACACTGGGACTGGCTGGCCAGTCAGAGCACACTGGGACTGGCTGGCCAGTCAGAGCACACTGGGACTGGCTGGCCAGTCAGAGCACACTGGGACTGGCTGGCCAGTCAGAGCACACTGGGACTGGCTGGCCAGTCAGAGCACACTGGGACTGGCTGGCCAGTCAGAGCACACTGGGACTGGCTGGCCAGTCAGAGCACACTGGGACTGGCTGGCCAGTCAGAGCACACTGGGACTGGCTGGCCAGTCAGAGCACACTGGGACTGGCTGGCCAGTCAGAGCACACTGGGACTGGCTGGCCAGTCAGAGCACACTGGGACTGGCTGGCCAGTCAGAGCACACTGGGACTGGCTGGCCAGTCAGAGCACACTGGGACTGGCTGGCCAGTCAGAGCACACTGGGACTGGCTGGCCAGTCAGAGCACACTGGGACTGGCTGGCCAGTCAGAGCACACTGGGACTGGCTGGCCAGTCAGAGCACACTGGGACTGGCTGGCCAGTCAGAGCACACTGGGACTGGCTGGCCAGTCAGAGCACACTGGGACTGGCTGGCCAGTCAGAGCACACTGGGACTGGCTGGCCAGTCAGAGCACACTGGGACTGGCTGGCCAGTCAGAGCACACTGGGACTGGCTGGCCAGTCAGAGCACACTGGGACTGGCTGGCCAGTCAGAGCACACTGGGACTGGCTGGCCAGTCAGAGCACACTGGGACTGGCTGGCCAGTCAGAGCACACTGGGACTGGCTGGCCAGTCAGAGCACACTGGGACTGGCTGGCCAGTCAGAGCACACTGGGACTGGCTGGCCAGTCAGAGCACACTGGGACTGGCTGGCCAGTCAGAGCACACTGGGACTGGCTGGCCAGTCAGAGCACACTGGGACTGGCTGGCCAGTCAGAGCACACTGGGACTGGCTGGCCAGTCAGAGCACACTGGGCTTTTCAGAAGGCAGGTTTTATAGAAACTGAAACTAAAACAGACTTTTCAGACAGAGGGTGAAAACAGGTGCTGCAACAATGTAAATCAACATTTATCGAAAACTTAGTTTTTGAACATTAATGATGTAAACATTCTAGCAAGCCCACTAAAGAAAAGTATGAACCTGTAAATGAGCATAATAGGGGCCCTTAAAATTATTTTTTTTTTTTTAAACAGGATATAGCTGGTAAATAGTAGGCTGAAAATTAATTGAATCACATTTGAAGTGTTATTTTTCCCACAAGTCAAATGAACGGGACACTCATTGAGTAGTTCTGCCCTCTTGTGTTTGTTGTAGTTTTTGGACCGACGTTCAAGTCAAGGGCACGTCTTTACCCAGAGCGCTCCACTGCTGGGATCGCAGTCTACAGGACAACAGCAGAAATAACAAATCCCCTCCCAAAGGCTGTCCCATGCACTTGATTGACAGCTGTCCATGGCCTCACTGCAACCCGACGTGCCCCACAATTCGAGACCAGTCGACGGGACAGGAGATGAACGTTATCCAGTTCCTCATGCACATGGGCTTCGACGTGCAGAAGATGGCCCACCAGCAGGGCATGGACCCGAGTAAACTACTGGGCATGCTCAGCAGTGGCAGCTAAATGCTCCTCTCCATCAGTCCGCTTGATACCTCCAAGCCCGTCACACACCGCAGCTTTGACCTCAGGCTGAGCCTGGCCTTTAGTCGGGGCTCTGTGCCAAATTTCTATGGGCTTCCATCTCCAGATCCCCTCATTAATGATCCATTTAAAGTCCAGATTTTCTCCAGCGTATGCGCTACCAATGCAGATTATCCTCACTGAGCAGCTTGGAGAAGCCGGAGGTGCCCAAAACAGAGCCCTTGTCAGATCCACCTCAGTTAAACCATGGGCTGCTGACTGTTCGAAACGTCCCCAACACAGTACGGGGTAAAGTACTGATGAAAACCATGCCACCCGGGACAAGGTACACCTGCATCTCTGCTCTTAATTTATCTTTTGGTTATAAAAGTATCACGAATGTAATCCAGTTTTACGGATCTTCAGCTGTGTTGTTTGCTTTGTTTTTTGTGTGTCTCATTTCCTTTTTTGTTACCAATATATTTAGCCACAGTTTATTAGTTTTATATGTCCATTCAGAGAGAGTGTACGGATATTATCGCTTATAAAGTTTATAGTCTGTAACACAGATTATATGAAGTACATGTAAAATATATATGGATCTACTCAAGACTATAAAGAGTCGTATAAACGGGAACTTTGGGACAGACAGACACACACGTGTGTGTGTGGAAAGCACTGGATCACCTACTCTAAACCCAACATCATTCTTGGGGCACGGCTAAGTTATTTTCTGATATAATATGACTTGATTATCATAATATTTAAAGGAATAGTCAGTCCCTTAATAATAATAATAATAACTCTTATCTTTAACAAACTCCCATGCCATTCCAAGCATGGATGATTTTTTTCTTCAGAAGAACACAACTGGAGAACTTTACAATAATGTTCAAGCTTCTGTTTCTCAATATCATCAAAGTGTTGGGTCATCTACAGGTGAAACGCGAAAATTTAGGATATCGTGCAAAAGTTCATGTATTTCAGTAATTCAAATTAAAAGGTGAAACTAATATATTTAGTATATATAACTATATACATATGCATGATTATACTTTTCAGAGGGCCGACATTTCTGTATTTAAAATCCTTTTTTTTTTTTTATTGATTTCATGTAATATTCTAATTTTCTGAGATTTTGAATTTGGGGTTTTCATAAGCTGTAAGCCATAATCATCAAAATTATACGATTGCACGATATTCACATTTTTACAGTTTCACCTGTATACTGCCAAAAGCCAAAAAGGATATAAGAACGCAATAAAAGTATCATAGTAGTCATACAATATATCCCAAAATCCATTCAACGGTACCAAGAACAATAACTATAAAGATAACTATCCCGATAAGTATATGCAACAGTCGGGTTTCAGAAGTAAAACTCCATTCAGTTTCTCCATAGGGAAATGGCTTTTAACGATAACGTATACACCTTTAAACACAGCCCTACTTTGAGCTGAGTTAATAATCGTGACTTAATTATTTTAAAACTTAAAATAATGGTGTTTAACCCTTTGGTGTTCGGTCATTTTAGACATTTTTTTCTTCTAAATTTTAAAAATCGCTACTTCATCAGAAAGGTATTAAACTCTTGTAACCTTCGGCAGTCACTATGTGACTTGATTCGAAAAAGTTGACTCTAAAATAGTTATTTCCCACACTAAAGGCATTAAGGTCTCAGTCTTGTACCTTTGGTCATTTCGTCCAATTTTCAAATACGTTTCTTCTTCACACGTTTGTAATGTTATGATTCACCTAATACCTGGTCAACTCGGTTCATGGCTTATTATAACAGTTAAACAAAGACTTTTTTTGAAATTCCTATGGGAAAATGAATGGAAAAAAATCTTACGGAACCAGCGCAATACGTGTTTATTGTTACAGTCATAGTCCTTGATATGAATGGGCATTTATTCCCATTTTTCCGTAGCTATCAAATCTAATTTGTGGCAAACAATGGCCTTTGGCATGAGTGACATCAAATCTTTTACACGAACACAAGTGTGAATGACGTGACAATAGGGAAGTAATCATAAGACTACTTTGTTGCCTTTTTGGAGACTTTTGGGCAGTATAAATCCCCTTGTGTTTTATATGTAAAACAGAAGGTTGGACATTGTTGAAATTGATTCATGAGGGTGAATAAATGATGTCAGAAACTGTATTTTTGGGAGAACTATTTCTCATACATCCTCACAAATCCTGGATGAAATTCCCGTACACAGATCCTCCTTTTCATAGTCACATTTTAGACGCACAATGTCCTGGATGTGACCCTGCTACTCAGGTTGGTCTCTAAACCTTTTTGGTGTACCTTCAGTTTAACTCATTCACATTGTATTAAAAGGGGGATTTCGCTCAGTTCACTCATTTTCTTCAACTCTTGGGACTTTTTTTTAGTATCGTAATGGTAAAATAAGCGAAATGACACTGTTTGAGTGCAATTCCCCTTCATGTAATAATAAACCACCGTTGTGCTGACATGACCGTACGATGATGGCTGATCACACTTTTATCAATGCAAATCCTCACTCAATCCGGAGAGATGCCATGTATCTATGTATAGGTGTTATTAACAGCTGACTCCTTTGAGAGGACTTTTGTCAAATGAAGACATTCTAGACTGTTAAAATATTTAATAGAAAATTCCTTTTTAATATAATTTGTTATGTAGCGGTCTTATGGAAAAAAATCAAACTAAATAAACCAACCAAGAGAAAAGAAAACAACAGAGATGTGAAGGTATTACTAATTGCTATTTTGTTCTGTAACATATTTTTTAACAGAAAACTCAATCTACATGGCTAAGCTGAATATTTATTTTATGTAAATCATATTTATAATGCTATTTTCACAGAGAAGTGATTCTTTGTATATTGTAAATAATTCAGTTTTTTTTCTTGTGTTGAATGCATGTATGTGTCCTTGAGAGAAAACATTACAGTTATTCCAAACAAACATTTAATATTGCCTTTTCATTTAACATGTTTACCTCCCAAAGTCCATCTCATGGTGTTAGTGAAATATGAACTCATTTTGCTTCCAAAATGTATCAATATATCATATTATTGAGTGCAACAGGACTTGTTCTATCAGGGATTGATTGAATAGTGAAATGTGGATATAGCAATAACTGGAGAGAAGGTTTGATAACTAATCACCTGTGCATTTATTAATACCTTAATTGTACACAAGGTACACAAGTGTACAAATAACACTCAAGTTACTAGGAAAAAATGATCTGATTACATAACACATTACTTTTACATTTACCACAAAATATTTGAGTAACTTTTTCAAATTGACAAGTTTTTTCTCTCTCTCTCTTTCATGTATTGACTGACAGCTCTCCAGTCTCTGTGTTGAGATATATCGTGGGCAAGTGTGTTGTGTGCGCTGTGTGTGAGCATGAAGGTTCTTGTAGATCTAGACTATAATAATGTGAGCAGGTCTTCACTCATCACAAACATCAGTATTCCTCAAAATGAATAAAATAATCAGACATTATATTACCTATATACGTAACTTTGCAGCTACATGTCAACTAACTCTCATTAGAGACATGTACTTGCAATTGTCTTATAGTCAGAACAATGTCTGTTGGGAAGCATCAAAATAAAGTGGCCGATATTAAGCAGACTAATACTTAACTTCTATTAACTATAAGTAACTACATGTCAACTAGCAGTCATTATAGTGAACTATCGAGATAAAGTGTGAAATGCAAACTTAGAATATTATGCATACCTGCAATACTTAAATATGTTAAATTACACAAATATACTTCATGTATTTAATCTCACTTTATTAACCACTGTCTTTAATGTTGATTTTTCAATGATCCAATGCAACTTTACAAATAGGCAAACATGACTTTAGTAAAACATCGCATTTGTTTAATTGTTTTTATTTTTCTGCAAAAGTAAGAGAGTGCAACTTTCTCCTTTTCTTCTCTGATCCAGAATAACCGCGCAGCTGAAAGGTTAGTTTGAGATGCGCCCTCTACTGTACAGGAGTGAAAGTGCGTTTCATTCAGCCTGAGGCTTATGTATATTCACTTTTGGTGTTAAAGGGCATTTACATTTGCTAAACATAACTTTTCTGGTTATTAAAAAACAAGCAAGCAAGCCCAAGTAAATAAGTAACACAATAAGTTAATGTTTGAGGGAGTAACAATACCGTAATGCATTACTTTTCAAATGAACTTTCCCCAACACTATACCTTTAGGGTGATACTGGGCCAGTGCCAGCCGTTGGGGCATTTTGATTACTGTAGATGAAGCATCTAAATAGAGTATCTAATTATGAAAAGCAACTTCTTAATTTGAAACAAATCAAATAAAAAAAACAGTAGGCAGTAATTAATATAAAATTATTCTAAATTCCCCCTAAGGATACAATAAAAGAATGCATTGGCTAATGTTTTTGTGGGCACTTTTTAAAAAAATGTTTTTTTTTTCTGAATAGTCCTAATCATGAACAATGTACTTGGGCCATTACAATGCACTTTTCCTCTGAGCCAGACAGATGTGCCAGGGCCTATAACTGCCCCCCCACCGCCACACACACACACACACACACACACACACACACACACACACACAGTTTGCAACCATATGAAAGACGACTCCCTGCACTGTTGCTTGACGCAGACATTTGGATTCCCACCCCATTCCACAGTGGAATATAGGGCTCTATTTATAGAGCTGGTGGAGCCCGTGGCCCTGAGCTCGGCAGAACACACTCATTAAAACGCTTTCCCTAGTACACTTCAACTCGAAGCCCAGTGCCAGTGTGTGTGTGAGAGTGGAAACAGTGCTAGAGAGAGAGAGAGAGAGAGAGCAAGAGTTTTAAAGGTAATCAGTGGTAAAAGTTGTTTGAAGACAGTGGGAACCTACGGATACCATCTCATGTGGGATATTTACGGGACCTTGCTCGTCTACTGCTTTATGAAGGGACACTTCAGCTACAGCAGGTGACATTCGACTCACAGGGAACCAAGAGAAGACCTGCGCGAAGAAGGTGACTATGTGAAGACTCCAGCTTGAATTTGATTGATTGGAATTTGGAACTTTGGAACTTTGGAAGTAAATAACAGCGATGATTTGAATTCAAAAGACAATTCTCTATATTGCTATATTTTCCTCATCTGTCTTTTGAAATTCTAAAAGCGCTGTCCGTTCACATCCAGAGTTTCAGCTGTAATCCGATCCCACACACTCGACAGTAATTATAAAGCAGGGCTGGGAAGCAGTAAAGGAGATTTGTCATTAAGACTGCCTAAATAAAGACTCAGGCAAAGGGCGAGGTTTGTGGATTTCGGCCGTCTAGATCCACCTAAAAACGGCTCATGGACCCCCAAGGAGGTCATTACCTAAACAAGGCAGCGGTGCTGTCGGGACTCGGTGCTGCCCGAATGCTCCAGCTTCTCCTGGGCTGCACCACGATGGCCCTGGTGGCCCACAGCGCGGGGTTCAGCGCCACCTACGGCACCTTCTGCATGTTCGTCTGGTGCTTCTGCTTCGCCGTCACACTGTTGGTCTTCACCCTGGACGTGACGAGGCTGCACGGGTGCATGCCTATCTCCTGGGACAACTTCACCGTGGCCTTCGCCATGCTCGCCACGCTCATGTACGTCACGGCGTCCATAGTGTATCCCGTGTACTTCCTCAGGTCGGAGTGCCCGTCGGAGGGATGCGAGGTGAGGAACTACCGAATCGCAGTCACCGTTTGCTCAAGCGTCTGTTGCTTCGCCTACGGAGCCGAGGTGTTTATCACACGGGCCAAACCTGGGCATGTGGTCGGATACATGGCCACCGTATCCGGCTTGCTCAAAGTGGTCCAAGCCTTCATAGCCTGCATTATATTCGGCGCCCTGGCCAACGACAGCGAATACAACCGGCACGTCCCGACTCAATATTGCGTGGTCGTCTACAGCCTGTGCTTCGCCGTGACCGTAGTCGTCGTGGCTCTCACCGTTTCTGGGAGGACGTCTTCGTTACGCTTCCCTTTCGATCGCTTCGTGGTCGTCTACACCTTCCTGGCGGTGCTTTTGTATCTGAGCGCTGCCGTGATCTGGCCGGTGTTTAGTTTCGATAAGAAGTACGGATCCCCGGGGAGACCGGGAGACTGTCCGAGAGGAAAGTGCCCTTGGGACAGCAAGTTGGTGATCGCCGTGTTCACCAGTGCCAATCTGGTGCTGTACGTCACCGATCTGGTGTACTCCCAAAGAATACGGTTCGTCTCGCATTCAGCAGCGTAAAGCCATCTTTTCTCCAATCCGGTGGCTTTATGAGTTACATACAGACATGCCAATAAAAACAGCTGTGTGTACTAGTATAATTTCTTTTCTTTTTTTTGTCATTTTTGTTGGTTAGAATGAAAATGTCTGGACTTTCTAACTGCTGGGATTTATTTTTTCATTGTGTTAATGAATAGTTACTTTGCTTAGTAGATTTGTTGCATACTAATGTAGAAATAAAGGTCCTTGCACTCCTCCGAGTCCGAAATTTTCGTATGCGTTTTTTCGTATTCGTCAGCCTCATGGCTCAGTTTGATGCTTTGCTAGCGATACTAAAGCCACATTAAAAAAGAAGACCACCAGTTTCCTGAACAATCTGTCTTTATATTCAGTGTCTTTGTAATCCGCACTTTCTTATATTCATACATACTTTGCTCTGCGAGACGAAGTACATCAACTTGTCAAACGCCATTCTGGATTTTGTCGTTCGCTTGTACGGTGGCTCTGAATTGTCAAAAAAAACCTCTAAAAATGCTGAATCCGACGAAAGTTTCGGAGGCAGTGTGTAAGTGTGATTGACATGAGTTCGTAGTTATCTTTTAACATGCGAAAAGTTCGGACGCGAATTTCGCACCCAGCGTGCACGGGCCTTAACCCTATTAAACAAGGGTGTCCATCCAAAGCCACGTCCTGGAGAGTTTGGCTGTAATTAGCTCCCACACACTTGCCTGGATGTTTTTAGTGAGCCTGTAGACCATCATTAGCTGGTGCAGGTGTGTTTAATTAGGGTTGGACAGTGGACTGCGTTTAAGGCCTTGTCCACACTAATACAGTTTTGTTTGAAAACGCATCTTTTTCTCTCCGTTTTTGCCTTTCGTCCACACTGAGACGGCGTTTTTATTAATGAAAACAGCTTTTTGAAAAGTTCAGTTCAGTTCATTTATTTATAAAGCACATTTAAAAGCAGTCACACGGCTGCCCAAAGTGCTGTACAGGCATAAGCTAAAAATCAAGGAGAAAACAACTAAGAAACTACATAAAACGTTCTGCAAAGTGAGGCAATTTGAAATCGCCGTTTTCGCGTTGTAGTGTGGACTGTGAAACAGAGGTATGACGCATGTTTGGTCATGTGACGCATATTGTACCAATAGATATTCATGTTGTGCTATTCAATTTCACACACAATTGATTACACTTGTTTACTTTGCACACTCTTCATATCACAGTCCTGCAAAGACGACAGGCAGAACAGTCAATCACATTTGCTGTCCTGTGACAAAACATATAATAAGTGAGTGTGATCAGTGAATGCTGAGATATATTGAGATATAAGTACTGTGCGATAACTTTATTATTTATTTTTCCGTCTGTATCATCTCAGTGAGCTTTTGTGAGGTTTAACGCATACGCATGAAAGACGTTTCAGTGTGGATGAGAAACTTTTGGGAAACGCCTGAAACGTTTTTCAAATGTATCCGTATTAACGTAGACGTGTACGTACCACAAGTCCACTTTTTATGCCTCTTCCTTGCTAAATTCCCTCTGTCTTGTTCACATCATTGCTTACGCTGCACGAGTGGCCATTTGCAATGGGTTTAAATGAGACACTAAGCCCTTGATCACTTGTGAGTATATTAAATAAGCACTTGCTGTTGTGACGTCACAACCGTGTGGCATTGTGGTCTATGGATCTGTCTGAAGTGTAAGTATTGAGTAAATTCACTCCCTCGGACAAAATCAAGGGGTCGAGGGTCTGTCCAAATAAACAAAGTGTGTCTAACAGTTGAGTTAAACGCAGCCCAGGAGCAGGTTTGGACACCCAAAGACTAAAAATCTGTAATTTACTCGCCCTCGTGTCGTTCTAAAGCCGCATTAATGTTTTTCTTTTCTTCTGAGGAACATAAAAGAAGATTTTTTTTATAAAAGGTCAGTAACCAAAATATCTTCTTTTATGTTCCACAAGGTCTTGGACGTGGGGGTGGATATTCATTTTTGGCTGAACTATCTCTTTAAAACTGTTTTTTGTTTGTCTGTTTGTTTCTGATGTCTTCTAAACACTAAGATTGTTGTGGATTAGTACAGTTATTGTATGGCTTACTATGAGTAAAATGTATGTGTATTTCCTCTAATTTAGGTCTATATACTGTTAAATGTTATCACAGGTATATGCATTGTTATTATTTGATTACCTGTATGGCAATATCTAAGCATGAGAGAACTGAGATCTCTGATTAGAAAAAGGGAATATATCACTACTTTATGTATTGTCCACAGAGATTAAATATCATGCAGTTTTTTCATGAATGGCCTTAATTGTCATGGTGCTCAGATAGCATTATCCAGTCAATCTACTCAGGCTCCAATATAAGTGTGTCTTTTTTATAGTATGTAACAATATATTGTTACTTATTCACAACCTAGGCTATTTAAATGAATCAAAATATGTTGGTAATAAAACTGGATTATGTTGTGTCTATATCAGTTTCTTTCTCTTTCTCACCACCTCCAAATACCAGCAAATGACCATACATATACATTAAGACAATTTTCTGTACATATATGTGTGAGTGGGTGCACTGTAATATATATATATATATATATATTGGTTTAACTTAAAGTAACCTTGTTGCCTTAAAATTCGTTGAAATAAAAAAAACACTTGAGTTACTACAATCGAGGAGATTGGTTTAATCAACAGAAACTCAAAATACTATGTTATTTGAACCACATTAATCCTAAGTTGATATGTCAAAATAAAAACAAAGTTATGATAAATCATGAAAATAATGTATACAATTTTGAAGTAAGAACATTTTTTTTTTCTTTTGGTGGTTATAATCTATACTTTTATGAAAATTTTAATTTATCTGTCCCTAGAAGATGGCTAAATCTGAAGGAGAGAAAATTGTATTTGGGGTAAATCTGTTTTAATGGTCAGAGTTTTAAATTACGGGTTTGTGTAAGTCTGTTATGATTAAATTTAACCTAACATGAAAACAGAGTATCTAATAAAGTAAGCTACCGGTAGTTAAACACGGGTGAGACCGAAAGTAAGAAAATAGTATTGACATATATCAATGAAATGTAAAAATCAAAAATAAGACATCTGGTGCATGTATCATACAAAATGCGGATAAAACACTGCAAAAGTGGATACAGTTTTGCTGTTGACATTAGCCCACGTGCTCATAAAAAGTGACGCAACAGGAATCTCTGTCAGCAGAGCTGGCCTATCAGGACGCACGGTGCACACATAAAGTACAGGGATTGGCTGAGGCACGAGCAGTGCTCTACTGTGATTGGTCACAGCCGTCTACTACTCCACGTCAGGAATGGCAGTTTAACTGAAAGACCACAGACAACGTGAACAAACGTGAAACAAACTAGATATATGTTTACCAGTTCTTCAGAAGATCGAGTTCTAGGTACGTTTTTTCTTAAATATTTAGTTGTCTGTATTCATCTCGTTGGTCTGTGCTGCGTCACAGCTGGTTCAGTCCGATCAGGAAATAGAAAAGTGTTCAGTAAGCAGAATGTCCTAATATTACCTCCGCTGATCTGTATTAGACTCTGTATAATGATTGTTAACTTGTGTATTTGTGTTTGCTGGTGAATGGTCATCGTCTGGTTGTTTAATAGGTCAAAATGAGCGTTGGTTTCATCGGAGCGGGTCAGTTGGCGCATGCGCTGGTGAAGGGCTTCGCATTGGCAGGTACAGCGCTTACACACACCGACCGCTAGAGGCGCTAACACACTAATGATCTGGAACAAAATAAGACTGCTGTATTAAATCCACATGCACATTAGTCATGTTTGAAATGTCTAAAGCAGGCGTCATTTATAATAAATAAGCACATTATATCAAACAATATAGACACACTGTAATGATCTCTGTCTTGGTAGTTGGTAATTATTATGACAATTTATTTGCAAAAAAGTGTTAATTTACAGAATATGTAATAAAACCTAATGTATGTAAATCAACACATTTGCTCTTTTTATGATAAAACTGCCAATAAAATGCTACTGAATTTTTTAAAAGTTAATATTCTCCCAAGCAATATCATCAGGGGAAAAAAACAGAATGTACAATTAGTAGTGTCTTATTTTAACATGAGTTTATTATATATCCAGTAGAAATATTTTGTTACAATATACACTACTGTTCAAAAGTTGTCAGTCTCAAGAAATGAATACTTTTATTCAGCAAGGATGCATTAAATTGATTAAAAAGTGATAGTAAACAATTTATATTGTTAGAAAAGATTTCTATTTTGAATAAATGCTGTTTTTTTCCTATTGTACATCAAAGGATGCTGAAAAAAGTATCATAGGTAATAAACAAATAGTTGTTTTCAGGATAATTTGATGAATAGAAAGTTCAAAAGAACAGCATTTATTTGAAATATAATCTTTTGTAACATTATAAATGCATTTACTGTCACTTTTGATCAATTGAATTTATCCTTGATAAATAAAAGTATTAGTTTCTTTTCCCCGAAAAACAAGAAAAAAATTCTTACTGTGACAAAAGCCTCTATTTCAGATAAACGCTGTTCTTTTGAACTTTCTATTCATCAAAGAACCCTGAAATAATAATGTAAAAAACTGTTTTCAACACTGATAATAATAATGAATGTTTCTTGATCCTCAAATCCTCATATTAGAATGATTTCTGAAGGATCATGTGACACTGAAGACTGGAGTAATGATGCTGAAAATACAGCTTTATCACAGGAATAAATTATATTTTAAAATATATTAAAATAGAAAACCCTTATTTTAAATTGTAATACTATTTCACAATATTAATGTATTTTTTTCTGTATTTTTGACCAAATAAATGCAGACTTATTTCAAAAACATTAAAAATAGTAACGTGTCCAAACTTTTGACTGGTAAAATATATACATTATATTATAACTAATATACACTATAACTTTTGACTATTTATGCGTGTATTACCTCGCCTTAAAAAACGAGATACGCCCTTTAACGTAGCATCACATTCTCATCAATCTTAATGTGAGCTTTCCCGTTCCCCTCTCCTGTCCATCAGGTGTGGTGGCCACGCACAGGATAACAGCGAGCTCTCCTGACAAAGACCTGCTGACCGTCGCCGGGCTGAGAGTGAGTGTTTCACAAGCACCTGACACACACTCAATAGATCATAAATAAACACGCACTGTCTCTGTACTTCAGAAAATGGGAGCATCCTTCACTACCAGCAATAAAGAGACTGTGAAGAAGAGTGATGTCCTGTTCCTTGCGGTCAAGCCACACATCATTCCCTTCGTTTTGGATGAGATTGGGCCAGACATCGAGGACCGTCACCTCATAGTCTCTTGTGCAGCAGGAGTCACGATCAGCTCCATAGAGAAGGTCAGAAAGTGCTCGATCCACGAGTCATAGTGGTCACGGTTTAACACTGGTTAAAATACCCAAAGCCTTTATGTATAATGCTTTATAAAGGTAACGCAAAGGTACTCTAAAGTTAGAATGCATTATATAGATTCCTTTTCACATCTGAAACTGGTTGATTGTCATGTGTTTTAATCCTTAATGTATGTTCAATGAATAGATATAAGAAGTATTATAACTGTGGTTACAATTATTCATGAGATCATACAATACATAAGCCTATAAGGCGCATTACAAACCATGATCATTTAAGTAGCTTTTGATGGCTACAAGACACAAAATTAAAGAGAAAAGATTATAGAATATCCAAGTAAAGCTGCTTTGAAATGAACAGGTGAACTGGTTATAGGTGAGGGTACCGTAATCAAACAAAACCATTGTGACGTTGAGATTTACACACCAACTGAAAGCTGAATAAATAAGCTTTCCACTGATGCATTGTTTGTTAGGATAGGACAATATTTGGCCGAGACACAACTATTAGAAAATCTGAAATCTGAGGGTGCAAACAATTTTAAACATGGAGAAAATCTCCTTTAAAGTTGTTCATTTATGTTGGTGATCGTTCCGCATTCACTCACTAAAATAAATGTTTTATATATTTACGGTAGGAAATTTACAAAATATCTTCATGGAACATGATCTTTACTTAATATCCTAATGATTTTTGGCATTAAAGAAAAATCGATCATTTTGACCCATACAATGTGTTGTTGGCTATTGCCACAAATACACCCGTGCGACCCGTGACTGGTTTTGTGATCCAGGGTCACATATTATATAAATCTGTGCAGTGTTAAAAAATAAATAAATATTTTTGAAGTTCAAATGAAAGGTTCTTCATTATTATTTTATTTGAACTTGATGGACACAAACCAGGTCATTCATATTTAATGAATCAGTCTTGCAAAAACAGCTTCATGGTATCATGTAGCTGACACTTGATGTAAAAACAAAAGGCTCAACACAGTGAAACCAAGATTCTGCACTCTTAATATACACCGCCCTGTGATCGCACGTCGATTCAATCCTGTTTCGATGCAAATGTTCCTGTTCTGCAGAAACTGCTGCAGTATCGCCCGGCTCCTAAAGTAATCCGCTGCATGACGAACACCCCAGTTGTGGTGCGTGAAGGGGCCACGGTGTACGCCACAGGCACCCATGCAGAGGTGGAGGATGGGAAGCTCCTGGAGCAGCTGATGGCCAGTCTGGGATACTGCACCGAGGTGGAAGAGGACCTGATTGATGCCGTCACTGGCCTCAGTGGCAGCGGCCCAGCCTATGTAAGCATCAACACACTGCAAAAATGCTTTTCTTACTCACTATTTTCGTCTTGTTTCCAGTCCAAATATCTAAAAAAAATCTTAAATCAAGATGCATTTACTTCAGTAGTAAGATGACACAAGGTATTATGTCCTGTTTTCCGGGGGAATTAATCAAAATCGAGTTTTTGCTTAAGCTAAATTATCTGCCAATGGGGTAGAAAAAATAATCTTAATTCAAACAGAAACAAGATTATTTTTCTTACCCCGTTGGCAGATAATTTAGCTTGCTTGAGGTGAGAAAGCAATCCGACCCAACGGACCAAATAATAGTGTAATTCATAATGGGAAATGCGCTATATAAATAGCTTCACAAATAAATAGCATCACAGTTGAAAACTAAAAGATCACATCTTCATCTTCAAATGTTGTGTGATTGCGCTTCTCTTCTCAGTGTGAGAATGCTGTCGCGATCAAAGTCCCTTTAAATTACACTTTTCCCCATTCAAAACAATACGAGTGCCGCGTCTTGTGCAATTCTGTAGTCTTTGCCTTGATTCCTGCTCAGCATTATAACATCCGTATAGTGTTTGCGTGTGTGTGTCTGGACACAGTAACCCTCTAGACAGCGCGGGTTTACATTTTCTGTAGTATTAATGTGAATATAGTATATAATTTAACAGCGGTAATAACGGCTACATCCGTATAGTGTTTGTTTGCGTGTGTCTCGACAGTTACGAACTTGTCAATCATCTTGATGGATGACGCAGAGGAAACTCTGACCAATAAGAGGACAGCTGTCGTCGCCTGTTGACGTTGTACAAGCAGAATGTGGCGGTTGGTCGGTGTGGTATTAGCCCCGCCTCTCCTCCACTGTGATTGGACGGCTGGGTAAAAAGTGACAGTGATGAGCGTTGCGCTTTACCCAAAGTTGAACATTTTTCAACTCTCGGCGACCAGTAAAAAACGCGGGTGTTTTTTCCACCAAAGTGTTTTTAGGCCGCGTGTCCCACACGCAGCTGGCGTATTTTTTTCAATGGGAGTGCCGCGTTTTTTGAATGCCATGACCGTAACGAGGCGCTGAGTGTTTTTTATTTCACGCTGAAGCGTTGAGCGCCAGGCGTTTTTTACTGGTCGCCGAGAGTTGAAGAATGTTCAACTTTGGTAAAACGCAGCGCTCATCACTGTCACTTTTTACCCAGCCGTCCAATCACAGTGGAGCAGGGGCGGGGCTAATACCACACCGACCAACTGTCACATCATTCTTTCTGTACAACGACAACAACCAGCAGAACTAACCAAACAAAATTGATAAATAATTTTTTAGTATGAAACAAATTATCTGCGAAATCAGTCACAATTAAACTGTGTTGTGGATATTCTGTATCATCTGTATCAACGAAGCCTCTCAACTGAACAAACGCTGCGCTGCCAAAGCGCTCTCAAGCGCCCACAGCTAGGGGTTTTCAGCAGAGCGTCTAGCGTTTTAAGCTGGCTAAAAATATGCAATAGGTTTAAACCAACAGTTGAGCTCCTTTGTGGCTTGCTTTGCCCAAAAGCACCTCTGACAGTGAATATCCATGTATTGTTGTATCCTAGGCGTTCCTAGCTGTTGACGCTCTTGCTGATGGAGGGGTGAAGATGGGATTGCCCAGGAGACTGGCTGTGCGACTGGGAGCTCAGGCTCTGCTTGTTAGTGCCTGACAGTCTATGAAACATTTCTCATATTGATAATATAATAAATCTTTCTGTCTAAGATTTTTTTTTTGTTTTTGTTTTGTTTTTTTGCAATAGGGTGCGGCAAAAATGCTCCTGGACTCCGAGCAACACCCCGGGGAGTTAAAAGACAACGTGGCTTCACCTGGAGGTGCTACGATCCACGCTTTGCATGTCTTGGAAAGCGGCGGGTTCCGCAGCCTCCTGATCAACGCTGTGGAGGCGTCGTGCATTAGAACCAGGTACTGCAATTTCATTTCTGATGAGGGATTTTCAGCTATAGAAAGGGTCAACAGCTGGCAGTTTTTTTTTGATAAATATAATGTAAAAACATGCATCTATGCATAAGTGCACTTTATTTAATGTTTAGTATAGATGTTAGTGTATTGTCGTTTAACCCCTTTAACCCGAAGTGCTCAGTATTTTAGTTCAGTTTCAGTTCAATAGGAAAAATGTGATCCAAGGAAAATCCGGAGAAAAAAAATATATATAGCACAGTTCAAGGTGAGTATGTTTTGTCCTAACCAGGACCGGTGGAAGCACTGGGCAAACTGGGCAATTGCTCCGGGTGACGAGCATGAGCGTCTCATACTTGTGAAGAACTATCTGCGAGGCTACGTTTACATGCAACCAAATAATCCAATCGTAGTCGGATTGACGGCTCAAACGGACTGAAAAGCCTTCATGTAAACACCTTAATCGATCCGAATAAAATATTGATCGGATTGAAAGGTGTGGTTTATTCCTTTTGTAATCCGATCAAGAGAACATGTAAACACTTGCTTGGATTGAAAACCGAAACTGAAAGGACTGCGCATGTGCAATGACATAGAAATAGTGTTAGGACGTGCAGAACGAGCTCTTGTCCCTGTTGAATAAAGTGTTGTATAAATGAGTGTCCCGTCATTCTATAATCCTCCTTTCACTGCGTCTGTGAAGTGGAGCAGGACAACGTCCCACCAGTTCTTGTTTCAGACTCTCATCCACAGACGACTGGTTTTGGGCATTTTTACTGCGTGATAAATATAAGCAGCACGGCAAAACGGTTCATATGCTCATTGTATCCAAATTACAATCAGAAATTGATATTAAAGGGCACCTATTACCCCTTTTCACAAGATGTAAAATAAGTCTCTGATGTCCCCAGAGTGTCTATGTGCAGTTTTAGCTCAAAATACCCAACAGATAATTTTTTTACAGCATGTTTAAACTGTCATTTTTTGGGGCTCAGAAAAACACGCTGTTTTAGTGTGTATCCCTTTAAATGCAAATGAGCAGTATAAGAATATTAAAGTCTCTCTCTCCCTTTCATTATCATCAACATACACGGCGAAGTACACAAAACACTCAGTACAACTAACAGTAAACAAATATATACACACCTTTTCAGTGGGTGCTAATAAATTGGTAAACTTTATATATGCGAACCGACTCAATGAGCTGTCATAAAGTGCGCGCTCTCACTTTAATTGCTGCAGTGCCAGTAGCGTTAGGCCTGTCGCTACGAGACTGTAAGCTGGATCACCAACAGTTGGTTTTACAACCAACAATAAAACACCTCAGTCGAAACAATGGCAGACTGTGTTAAACTCACTCGGGGCGGGTCTATGCTAAAACTGCAGTGTCAGTCAACAGTTGTGGGAGGGGCTTGTGCAAAAGTGTGTCACATTACCCCGAGTCTGAGAACGGCTTGTTCTGAGACTCTGCTTGTGATTTATGGGGACTAAAAAATCAATTTTCAAAAAATCAGTGTTTGGATTTGTATCATTATAGGGTGGTTCTGTACACACTGCCAACACATATCAATGTTCAAACGCCATGTAAAAGTGAATTTTGCATAATAGATGCCCTTTAAGTCCGCTGTTTAAAACAAATAAAGAACCAAATCTGTCGCTAATTGGATTAACATGAAGAGTACGCAGCAGCCAAAGCAAGAAAAGTCCTCCAACATGTGAACGTAGGGGGCGGCATATTCCTATTTTGCCCAGAGTGCTGGATTGTGTTCCTAACAGTTCAGCAACATGATTGTTGTCTTTACTGCCAGGTACGATCAAGTAGATGATTGCCTCGCCATGTCCAAACCACAGACAGAGCATCCATGGCAGGGACAGATCAGGATTCAATATGGCAATGACTCAGATGACATAAGAAACAGAAGAAAAAAACTGGCCTTGCAGAAACAAAGCCAAAAATTATCATTCTTCAGCTGTTCAATAAACTGTTTAAATGTAATTAATTGTCAGTTGCATCACTCAGTTTCCCACTCAACACACATGCTACTCAACAACGTTCACTCTTAGTGCATTACAACGGATGTCCACAGCTAGCAAAGCTACTACTTCAACAAATGTACATAATCTGAACAATTAAACAATATTTACACAGTTATTATGAAGAGATAGATTAGATTACTGTTTTCAGATGCATTTCAGGATAATTAATCCAGATAGTTTCCGTCTTCTTTCATGTGTATTTCTAACTTTTCCTGTTGGTCTTAATCTCTCTTTCCGTCGGCTTCTACATTACCCTTAAAGCGTGATGTCTGAGGATATTTTTCACTAAAATAATCTGTTTTTAGATGATTTAAATTCTCTTTTAAGTGCTATGAACACAAACGCGTCAGTCTGCGTCTTTTTCCTTCTTTAGCCCTTTTCGGACGGGATTAGCTTTACAAGGGGAGATGGAGTAATGTGATTTTACCACAGGATGTCTGTAATATTAATGTCCAATTCGCACAGGTTAAGATCTCCAGTAAAACTAGCCGAAGTGGAGGAGTAACTCGAGTTACGCACCTCCTGTCGTATGTGTATTACACAAGCGGCAACATTCTAATCTGGAAAACGAAGCCTACCCGGAAGTGCGAAAAACTGCAATACATGTTAAAATGTCCGTTTTCACAGCATAAACTCATGTTTTTACAGGTTGGTCCCATGGACTTTTATTGTATTTTTCGATAGGTTCTGAGTGCCTGACAACTGTAAGGGGGGGTGCATTTTCTCACCTTTTATATTATTCTCACTCGTTAGTTTAGATCGTATTTATATATAAAATGTATGACAAGTAAGGGCGTGGTTAACTTGGATTCACAGCTTGATTGACAGCTGGTAACGGGCTGCGCCGAGTGGAATTCCTGAAATGTGACGTCTCGACCGTGATCTGACACAACACATCATACCACCTCTGTATCCTTTCTGAACATTTTGAACAAGATTTTCCAAGATGGCGCCGCCCATACCCCCCATAAACGCCTCAAAACCATTCTTCAGAAAGTCTATGGGTGACGTCTCAGACGCTTTGTCCATATTTTTTAGAGTCTATGGTATTACACTGCTTCAATATCACGTGCGCAAACACATATAACTTATATTTATATATAAAAAAAACAGTAATGTCCGGTCGAACGATGTATTCATTAACTTCAGATTGGATTGTGTTGGTAATCGCCTCTTACCTAACGCTAAAAGATGTGTCGTGCCTCTAACAAGTGCTTTCTATCTTCTTTCTGATCTGAATGTTATGTGGAAACACTGAGTTTTGCCACAGACTCGTCCCAGCGTCTAGAACACGACTGAATGCTTTTTCAAGCGTCTCCATACTTGGAAAAAACTACTTTAAAACAGGAAATGACAAAATATTTACATCGGGTCTATTCGCACGGGATCAGTATCACCTGAGGTCATTTTTACTGAAGGTAAAAGCCGTTGTAATCGTTACTGACATCGTCTGTGATGATCACTGAGATGCACATTCAGACAGGACTAAAACCACTGAGAAGCTCTGGTCATGATTACTTTGCCCTCATCTTCATGATAAACTAGTCCCGTTGTCACACTCTCTACCGCTCTCGTTTTTACTTCCCGGAGGCGGGACTAACCAACCTCATCCAGTCAAAACTTTCTTTAACCAATTTCTTTTTCTAGATTTACATTTGTAATATAATGTAAATGAACTTAAATCTGCTTTCTTTTGTTATTAATACTTAACAGATATTAATAAAAATGAAATGCTTATAATTACTAGTGATCTAGTCAGTGACCTGGGTGACACAATCTATTCACAAAACTCGCATTATAATACAGTTTTGTCTCCAAAAGGACATTTCAAGCCCACTCTTTTCTGACAGGGAGCTTCAGTTCTTGGCAGACCAGGAGCAGATTTCTCCAGCTGCCATAAAGAAGACCACTTTGGACAAGGTGCTTCAGCAGCCGGGTGTCAGGACCGGCCTCAACCTCTTTAACAGCACCAACGCCAAACACAAGAAAACATGAACCTGATCGCCACCATATCCAGCGTACAGTGAGGATGAGACCACTTCAAGAATTGCAGACAAGATGCTAAGACCAAAGTTGTTGTCATAAATTTGTTGTCAAGCTTTTTTCAAAACTGCTGTTCAGTTGTCTTTATTGTGCTTTTTACCTTTTTGGCTAGTATGGACCAGCTCTAAAAAATTACTTTATCCTGATATACACTGTACACCATGCCACTGTAAAAAAAACGTTTAGTTTCCTTAATATAATATTCCGAGTCAATGTTAAAAGATAACTCAAAAAGTAAAGTATTTTCAGCTCATTTGAACTTATAAAGATTTGTCAAGCTGAAAATACTTAATATTCTAAATACAACTTAACTGAGTCAGTGGAAATGAATAAATCTGAAAGTTAAGATGAGTGAACAAAAACACTTTTACAGTGAACTTTTGCACTGAAAACGTAAAAAAAAAATGTTTTAAGTACTTTCACAAAGTTATTCCAACTAAACTTTATAAGTTCAAATAACTTTAAATTTGACAAGTTGTACATGCTTAATATGTTAAGTAAATAGAACTTTACGGAATCAGTGCAAAAAAAGGTAACTCAAAAAGTTAAATTGGGTGAACAATATCTTTCTTTTTTTACAGTGTGTGTAGATTTATTAAAACATGTATGATCTAGTCAAAATAAATGTCTCATCATGTTTTTGCGAAGCCTATCTGGACTGACCTGAATGAAATTAAAGTGTTTTCTATCTTTATCTCTACATTGCTAAGTAGTTCTTTACTCCAAACAGAAAAAAAGCCAAATTCTCTACATGATTCCCTATTGTTATTTGAAGCAAACTGATTGACTCAGACACTATAGCAAAACAAACTAAACTGTAAACTGACCTCAAAATGTTATATTTGAATTTTACAGCGTATGTATAAAACAATTGTCATGGCCTCTGTTGATTTCCATTCATTCAGAACTGAATTTTGGGCCCGTCCCAATATGTCTTTGCACTTCACCACTTGTCTACTTACATCATGTATTTCCTGCTCGGAAAACTCTTTTTTTTTTTTGAACAGTCAAGTCAAGTGTATTTATATAGCACTTTTCACAATATAAATTGCATCAAAGCAGCTTCACAGTATCAATCAAATAACATAACAAT
Organism: Meda fulgida; assembly: GCA_030578275.1. NCBI lineage: Eukaryota > Metazoa > Chordata > Actinopteri > Cypriniformes > Leuciscidae > Meda > Meda fulgida. The sequence continues at coordinate 5,241,664 of CM060618.1, forward strand.
GTTTGTTTCTTAGTGGAAAAAACATCCACGTTTGGTATGACTGATCAATGGTATTAATGCTTGGTTAATTAATTTGAATATCCCCAACTGAGCAAGCCAAAGGCAACAGTGGCAAGGAACCGAAAAACTCCATCAGGTGACCTACTGGTGTCCTAAAACTCCATCAGGTGACTTACTGGTGTCCTAAAACTCCATCAGGTGACCTACTGGTGTCCTAAAACTCCATCAGGTGACCTACTGGTGTCCTAAAACTCCATCAGGTGACCTACTGGTGTCCTAAAACTCCATCAGGTGACTTACGTAATGGAGAGAAAAAAAAAACCTTGGGAGAACCCAGGCTCAGTCGGGGGCCAGTTCTCCTCTGGCGTTTATGAACTAGAGGCCGGATTTACAGTAACTGGAATTTGATACAGAATTTTGTTTTATTGTATCACTTCGGGGTGGGTACGCGAACCGGAATCACACCGTTTTATCTGTAGAGTGGGAAAGGGATCCTCCATAGGGAGAGGCTAGTTGGCACTTCAGCACTGCGTTATCATCGGGTCCAGGCAAAGCTCCTTGTCAGATCTGGATACGGCCTGGATCCGGTAGGCTGCGGGAAAACCTCGGGATAAACAAAGACACTAAAATTAGCGTAGATGCCATTCTTCTTATGATGATGTAACGAGTACATCAGGATTTAAGGGAAGTGTTCCCAGTTCCGGCTGACCTAATCTATGCAGCCTAACATTGAATTATAGAAGTCTATAATATATTATGTGTATGCTAGGTCAAAGAGATGTGTTTTTGGTCTAGCTTTGAACTGACAGAGTGTGTCTGCTTCCCGGACAATGGTAGGAAGACTGTTCCAAAGTTTTGATGCTAAATAGGAAAATGATCTACCTCCAGCAGTCGATTTTGATATTCTACGTATTATCAACTGGCCCGAATTTTGAGATCGCAATAGACGTGAAGGACTATAATGCGTTAAGAGCTCGCTCAAGTACTGCGGAGCTAAACCATTTAGTGCTTTGTAAGTAATCAACAATATTTTAAAATTTATACGATGTTTAATAGGCAGCCAATGCAGTGTTGACAGAACCGGGCTAATATGGTCATATTTCCTGGTTCTAGTAAGAACTCGAGCTGCAGCGTTTTGGACCAGCTGTAGTTTATTTATTAAGCGTGCAGGGCAACCACCCAGTAGAGCATTACAATAATCTAGTCTTGATGTCATGAAAGCATGAACTAATTGTTCCGCATTTGTTAATGAGAGCATATGTCGTAATTTAGATATATTTTTAAGATGGAAAAATGCGGTTTTACAGATACTAGACACGTGACTTTCAAATGAAAGATTGCTATCAAAGAGCACACCCAGGTTCCTAACCGACGACGAAGACTTAACAGAGCAGCCATCAAGTGTTAGACAGTATTCTAGGTTATTACGTGTGGAAGTTTTTTGTCCAATAATTAGAATCTCTGTTTTTTCAGAGTTTAGTAGTAGGAAATTACTAGTCATCCAATTTCTTAAATCAGCTATGCATTCCGTTAATTTTGTGAATTGGTAAGTTTCGTTAGGTTTTGAAGAAATATACAGCTGAGTATCATCGGCATAACAGTGAAAGCTAATTCCATGTTTCCTAATGATATGTCCTAATGGTAGCATGTACAGAGTGAACAGCAGCGGTCCTAGTACTGAGCCTTGTGGTACGCCATACTGAACTTGTGATCGATAAGACATCTCTTCATTTACTGCGACAAACTGATAACGGTCAGATAAGTATGATTTAAACCATGCTAGTGCAATTCCACTAATGCCAACATAGTTTTCTAGTCTATTTAAAAGAATGTTGTGGTCAATTGTGTCAAATGTGCATTGTATATTGGGGGTCAATTTACCGGGGATCCACCCTTATATGAATCATTAAAGCCACAGGTTCGGTTACAGCTGAGTCAGGACTCGAACAAAGATGAAATACAAAAGAAGGTTTTATTGGAAAAATTTAAATAACATGAATATCGAGATATAAAAATATACTACACAAACAATGCTGCCTCCACTCCGGGGCTGGGGCTGGGGCTGGGGCTGGGGCTGGGCTTGGGCTTACTCTCTTTAAACAAAGCAAATACATGTGCACTCACACTTCACCCCCAAATGTGGGACACTGCACACGGAAGAAACCGCCACCCAAGAGAGAGAAAGGACTCGTCCACACACACAAATCACTGGTCACCCCAACGTCTGGAGAGGAAGCAAAACTTCAATTTAGACATACCAACATACACTCACATATCCTTAACCAAAAAAAAATAAACCATACAATCATAAATAACCAGTTCACAAGAACCTAAAGTAGAAAAAAGAAAAAAAACATGAGCGACAGACAAACTTTGAATTGCAAATTGCAACAGGTACACAGAAATCTGGCTTACACAAGAAAAGAATAAATTCACAGAAACTGATCTGCACCAATAGAAAATTTGGTAGAAATAGAGAATAGGTTCACGTAAACTTTACAAAAATAAAGAAAATAACAAATCCACCAAATTGGATCAGCAAAAGAAAAATACAAATGTGACTGTTGGATGGTCATCCAAATCATTCGAGGCCCGGGAGAGAGAGCAGGCCACACCGTGCTGAATCTGTAGCACGTCCGGCCACCGTTCAGCTGGTATTCAGAGTGTCTAGCGCTGAAATAACACACTGGTCGAAATAAAACGAGTACAATACAGCAACACGCTGATCTGGTTCACAAATGTGCTACTATACATCCACTCTAGTAGTCTGGTCAGCACCGCGCCGCATAATGGTACAAGCTGCGACCCAATGTTGTACAACTATTAACGTCAGCAGACGGGAATATAGCCGCCGAAGTCCCGACGGGAAACCCACTGCAACGTCAGCCTCTTCCTCTATGTATTCTAACTAAAAGAAAAAAAGACAAGAGACTTAGAATGACTAATCCAACCCTTAGTACAACAAGTAGTAGTTAAAACAACCTTCCGGTTTAAACTGCTCGCGGTACCCAGGGAATTTGAACTCCAGGACATTAAAAATTCAATACAACACGTGTTGCAGTAATGTATCACAGGATTCCTCAGTCCACACTAGAGAGATGAGCCAAATGAACAGATGACGTCACCCATGTCAGTGAGACACACATCCCTTAAGCACCTAAAGTTGCATTTATAGGCCAACTAACACACGTAACATAAATCACGGCCCATCAATCCATAAAGGAAATTACTATTGTCGGCTACACTTACATTCCGGGCAAGGGAAAACACAACTGCCTACATTAAAAAGGATAAGAGAAAATGCCTCTTCTGGAATCTACTTGCTGCATTAACTGCCAGAGACTTTTACAAAGAATTGCAGTTCTTGAAACAAAGTTACTTGTGAGACCACTAAACCAGACGGAACACACAACAGAGCTTCGTCATGGACGCCCTCAGCATACAGCCGGTGAGTCCCATGAATCTAGTGCCCCTCGACAGGCCATACTGAGTGTAGAAAAACAAGACGATCGACTTACAAATCGATGGCACAAACAGGGAGCGAGACCCAAAGGCACTCGAGACATCAGATTGTCACGAGTATCACATATTGCCGCAGTAGCATCCTATACCCCAGATACGGCTCTAACAAGGATTGCAAATACTGGTCTCCTACCACCGCCTATACATCTTGAGAACAGATTTGAAGTATTAATGGAAGTAAATGAGGAATCCCCAAACATGATGAATGTGATCGAACACAGACTGAATCAGCCAGTAGCTAACACTGATGCTAACTGGCGCTCTAGGTCAAGCAGACAGTGGCACTCAGCTCAGAGCGCAGCCGAGCACATGACTCTGATAGTGGGCGACTCCATAATGAGAAACATTAGTAGCAGGGATACAACTATGTGCTGCCTTCCACAAGCAACAACTTCTGATGTAAACAGGGAACTTGAGAACATTCTGATGAAACATAAGACTGCAAATCGACTCATCATTCATGTGGGGAAAAATTATATTCATAAAGAGCAGTCGGAACTCCTTAAGAAGGAATTCAATTAACTTTTTGAAACACTTAAAAGTCTGAAAGTTCAAACATTCATCAGTGGACCACTCCCAGCAAGAGGAACAAACAGGTTTTCACAGTTGCTTGGGCTTAATACATGGCTCCAAAAAACTGCACTTTAAAAGGAGTAAACTTCATTGACAACTTCAATCTTTTCTGGAGTCAGAGGCAACTGTTTCAACAGGATGGGCACCACCCAAACAAACTTAGTTCAAGAGTGCTAAAGGACAATATCTACTTCTCCCTCAATCATCCTTCTGCAGTGTGTGCCAATACACTCAACCTGAATTGCACACACACACCTGGATACAGTATAAATGACCACAGGACTTCACTTCAGCACCTGAATGGACATGCGGTTGACACGTCACACAAGGACAATGATAACACCAGTCAGCCACAACGACTTCTGCTCACGGACACAATCTCACTTGAGCCCTGCCCACAGAGCTCACCACAGACAGACTGTGACATACTAGAACTGCTCCAAGATTCAGCACCCAAGGACGACTTTCTGGAAAACAGACAGGGAAACCAGGACAGCATATTACAGCCTCCGATAACACCAGAGCAACAGCCCCTCTCACCAGACACGTTATCCCTATCTCCAGCATCTTTCACTTCTGTGCTTCTCAGAGAAAATGGAAAAACTGGTGTTTGCTGGAACCAAACTATCTGCAAGCCCCCAGTTATCAACCAAAAAACGGCAGGCCCCACAACCACCAAAGCCTGCGGGCCCAGCTCGCCCTCCTCCTCCTCCTGTGAGAGCTCTTTGGCCTCTGCCACAGCGCCAGGGCACACACCCACCTCCAGCGGCTCGAGGTGAACCAAAAACAACTGATACCAGCTCTCAGTGATATGTGTCGGGTCCCCGCTATGATAACAGTAATAATCTAATCTGGTGCCTGTTACACGCCAAACTAAGATTGCTGTGGGGACAAAAAGTAAAGTTAAGACTGTTAAGTTAGCACTTTTAAACATCCGCTCACTTAAAAATAAATCACTTCTAGTCAATGACTTAATAACCACATACAACCTGGATTTTATGTTTCTAAATGAAACTTGGCTAGAAGACAGCTCCAGTGCAACAGTCCTCAATGAAACAGCCCCTCCTAACTTTATTTTTATGTGTTAGACAGAGCTGAGCTGCTAGGAGAGGTGGAGGAGTAGCTGCTCTTTTTAAAGATGTCTATCAATGTAAGCAAATATCATTTGGTAATTACCCGTCTTTCGAATATTGTGAAAGTCAGGAAGAGTGGTAGACAAAAAGCACCTTGGAGAAACTCAACAGCAGTGCAAAATATGAAAAGAAAATGCATAAAAACAGAGTGCATGTGGCGGAAGACAAAACTTGTAGTCCATTATAACAACTACAAAGACACCATCCATGCTTTCAATATGGAACTATAGGCAAAGCTAGACAGACTTTCTTCTCAAATATTATAAACAGCAACTTAAACAACACACACACTCTTTTTGCTACTGTAGAGAGACTGACAAACCCCCCAAGCCAGATTCCCAATGAATTGCTCTCAGACAGCAAGTGCAGGGAGTTTGCTTCTTTCTTCTCTGGGAAAATCAATAATATCAGAAAGGTGATCAGCACATCCTTGAGTTGCACTGGGGTCAGACAGATCAGTCCACAACCTGATAAAGTAGTTACTATGTCTGATTTCAAATAAATTGATGGCAACATTTTGGAAGAAACCGTAAAGCACCTTAAAACATCTACCTGTGCCCTTGACGCACTTCCCACATCTTTCTTCAAAAGTGTGTTAAACAGCTTAGAAGCAGATCTTCTAGAAGTGGTTAATGGCTCACTTCTCTCTGGGAGTTTTCCGAACTCCCTGAAAACTGCAGTTGTCAAGCCCCTCCTGAAAAAGAGCAATCTGGATAAGACCATATTAAGCAATTATAGACCAATCTCAAATCTTCCTTTCATAGGCAAGATCATTGAAAAAGTTGTCTTCAATCAGCTGAACAAATTCTTAAGCTCGAATGGATACTTTGACAATTTTCAATCTGGTTTCAGATCACATCACGGCACAGAGCTTAAATACTGATAAAGGCAAATTATCAGTACTGTGTAGCGACAATGAGTTTGTTTTGGGGGAATATTAACTCAAATGGGGGTAATATTCATAAGATGATGAATATATTTTATCGCATACACCAATTAAATTATCTCAAATAGGGAACAGGCTAAACCTCACCATATATGAATAATTAACACAATTTCTCGTCGTAGTTATTACTATAGGTCAGTAAAACCAGATCAATTTTCAAGGTAAATTTCATATGATTCAAATTTAGTTTGTCACGCAATCTGTCCGTCCGGCGGACTGGAGGCGAGACTTCACTATCACAATTTGTAGGCCTGTGAACAGCAAAATAGCTTTCCTATGGCCATAAGGAAAGATATTTGCGTGTAAGGCACTTTTAGATATCTCCAAAATTTAACAAGGTAGAGCTTAGTAACTTAAGATCGACATTTGCAGGGACTTCAAGTGACCATGAGACAGATTCACTTCAAATGATTATGGAATTTAATAAAACAAACTAAAGATTACAGTCTACTCGAGTAAATATGCATAGCAAAAACAAACAATTACACAAAATGATTGCAAAATGAAGTATTGGAGAGAGAAAGTTAGAGAGTGAGAGAGAGAGAGAGAGAGAGAGAGAGAGAGAGAGAGAGAGAGAGAGAGAGAGAGATCTCCTCAGGACAGAACAATTCAAAACATCACTCCACAAGGAGACGCCTGGTTTATCCTAGACAACCTTTAAACAGCAGTTATTTTAGCTTGTAAAATTACTTGCTTTGAGATGGCTCTTTTGTGCGGCTGGTTTGAAAAGAAGCGTGAGCTTGATGTCCGAGGTTTCTTCCGGGCGGAGGTAGATGTTGTGATCGCGGAATATGATTACTCTTAAATTCGTTTCGTTCGTGAATACATACACTGAATGAAGACAAACTCTCAACTGAGGTAGATCAATAGAAAGATAACTTAGATTAAAACAAAGAAAATAAACGAAGAACTCTGGTTGGAGTTCTTATTGAAGCGTGGACCTCTCTCTGGCGTAGAACTGCAGAGAAGAGAATGTGGCGCTCCGTGTTTTGAAGGGAGTGGGGCACACCTTTCTTACGCGCTTGGTCCAATAGTTTTGGAGGAGGCGTGGTGACAAGCCTCTTGGTTCGCGAAATACACGCCCTCCGGGCAATGTGCAAAGGAGGCAGAAAACTCAGTCATAATACACGTATAAACTGGTATTAATAAAAGAATGCATCGTGTTGCGCTCTAGTTTAAGGATTTGACATTACTGAATTTTTCTGATCACAATGATACCGCGCACGGTGTTATTTTGAATTAGTAAGGTAAATAGACTTGATTCTTTGTGATTAGACGCATCTCAAGTCTGATTACATGCCACAAACGTATAGTTATAGTCATTGATTACATGGGCAATCGTGAACAGAAACAGAAAAGCATTTCATACATTTACAGGGGATTTTAACCACACGTGGTCATGAATGATTGTCTCTTGGTGTGTGTGTGTGTGTATGTATATGTGTATTCAGAGTTCATTGAACGGTGGTGGTGTAGTGAACTCTGGCTCACACCCCCTCCTTCAGGGGTGTTATCATGTGTGTGCATTATTTGAATTGACAATGTTCGTCTCGTCATCCTCGGAGGAAGCCCAGAGGGGGTTCTTCCGCGTGATCTCGACAAAGCGGGCCTTTGGTCACATGTCTTTTGGTCACATGTGGTAAGCAAGAGCATCCCTTTGTTTAGTCATTAGAGAAAAACGGCGCATGGGCACATCAGTATCGGTAATTTAATTAAGTCCAAACACCCTTTTGCCTCGTGTCGCAGTTCATGAAGAGAGAAGCTGTGTCGGCAAATCCGTAATTTAATCAAAATAGCAGAACTGACCATCTGCTTGTTGCTACAGTCCCCCCTTGATGAGTCGGCAGGACCCGTGTGTGGATGGAACTTGTCGACCCATCGCGATCACAATAGTCAGATGGCAGGTGAGTCATGAGAGTCGGGTGTTACTGATGGTTGTTAGCACTGAGGGCTCAGCTCGATGAGGTTCGTCGCGTTCTCTGGCGGGGAGTCTTCTTTCCGAGGGCCTCTCCGGAACCCTCCAGACACGGCTTTTGTGAGTTTGACAGTAGAGGCTAGCATCTCGTTGATTCGTCGGTACAGAATGTAGGCCAAGCCCAAGGTGAGGGTGTGGCCGATGATTGTTGAAATGCACAGGGCAGTGTCAGCAGCGGTCCATGCTTGGAAGACTGGTGAGGTGTTCAGGATAGGCATTCTGGATAATGCTTGGAGGGCTGCGTCAAGGGGAGCAATGTTGATGATCTGTGACCCCCCTTCCTGAATCCATCTTTCCAGTTCTGGATCGAAAGTGAAGTTGCGATCCCTAAAGAAGGGTGAAATCTCTAGTTCGGATTGGTATTCTTCACTCGGGAGGTTGTACAAGGCTAGGTCGTTCAGGTGGAGGATGGCTCCTCGTGGGACTTGAATCCACATGGTCTGGTTCGGCAGGTTGATGCGTGTAGCGGTGTCGTGCTGGTCGTAGGTCAGTGTCGCCGACCGTGCTGGAGTGTTGACGAGCCATCGGTCCCCCGCAATCTCGGCTTGCGTCTCGGTAACTTGGCTGCGAGGTGTAGCATCCGCCGGGCAACGTGCGCCGCTGGCCAGATGTTGCAGCCCACAAATCCCATCAGTATTGTCTCTGAGGAACGGTTTGCTAGGGCAGAGATAGTGAATGTCTTTGGTGCGGGTACACATGTGCAGGTTCGGGGCTAAGTACAGCTGAGGGTCGCTGTCGTGGTATACTACCACGTCGGGTGTCCGTACCTTAAAATAAGTGTTACTCTGCCAAAATCCCACGTTGACCATATCTTTGAGTTGGTAGATTCGGCTTGATTCTATGACGGGTAAATTTAAGAGGAAGCCTACCTCTCGCTGTGCGGGGTCAACATGCAGTGGAATGGCACTACCCAAGGAGTAGGCAAGGTGGGTTTGTAGCGGGTCAATGGGTGTTGTTATGGCGGAAGACAGCACGGTTTGCACCAGGCTTAGGGGTATCAGGTATGGCGGGATCCTGCCCATGGCTAAGCTGTCTATGGAGGAACTTACTTCTCAGAGCATTTCGGTCATTAATGCCGTGACCAACTGTGTCTGGGCAAAGTCATTCTGGAAAACTGTGAACATCTGTTTCATGGAGCTCACAGTCTGATTCAGCATGACGCTATGAGTGTTGAGGATTGTCACGGTTCCTCTCAGTGTCTTGCCAATGGTTCGCAGGGATTCGCTCTGTGTGGTGAGTTGTTCTTTTAACTGTGGGAGCTCCGTCTGAATTTCAGCCACGTGTCGTCGCACCGTGGCTATGTTGACGGCGTTGACACTGGACATACCAATGTTGAACAGCGTGCTTACGACCGCAGCGGCCCCGAGCAGCGCTCCCAGAAACCGTTTGGAACGTTTGTTGTGTCCTCCCAATTCCGCTGGGTGACGGTCATCTTCTCGAGTTGGTTCAGCATGTGCTCAACATCGACTTCGGCGTGGTTGAGGGCAGCTTCTTTCCATCGGGCCCCCGTCCAGCTGTACTGGGCTACCGTGCTTGGGTAGTGTGCGTGGTAGACATCTCTGGGGTCGAGTCGCACATACACTTTCTGTGTGTGCGTTCGGCAGTTAGTGATCAGGAGTCCCGGTTGGTCTCTCAACACGATGCCCGAGGCCGGTCCTGATGAGATGACGTCGGCTGGCGGCTGGCCTCTGGTCGACTGAAGGCACATGATGGCAATCAACAGCAGCATCCTATAACAGGCAAGAGAGAGAGGTATGGAGGAGCAGGGGAGAGAGAAAGGCACAGGTCAGCGAGGTTTGTCCCTGGTTGTGTGGGCCAGTGTTTTCGCTGCGAAGGCGGCGGTTGAGTTTAGTTTGCATTGGCCCCTCCCTGTCTGTCCCTGCTAGTGGCCACATGTCTTTTAATCTGATTTCGGTGGACCCATTTGAGAACTGGTTCTTTCGGCCCCCGTTTTAGCTGGATTTGGTATGCAACGGGGGAAAGTTTGTTCACAATCTCGTGAGGTCCGGTCCAGTGGGGCAGGAACTTCTTTGACAGCCGCGGGGGTGGCAGGGCGAAACTGTAATACATGACTTTGTCGCCCACTTCTAACTCCGGGTGTGAGGCCTTTCGGTCATAATATGCTTTCTGGCCTTCAGCGCTCTTTTTCAGGTGTTGCTGGGCGAAAGCGAAAGTGGTTTTCAAGTATTCATGGAGCTCATCCAGGTACTGGAACGTGGTGTAGGCGGTGACGAGGTTGTGGTCTCCTGGTTGGTACAACAGGTGTAATGGCAGCGTCATCTGCCGCCCGGCCATTAGTTCAAACGGGGACACCCGTGTTGATTCCTGCGGTGTGGCTCGGAGGGCCATCAGCACAAAGGGGAGTTTCATATCCCAGTCTTTCTGATAAGCTGACACATACTTTCTTAGCATGTGGACCACCGTTCTATTCGATCTCTCTACCTGCCCAGATGCGATTGGATGGTGGCTAATGTGCAGTTTAGCTTGTACCCCTAGACATCTCCAGATCTTTTGCATGATCTCGGCAGTGAAGTGGGTACCTCTGTCCCCACAGAGTTGACTCTGAGTGGCAACCCGAACCGGGAGAAGATGTGGTTCGTCAGGAGATACGCCGTTGTTTGGGCAGTGTCGTTGGGTGCTGGTAAACATTCTACCCACTTGGTAAACTGACACACCACTGTGAGAAAGTACTTGTTGCCTCTTGTTGACCTGGGCAGAGGTCCTACCCAGTCAATTTGGAGGTCTGACCATGGGAACGTGATTCCTCTGCGTTGCAATGGGGGTCTGTGATTTAGGTTTGTTGGTTGGAATTGACAGCAGACCAAGCATTCTCTGCCACATCTTGCTGCATGCCTGGCCAGTATGCCACCTGTCTAAGTGTCTCGTACGTGGCTCTGGTACCGTGGTATCCAGCATAGGGTGCGTTGTGGGCGTGCATTAGCATCACCCCTCTCTGACACAGTGGCACCACGACCCTGGGCGATGTGGTGTCGTTGGGGTCAAACCAAAGAATGCCGTTATGCACACGCAGCATGTGTCTGGAGTTATGTAGATGTCTGAGGTATGAGTCAGTAGCCATGTCTGAAGGCGAGATAGGGTGCCAGGTGGGGTCAGAGAGGTGGTCAAGAATGGTCTTTATAGCCTTGTCTGTGGCCTGTGTATCAGCAATGTCGTTGTTGGAGATTTGCAGAGTTAGCGATAGCAGTTGTGAAACTGGCGCTGCAGCAGGCAAGGGTCTTTTGCTGCGGGTTAGCACCGTCACAACGGGGGTGGGTGTAGGGCTTGGGGAAGACCACAGCTCACCGTGGAGGGCACCCGTCTTTGCAAGGGCATCAGTTTTGTCATTAAAGTCTTTGTCTTGGCCTGGCAGTTTAGAATGTCCCTTTACCTTCTTCCAGTACACGGTGAAATCGTGTGTTCTTGTGATGTTATCATTTTCCTGGAACAGGTGTTGGTGTTTGACCGGCTTGTTGTTTGCCGTTTTGAAACCATTTTGTTGCCAGATCGGGAGATGGCACACAAAACTGAGTCTGGCGTAGTTAGAGTCTGCAGATGAGGAGTTCTCTGATGTTATGGGCTGATGCGATTTGCAGAGTTCTGAGGATGGCTGCTATTTCTGCATATTGTGATGACTGGGGGCCCAGTTTGAAGTGTTGTGGTGGGCAAGGGTGTTCGTCAACCCACAGTACTCCTGCACCTGCTTGTCGGATGCCGTCGTGGTTATAGGAGCATCCGTCGACGTAAGCTGTGGGCAGGCCGTCGCACACATTCTGGTCAAAGTACGTGTGGCTGTTGGGGCTCTGGTGTGTCTAGCATCGCAGCAGGTGAGTTTTCAGAGCAGTTTTGACATGCAGCCAGGCCGTTTCCCAATGCAGACTTGTGATTCTGTGCGTATCGGGCCTCAACATCACGTCCTTGGAGAGCCATTAACCACGTGGCTATGCGTGCATTGGTTACCACGCCATCTCGGATGCGTTGGTTGTTGAGGAACATTACGGGCTGGTGGCAAGTGTCAATGATAACTTTCTGTGCTCCAATGTAGTTGGAGAAACGCTGTATGGCCCATACTGTATAGAGCAAAGCTTTTTCACAGTCTGAGAATTTGCATTCTGGAGGGAGAAGTGTCTTGCTGGGATAAGCGACCACCTTCTTGTCTTGGTCGTGCCGTTGGTATAGGCCAGCGCTGAGACATTGGTCAGAAAATCCAGCTTCCAGGTAGAATTCTTTTTTGAGGATCGGGGTAAGCGAGACAAGGAGCTGTGCATAGATGTCTTTTTAGTTCCGCCATGGCGTGTTTTTGGGGCGTCTGACCTGGCGAAAGGGCAATCCTTTTTTAGCAGGGCTGTGAGGGGCCTGGCGACGTCTGCATAGTTTTCAATGAACTGTCGAGAGTAATTGCATACCCCTAGAAAACTTCGCAGTTCAGAGACGTTAGTGGGAGGCTTGATGTTTTGAATGGCGTGGATACGGGTTGACTGTGGTTCGATGCCATGGGGTCTGATGAGCAGGCCCACGTAGTTGACCTTGGTACGACACCATTGTCCCTTGTGGAGGGCCATTTCAGCACCGGTAGCGGTCAACTGGTTCAAAACATAGTCTATTTCTTTCAGGTGGTCGGCCACCGTTGTGCTCATCATGAGAACATCGTCTACGTAAATCAGGTTACTTCTCATTCTGGCGTCTGGGCAGGCTTTGTTCAGGAAGATGTTAAACTCAGCTGGTAAGTCGGCATTAGAGGGTGACACGGGAGTGGATTTTCAAACCTCTCCCATCCCACTCCCACAAAAAAAAATCCTGTCCCGTCCCAATCCCACGAATAAAGCATCCAATCCCATCCCAATCCCAGAAGAATGACTCTTATTCCCTCCCACTCCCGTGTTGTGTTTTTTGACAAAATATTTCATAAGTATTGTTCTAATTAATACACTTTCAAATGAATTTATTTAGAAACACAGATATCACTAATCAGCCTGTGAATCTCAACACTGGTGACAATAATAATGCATGTTGCAGTGGCTGCCACCAATCACAACTCATTAATGGCTCCCATCATGCATTGCGGTATGAATAAATTATGATCTGAATTGTCTATGTAATTTACTTTTCCTAATTGAATATTCTGCTCGTCACCATTGTTGAGATGCATTGACTGAATCTTGATGTCTGGGTGTGCCTTAAAGGAATATATATATTTTTTTTTTTGTAAAACAACTTTTAAAAGAATTCCTTTATAATATATCTAATGTTCTACATAATTATTCAGAATCACAGTTATGCTGTAACCAACAGCATAAATCACTAAACATAAAGGTTCAAATGATGATTGTCATAATATAACCAACACCATTATCCATCATTTTTTTTCTGTTCATCTGCCATTTATAAGTCAGAAACAACAGCCAAACAAAATCTAAAGTTAATAATATAAGGGTTAAGAGCCCAACTAAAGCAAACAATGCTCGCCATAACTGTAGCTTACAATTTTCTCCTTCAGTGATTCTGTTTTAGGTGTCTTCAATAATGCTCAATCATTATTCAATCACTTAATTATCTCATTAACTCCAACACTGATATGTGTTACATTTAACAGCCTGTAGTGTGCACACTGGGCAGTGTTCAGTTCATCTGGACAAACCCATGTGGGGCCTACATGGAAACCGGGAGCAAAACTGGCTGGGTCCCAGTTAGATAGCCCACGTCAAACCCATGTGGGCCCCACATGACTGTGCTGGCTGGGCAGTTGGGTCATGGGCCATCGTGATAACAGCACCTGTTGATTCAGCTTTCAATAGTCGATGGTGGGCCGCCATTTCCCATTCGGTTTGAGAACGGGCCAGATGGGGGCTGAGTAGGTGCTGTTACATGGACGGATGACACCCTTCTCAAGCATGGATTTGATGATTTACTGCACTGGTTCGTGCGAGGCAATGGGAATTTTCTACTGTTTGTCGAAAGTGGTTGGAGCCTTGGGATGCGTGGGAATGCGCACCGTGTGGAGATGGGTAAGGCCACAGTCTAATGAGTCTTTGGCAAAGGATTCTTTAAACTTGTAAAGGACTTGTCTTAGTCTTTGGAGGTCTGAGTCGTCATGAAGCGCATCAGCATCTTGTAGAATTAGCTGCACTTCAGACTCAAAACCTTGATACGGCTCCTCTTTTGGTGTGTCATCAGTCGGGTTGGATTTAAGAGGCGTAGCAGGTGCGCTAGGCTCACTGACCGGCTGGTGGGAGACTGTGTACACTGCGAGGTGCTGGTCCTCTGTCAGCTCAGTTCTGCACACATGGTCTTTGGCCACTGACATGACAGATGTGATGGCAATGAGTTGGAATGGCACTGTGAACATTGAGTTGTCTGTGTGCCCTTCAGGTATCAGTGCAGGTGGGAGGGGCCTGATGACAGGTAATACAAGTTCAAAGTCATTAAAGTCATGGCTCACTAGCCATCCTAGCCTATAGGCCCTGGGGATGCTGATGTCAGTTGCTGTGCAGTTGTTGAACAGAATGTAGACTACCCGAGATGTCACTTCTGTGAGGGGTGTGGCTTTGAGTGTGAGTCCGAGGTCCCCACATTCAGGTGAGGGTTGGAAGAAACCCAGCGTGTGGTTTAGGGTTTGTCCACGTTGCATGTTGGGTCGCACTGCGACCCCTTTTGTGTAAGCAGGTACCACTGTTGCTTGTTCATTGATTAGAGTGCAGACTTTTGGGATGGTCTGCCCGGAAGTAGATTGTCATAATTGCTGGGAACAGGTGGCTGTAAATTCAATGGGGCCCATACCACTTCATTAAACATGTCCACATGAGCTTTGAGGCGAATCAAAACGTCTGCTCCAATGTAGACATCGTGGACTGGGTCCGGAAGGATCAGGAAGTAATGGGTCAGGCATCGGTGATTCCACTTTACTTGCAGAGCACAGATCCCTTTGGCCGATATCATGGGGGATGGGTGCGGGTTGAGAGGGAAACGTGTGCGTTTGCTGGTATAGGAGAGGTCCGGTGTGTTGTCATTGATTGTATTGAACAGTGAGAGGCTCATGGCTGAGTTGTCTGCCCATAGTGCAAGGATAATGTCTGTTGTGGTTATATCTTGCAGCTGCAGGTCAGTCCTGACCTGGGGGCAGTAGATGTCAGAGCCTTGGCTGGTTTTGAAGGTACAGAGTAGCGAACTTGACCCTTGATCAGCTGTTGTGACTGGGTCGCCCTGTCTGGGTGAGGGAATTCCCGTGAACCCTGTGACTTGACAGTCTGGGTCAGCAGATTTGTGTGGCTGGAGGGGGAGGGGTTCCCGCACTTGAGCCCACACTTGCAGGTGTTTGAAGTCCAGTAACGGCTCAAATCGATCCAACAGGTCTTTGCCTATTAGAAATGGATAGATGTTCATGGGTGAAACGTAGACCGGATGTACTAGACTTATAGGGCCGATTGCCAGGTGAATGGGAGCTACGTTTCTTAGCTGGATGTCGTTTTGGCTATACGACTGCACATTCAGCTCACAGGTGTGGAAGTTAAGAGTTCGATTTTGTTTTTGAGCTTCAAATTTGAGTTTTTCAAAAAGTTCAGCCGATATGAGTGTGAGATCGGAGCCTGTGTCCACAAGCGCTTCGAGCCTCACCTCCTTTTCCAAAGTGATGGTTAGGTAGAGTTTGCGTGCCACTCCTCTTTCGATTAAATTCCCCAGGAGTTTTGGTGTGGGGTCTTGTGTGTTGATCGATAAACAATGTGGTTGTGTTAGGTGTGGCTCGCTGTGGGTGCAGATTACCAAGACAGCACTGTCTGGTACCCTTGTGTGAGTGCTGCTGCAGTCTGGTTCAGGAAGTGCAGTGTTTTGTTCAGGAAGTGCGGTTGTCAGCCGGAGTGAGTGAGATGTGTTGTCAGTTGGTGAAGCAACAATGAGTTCTTTAGTCCGTGGCTGACAAACAGTGTTCTTGGGGGCTGTCAGTTGGAGAGCGTGAGTGACACTGTCACTTAGTGATGTGACAGCGAGTTCTGTGGTTTGACAGTGTCTAGGGGGCTGTCAGTGGGAGAAACATTGGGAGTGGAGTTTGCTTCAGGCCTCAGGTTTAGTCATGCGGTGTCTGGTTCATCCTTGTCTTCCTTGCACGGTTTCCTTTAAAGAAACTCTCTCAGCACGCTCAGAAGTTCTGCAGCTTCAAGCGTGGCTGTATCGTCATTGTCGGATGTGGAATTCATCTTCAGCTTCTCAGTGTCACGTCGAAAGGGATTCCTCTTCCGGTTCTCTGGGCTTGGTGTTCGGGGAGATGGAGGTCGGCTCCTTCTGGTTCGCCGGCCGGCTTCCCAGGTACCCCCTCCCTTTTGGTTGTGGGAGGGTGAGGCTGGTCCCAGGATTCACCAGAGCGTTCGTTCTGCTTCCTTGAGCGGGGAGCCCCGCGATTGCGCTGACCTCTCCTTGCCTGAAACGGTCTCGACTGTTTGTAGCCAGGTTGGTGACTGGGGTGCTGTGCGCCCTCTAGTGACAGCTCTGAGCGGTGCCGCTATGATACCTTGGTCTGATTCTGGATCGGAGAATTCACGAATCAGAGCTTGCCGCAATTGCGGGTAGTCCCCCTTGACAGCTTGACAGCGGTCTAGGAAACTTTGCACGTCACGGCTTGAGGTAATCCTGAGAAGGTACAACTTGTCCCAAGCAGTGGCGTTGGCCACAGGTTTTAGGTGAAAGTCAATGTCTTGTAAATAAGAGTGAACGTTGTAACCGCCTGCAGGATTGGTATTGAAGGTCGGGATGTTTCTAGCCAGCTCCCCCTCCAGGTCGCTCTGCAGTTTGTAAGCATGTTTAAGTTCTTTATGGGCAGCGTCAAGTTCACCTATTAGATTGTGTCTCTGTTGGGCAAGCTCGTTAATTTCAGCTCGAGCTGCGTACAAATGTTTTTCACAGGCCTTGGCTTTGGCCTCTCTGTCTTTTAATTCACTCTGTGCTCTTTCTAAGAGGGCTTCGGCACGCTGCAGTCTGTCATGGAGTTCCTCCGTGGTCCGTTTCTCTGACTGCACTCTCTTGTCGGTGTTCCTGCGCAGATCCTCCAAAGCCTTTTGCAGTCTTTTCACTTCCTCTTGTAATTCTAGGCGTGTTTCGTCCTTGTCTTTCTCCTCCAGAAGTAACTGATCCAGACGCTCCTGCATGTGGTCCTTTTGTTTGTGGGCCTCCTCCAGTTGAATCTTTAATCCTGCGATTTCCTTTTTCAGATGGGCGTTGTCCTCTGTCAAGCGTGCCTGTGCCACCAAGTTGTGAGCTAGGCTTCCGATCATCCGGCTCCATTCCTTTGAACTGTAGGCCTGCGTGGGGTCGTTGGACATTAGCTGGTCTACGTCGGCGTCCAGTTCCTTTCGGTTCAGGGGTTTTGGGTCGCCAGAGTCCTTGGGCAGACAACCAGTTGTCATGGCTCGTAACCAAGCATCCAGATTGCTCCAATGTTCCGCGGGACTGGAAGCGCGCAACATTCTGGTTCACTGGGGGCGAGAGAAACACAACACACACAAAAAGGGCCAATGCAAGCTTGTTTTGAGGCTAACGAGCTGTAGTACAGCCGTGCCGTTTCTAGAAATTTGGCTAACTGTTTTGATAGTTAGGTGGGCCAATTTTACTCAGGTCAGCATGGGACCCGAAATAGAGGCTGCTTGGTTGTCATTCTATTGTTTAGCTTCCTTGGGGGTTCTCTTGGTGAACTGAAAGAAACAAAACACAACAGACCAAAACAAAACCAGGAAGAGAAAATCGAGAGGGGAAAACAAAACCAAAAATATCGCAGTGAAAATAACACCTGAGTGAATTGACCTGCGCTGTAGTGTAACCACTAATAACTCAGAGGGTGTGTCTTAGGGAGAAAGAGGCAACCCAACACTCAGGAAATATATCTGGGGAAGTATCTAATATTCTGTGGCTTATGCTGAGTGGCAGGGTTTTATCAAAATCCAGTCTTACCTGGGGTGAATTGAGGTCAGACCCAGCCGGCCCCAGCAAGCGCGGTCAAACTTTCCGGGGGCACCAAACACTCGACTGCCGCGACTCCGGACTCTCCGTCGCTCTGTCACGGTTACGCCCTCTCAAACAGCGCGTGACTGTAAGCACAACCTGGTATTCTCCGAGGTGTCAACCGGCCGACCGCACTGCAAAGGTGGGCGGTGCCCAACCCCACCAGCAAGCTGGCGTAGACAGTGGTTTGTGCACCGGTCCCAACAATCGGCTTGTGCGTCGGCTTGGTGGTTGAACCTTCGAAGCACCGGGTTGCTGATGTCACTTGCTGCGTGCCGCAACCAATGGCAGAGATAACAGAACCCGAGAGCCACCGCACGGTCAGTGCCGGCGACGCCAGTCGGCAGACCCGCCCACAGAGGTCAATCAGGGACTCCCACAATCCACCGCAGGTGCTGAGATTTTTACCTGTACACACGCCAAACGGAAAGAACAAAAGATCTTAAAGTGAATTTAAGATTTTCCTGCTTAAGGCAAATTTAATTTACTTTGAGAAGGAAGAGAAGAAAAAAAAATATTATTATTAAAAAAATTTAGTAATTTAATACTTTAATACTCAAAGTAATTTAGGTAAGTAGAAGTAACACAGAAACTACAATAAACCTGAAAAGGGGTATGGTAGTAACAAAATGACTTTGGAGAAAAATTTATTTATCCTGGAAAGGAAATACCAAATTAAAGGATGAACAGCTTTTGCCAACTAATGCTAGTACAGAAAATAATTAGACCCGGATGGTAATTATTAAAAATAACCTAACCCCATAGCAGTTAGCAATACCCAATGCAGTTGGAAGCCAGAGAAGGGAGCGGTAGGCCGCTGTAGTGGGTTTTGGAGCCTCAGGGGGCACACTTCGCTCTGTGGTTCAGCTTGACTGTTTGACAGAATTTAAATTTAAATTCAAATTGGTTTAAACTCAAATCCAAATAATCCTGGGGGAAATTGAAAGCGTTAGAATGGTTTCTAATAATAATCACGACAACGCTTAAGTTATTCGTGATGATTACAAAAATAAAATAAAACAGGACAGAGTCAGGTGGAAATGAGAGCAGGGTAGAGCCAAAAGATGAGCAGAAGAATGATGGCTGCCCTGGAGGGGTGTCGCCACGAGGGGGCGTCTGTCTCTCTCCAAGTAAACTATCAGTGATTTGGGCTGAGGAATTTTTATGACTTGAGCCCAACTTCACTTTTGTGAACTGAACTCACGATAAAATATCTCAGTCCAAAACAAGAGGATTGTTTTAACAACTAGCGAGCTGTAAATGCAAATATGTATTTAGACAGCTTATTCAATCATCATCGCAGTGAATTTGGAGGAAACACAAACGATTTGAAACTGACGCGCGTCTGTAAGACTGTTCAGGGAACTCCCAATTTCCCTGCGCATGGATATCTTTTTAGACACGAAACAAATATACGAACATTTCCTAGTATACTTTTTGCAGATCACAGCGGATCTCTTTGTGCTCGGTTTGCACAGAAAATGGGACGGAATTTCCACCGGGTAGCTAAGCCAGTGTTTTGAAACCCGAAGTTATCGTTGTTTAACGATATAAGATAAAGATCTTTACTCAGGGGGGAAAATCGCACTCCTGTAGTTCAACAAGTCACCGGTATTCGCCTGAAGTGACTATTCCTTCGTTCACCAGGCTTCGAACAGTATTGATAGGTGACCCGGCCGAGCAGGGGAAAGAAGTTTCGTTTCCTCTAAACTGGGCCGTGCAGCGAATACTGTGACTGCAGTTTTCTTCACATCCAGTCGTTTTCAAACGAAATCCTTTTTTCCTTCAGCGATACTGGTGTGGTAACACGGCTTTTCGCCTTGCTCAAGTTGGGTCGACTTATCACTACACAATGCAAACGCAAGTAAATTAAATTCCCAAAACATATGAATATGATTTGACTATTGGTCCCAAAATGAAGTTTGCAAATTCCCACATTCTCCACCATAATATATGTAGCGACAATGAGTTTGTTTTGGGGGAATATTAACTTCAAACTTTCCGGTCAGGCTTTCTCAAGCCAACATCAAAGTTTGTCTTGAACTTTTTGATCTTTTTATAAATGTGTCTGTTGTAATGTGTGTTCTTGTGTTCAGACGCCGTTGATCTCACACTGGATCCAAACACAGCACACACTCGTCTCGTTCTGTCTGAGGAGAACAGAAAGGTGACGTTTGTAAGAGAGAGTCAGTCGTATCCTGATCATCCAGACAGATTTGATGGGTATGTTACGGAAAAATTCAGTATTACTTATATTCATTTGTTTCCAAACTGTTAATTTCATTTAATCATGTGTTTCTGTGAGGGTTTCTAGCAGCTGAAGGGGACAGGAAAGAACAAACGTAATAAAACCAGATGGGCCAGGAAGATAGACACCTAGGGCCCGAGAAGTAAGTTAGTCAGGAGAATACAGGGAGTCGTTTACTAGTAAAATAAAGTCCCATGCCCCCTTCTGAGAGAAGTAAATGAAGACCTTTTGACTTTTCAAGAACAAAGGACAATTTGACCTCCTGAGGAAAAGGAGGGGTTTACGGCTTCTCAAGGAAAACTGTATAAAATGTGTTGTTTGTGGAAATCAAGCAGGTCTTTCCTTTTCAAAGCTGGGTAGCTGTGGCTTTGAAAAGGGTCCTCAGAAGAATAAACATTTTCTCTTTATTACAATTTGCCTCTTGAAAGTTTCTTGACCTTTTGATGCTGTTTTTGTTAACCTCTGAAAATTGCTCTTACAGGTATTAGGTTCTGTGTGGAGAGAGTCTGACTGGACGCTGTTACTGGGAGGCTGAATGGAGTGGATCTGCTGGTATATCAGTGTCATATAAAGGAATCAAGAGGAAAGGATGGAGTGACTGTGAGTTTGGACTGAATGAGAAGTCCTGGAGTCTGTTCTGCTCTGATCTGAGTCTCTCTGTCCGTCACAATAATAACTCCACTGCTGTTTCTGCTGATCCAGGATCCTGTAAGAGAGCAGGAGTGTGTGTGGACGTGTCGGCCGGTACTCTGTCCTTCTACAGCGTCTCTGACACACACACACTCACACACTTACACACATTCATACACACATTCACTGAACCCCTCTGTGCTAGATTTAGTGTTTATAATATTAACTCTTCAGTGTCTCTGTGTCACATTAAACACACACACACTCACACACACTCTCAGTGACACACACACACACACACACTCTCAGTGACACACACACACACACTCTGACTGACACACACACACACACACACACACACTCTCAGTGACACACACACACACACACACACACACACCCTCCCCGTCAGGATGAAGATGTTTCTCCAGTCATTAATATTGTGTAATATTTCTCCGGATATATTTTCAGGAGATCATGTAATTTTACTGTATTAGAATTCACAGATTTATTATTTTATGTTTGAGACCGACATTCAAAAGCTCTGCTAGAGAAACTAGGGTTTATGAGATTACAGGATTGAATTCTAGACAGTATTTAAATCTGTTTTAACTCTTGCACATCCTTTCCTTTGAAGAATAGAAATATGCCAAGAAGATATTAATGCATTACAAACTTGATTTTGTTAAAACATTCTATAAAATTATTAAAACTAGGTTCACATCTATGTAGCAGTTATCATGTATTTCCATTTGAAACGTAATAAATTGTAATTATTGATCAGTGTCTCGAGTGAATTTAATATTTAGTGTTTCTCTTTTCTGAGAAATGCTCTTGATGAGAGTTCATGTGTCTTATTTTATTAAACACATTTCTTATGACATCATTCATAACATCCTTCATCTACTCCGGTGACGACACTGAGAAAAAGACGACATGTTTCTTTCTTTTCTTTCAGAGTTTTCCCAATCTAAAATCAAAACTTGGACCATTTAAATGTGATATGACTCATTAGATATTGCTTGATGCTACAATATCGTTTCCTGCTAGAGTCCCTAGGATAGAAGGAATGGGTGGATATTCCAGAGCAACTTGGCATTTCCGACACATTTCCATTTCAAAATTTTCATTTAACCACATTTAACACAAACCGTCTGTCATCAGCTCGTTGTTGATGATGCCAAAATCAACACAAAGCCAGCAATTAACATTGTGTTTAAACTTTTGTCTTTATGTCTGGCATTAATAACCATCAATCTTGTGGAACTGCATATTTGGTCTAGGACCATTAAAATGATCACTTATTTGAAGGTGAATAAAGAGCATGTGTACACAATATTTTGAGGAAGTGTATCACAGTCACACAGACAAAGATTTTGGATATGATTCTCAACAACGTTAAAACAAAACAAAAAACCTTGAGATTCAAGGATATTTTGTACTATGAAAGCTTCATGGACCAGGTCCAGAACACGTAAAAAAAAAGTCGCCATAAAAAACTTTCATTCTGGCTCCTCAGTCGATATCTATTCAACGTCCGATTGTTGTGACAAAGACGTTGAAAAGATCTGTTTTGGACATCATTTTGCTCAGTGGGTTTTTATAACTGATAGCCATTTACAATATGTTTCCAAGATATTATTCTTAGCCATAAGTTTAATTATTAACAAATATTCGGTTACAGTGTAATTACATTTAAGTACTGACTAATAATAAATATTGAACTATAAGTACTTACTATAGGGTTAGGAATTGCTTTGGTTTAGGCTTAGTTGCGTGTAATTATACATCATTTATAGTTCTTACTACAGTAACTACATGTAAAATGTGTGACAACTAAAGTCTTACATTAGGCCTTATCAAATGATTTATAGATGTTTGAGTGAGTGAAACACACATTTACTCCACCACATGTTTTCCTCATAGTGTAGGTTTATTCTGAATAAAGTGATTTGAACATGGAGATCAGCGTCTACGTTCCCTCCAGGTTCCTCGACCCCAGAATAGTTTCCCTATGAAAACATAAGACAAGTCACTATATTAAAAAGTCCATAATAACATCAATCATTACATAAGTATGGAAGCCCGTTTCCGCCACAGATGAGAAAAAATATAATTCTGTAAGTCATATTAAGTCATATCGAGATCTTAAGTCATTATTATTAGAAAGTTTCTCGTTGTTACAGTTTTTTCGATTGCTAGACGACAGTGAGCACAACTGGAGCTACATGTGCAAAACCTGCATAGCAGCAGTTCATGTGGACAAACTCTAGTGCGTTTTTCATTGCTTGAACACAGTTTTCAAAACTCTACACACTTATCCCATGAGTTTAACCACAACCTGCACAACACTATGGATTCACAGCACTTGTTCAAATGCTAACACACTGCTGTCAAAACTGTGAACCACACATTCAAAACATAATAGATTTCAGCCGTGTGCCTTTCACACACACGCAATTTCAGCTGAAAGGCTAAGCAGGTGTCTTGTTTTAGACTTGTTAGGGAACACACACACACACACACACACACACACACATATATATATATAGAATATATAAAGGTAGAGCTCAGAAAGACTAATTTTGGAAATGGAACAAGGAAGACGGGTTCGTGGAGGGAGAAGGGTGGCAGGGAGAGGGCGGAGGAAGACAAAGAAGACAAAGAGCAGTTATTTCAGATGAAATAAGGGCTACACTTATAGACCATGTCGTGAACATGGTCTCTCATTGAGAGAGGCAGGGTTGAGGGTGCAACCCAATCTGCAAAGATCCACAGTGGCATCTGTAATGTGAATTTTCCATCATACAAACAGGTGAGAGTTACATCCTTACAGTAAATTACAGTAAAACATTACAGGAATCTATTTTGCAATTATAGAATAATTACACAGATATATATTACAGTAAGTTTGACTGTAAAATATATTTTTACAACAGGACCCAAAGGCTGCCCCCAACAGTAGGAAGAGGAAAAATATGATCAGATGCGCAGGAAAATGCTATTGTTGACATGGTTGTTGTCAACAATGCAATAAAACTGCGGGAGATTCAAGATAGAGAACGGGTAAAAGAGCAAAGATGCCAATATGTCCAGGTAAGACGTCTGAGGTTATACACAGCTATAAAAATATTTACAGTAAAAAAACACTAGCATTACTACAGTAAAACTGTGCACTTACTGTTTTTCAGAGAGTAATGGAAGTGGAAGCACTGGAAACACCACATTCATTTGTATTTATCGATGAAGCTGGATTTAACCTTGCCAAAACCCGGCGCAGAGGAAGGACTGCTATAGGTCAAAGGGCCACTGTGGAGGTTCCAGGCCAAAGGGGGGAAATATCACCATGTGTCCTGCAATGGCCAATGATAGTTTGCTTCTCAACACACCACTTATTGGCTCATACAACACAGAAAGGCTCATAGCTTTCCTAGAACAGCTCTATGCTCAGCTAGTGCCAGCAGAACAGGGGGAGTCAGTAAGAAATCCCCAAGTTTTGGTCATAGTTTGCGACAGCGTAGCTTTTCACCACTCTGCAGCTGTCACAGATTGGTTTGCAGCACATCGCAGATTTATGGTTTTGTACCTGGCAGCATATTCACCGTTCCTCAACCCAATAGAGGAGTTTTTCCTCTGCCTGCAGGTGGAAAGTGTTTGATCACCACCCACATGACCAAATGTCTCTTTTGGAAGCCATGCGTGCCGGATGTGAGACACGAGTCCAGAGGACTGCCAGGGATGGATGTATGAAGTCACTGAAATTGTTCAAACTGTAAAGATGAAAAGTTTGTATTTTCTGTATTGGTGTTTGATGCTAGTATTTTTACTCTCAGTGTGTTCTGAGTGACAGTGTGTTATCTCAGTGAGGGCTGTCCATAGTGTTTGCTATGTTGGCAGCTCTTTACTGTAATCTACAGTATGTTACTGTAAAAATGCACTAAATTAAAACTTGAGTTAACTAATTTCACTTGCAGAAACCGACTGCCTTAAATTGACCAACTCTCATTTAAATGCATAAACAAAAGTGTATAATGCACTAATAATGTGAAAAAATGCATTACTGTGAACATTTCATTTGACACCACTAAAAAACTATTGTACATTAAAATATTTCTACTGGACCAGCAACTACACAGTCACTGCATGTTAAATAAAGCAACACGCAGCATATCATCAATGTTTGTAGATCTTCTGCTGGACTGAAGATAGCAATCTTTCATTTGAAAGTCACGTGTCTAGTATCTGTAAAACCGCATTTTTCCATCTTAAAAATATATCTAAATTACGACATATGCTCTTATTAACAAATGCGGAACAATTAGTTCATGCTTTCATGACATCAAGACTAGATTATTGTAATGCTCTACTGGGTGGTTGCCCTGCACGCTTAATAAATAAACTACAGCTGGTCCAAAACGCTGCAGCTCGAGTTCTTACTAGAACCAGGAAATATGACCATATTAGTCCGGTTCTGTCAACACTGCATTGGCTGCCTATTAAACATCGTATAAATTTTAAAATATTGTTGATTACTTACAAAGCACTAAATGGTTTAGCTCCGCAGTACTTGAGCGAGCTCTTAACGCATTATAGTCCTTCACGTCTATTGCGATCTCAAAATTCGGGCCAGTTGATAATACCGAGAATATCAAAATCGACTGCTGGAGGTAGATCATTTTCCTATTTAGCATCAAAACTGTGGAACAGTCTTCCTACCATTGTCCGGGAAGCAGACACACTCTGTCAGTTCAAAGCTAGACCAAAAACACATCTCTTTGACCTAGCATCACATAATATATTATAGACTTCTATAATTCAATGTTAGGCTGCATAGATTAGGTCAGCCGGAACTGGGAACACTTCCCTTAAATCCTGATGTACTCGTTACATCATCATAAGAAGAATGGCATCTACGCTAATTTTAGTGTCTTTGTTTATCCCGAGGTTTTCCCGCAGCCTACCGGATCCAGGCCGTATCCAGATCTGACTAGGAGCTTTGCCTGGACCCGATGACAACGCAGTGCTGAAGTGCCAACTAGCCTCTCCCTATGTAGGATCCCTTTACCACTCTACAGATAAAACGTTGTGATTCCGGTTCGCGTACCCACCCCGAAGTGATAAAATAAAACAAAATTCTGTATCAAATTACAGTTACTGTAAATCCGGCCTCTAGTTCATAAACGCCAGAGGAGAACTGGCCCCCGACTGAGCCTGGGTTCTCCCAAGGTTTTTTTCTCTCCATTAAGTCACCTGATGGAGTTTTAGGACACCAGTAGGTCACCTGATGGAGTATTTTGGTTCCTTGCCACTGTTGCCTTTGGCTTGCTCAGTTGGGGACATTCTAATTAATTAACCAAGCATTAATACCATTGATCAGCCCTACCAAACGTGGACGTTTTGTCCACTAAGAAACAAACATTGTTTTGTTATTTGATTGATACTGTGAAGCTGCTTTGATGCAATTTATATTGTTAAAAGCACTATATAAATACACTTGACTTGACTTGACTTGACTGAAGCACAGGCTCTACTCTTCAGCACCACGGCGACCCAAAAACAAGATTTTTCAGTATACTACTGGCAACCAGTATATACCTGTTTTATAACTTACAGTTTATTACTGTTAAAATACATTTTGTGGGTGTGTCTTTTTATCTTACACTGTTAACCCTTTCAACCCCACAGGAAAATCAACACTACAAAGAGTAGTGTAACGTTGATGCAGTGTTGCAGTGAGATATTAAGTGAATATGTAAGTGATTGTTGAGCATTAGTGATGAACACCTGCTGTTAACAAGCAGAATCACTGAAGGAAAGATGAACAGAACAGAAAATAGAGAAACACGAGAACTACAACTGACTTGCAGCCATTACACATTTCTATACTTATTATTAACCAGTATGACTTTATTTCTGTCATACATCTACAAAAGTTGTTATTGAGATGTTTAATTGAAAATGTTTGGTTTACCATGATGGAGATCAGTGTTTGCTTTAGTTGGGATGCTGACCCTTGACTTTATAACATCAGGTTTTCTCTGGCTGCTTGAACTGTGATTTTCAAAACACACTTGTGCACAGGTACGGTTAGTGAATGATTGCGTTTATATTGATTAAGATGACAAATATAGCCTTTTTATTCACTATGTTCATTCAGAGTTTAATTCTCTGTCGGAAGTGATACATTAATATCACTGTGAAACTACAGAAATGAGATACAAAGACTTTTTTTAACACATATGCACAACCAAAAGAACAGAGCTACAATGTTTTATAGCAGCCTGTTCTCACGTAAATGCACGTCTATAGCATGCATTGTATTTATCGTGCAATTTATACACAAAAATAAGTTTTTATGTGCATGTGATATGCAGTTTTCGCGTGCGTTTAATACGCAGTTCATTGCGTATAATACACACGTACCCCACACAAACAATCCCATCCAAATACCCATACATTCAAAGCTTATACAGAGGATGATAATGGCATCATCACAACAGCCAAAAACACCTGATCAACTTCCTCTTGACTTTTTCTTACCATAAATAAATTGTTTTATAAACTCACTTACATCAGCCAGAGAGAAACTAATATTATAAAGGCCAGGGGTCAAGAGAACTAAACTAAAGCAAATACTGATCTCCATCATGGTGACTACAAACTTTATTATTAACTAAATCTCCGTTAATTCTCAACAAGAACTTTTGTACATGTATGAAAGAAATAATGTTAAACTGGTTTGTAAACTGGTTTCACACTCAGTGTGGCTGGAAGTCAGTTGTAGCTCTTGTGTTTCTCTTTTTTCTGTTCTTAAAACACAATTGTTGTAAGATCAGGTGTTATCAGAGGAGTTTTGTTGGTGATGACATAATCATCACAAATCAAGCTTCAAATGTTGAGTTTACAATTGTTTATATTTGGCATTCATAACCACCAACCTTGTGGAACTGCAATATTGGTGCCAATAGAGTAACAAATATTTTTTTAAATATAAAAAGCATGTGCACATGATGTTTCGAGCAAATGTATCATGTAGTCACACACAGACATCATGATTTTGGATATGAATCACAACAACAGTGACAACCAAAACAAAAAAGCATGGGAATCAATGAGTTTTGAACTGTGAAAGCTACCCATCATGCACTGTAGCATAACATTTTTTTTGTCACCATTGATGTGAATTATATGCAAAATCTTGATTTGTGTGTGACAACTTATATTTGCTCTTATCAACTTATGCATGTAATTTTGATTCACCTCTAAGTACTTGATAATATAAATATTATTGGTGCCAGTATTGCAGAACCATATAGTAGGCAGCTAGAAATGCCAAAGAATCTGACAACATTTTATGCACATTGCTTGAACATTTCATCAACATGAAGATGATAATACCTGATCTTACTTACTCTTGGCTTTCTTAGTAGCATTATTATGTTTTACAATCTCAGATACAACAGCCACAGAAAAGTTAAATTAAACATTTTCAGGGACCAAGAGCCCAACTAAAGCAAACACTGACCACCACAATGGTGACACTTCAAATGAAACAAATATCAACATCTAAACCTCTGCTAATTCTCACTAAGATCATCTGACAGCAATAGTCAAAGTAATTCGGTCTAAATGAGACCATAAATTATGTTGAAAATATGTCCGCAATGGCCACATTTGAACTAGTTTTTAAACTTCTATGAAGGATCCATGAATGTCTATATCGGACGTGCAGAACACGTCAAAAAAAGACGTCATAAAAACGTTCATTCTGGCTCCTCAGTGGACGTCTTTTCAACGTCTGAGTTTTGTGACAAAGACATTGAAAAGACGTCTTTTGGACATCATTTTGCTCAGTGGGCACATTATTAACTTTATATTTTGTCTGGCTGCTGTACATGAGTTATAACAGCCAGATGATCAATTAGAAAAGATGATCTTATGATGTTGTGTTTTAACATAATCATTATATCACAATCATTTGACCTGATATAGGATACCTGATTCTGTAACTCATATAGAACCCTATTTCTAAGTTAAGTTTACCTTATGGATTATAGCAGCACTTAGCCTGGCTAACGCCAGACCCAATTCTCGTTGAGACTTGGGTCTGGGAACCACATGTACACTTTCTCGTATTTGAGGTGTGGTTTACGATTGCCCGGCGCCGTTTATTGGGTGCTAAGCATGTCTGTCAAATGCGCCTGTACGTAGCTCATGTGCAATCGTTTCAATTATACCAGATGACGTATGTAGAGCGACAGAAATTAGACAAGGAAGAAGACGATGGGTAAGATATTTTGTGTAAACAATGACGTTCAGCGACTATTGCCGTTTGTGCAAGATAAACATGCGGTAGCTTCGCGTCTGCTGCCATGTTGAATCCATAGAAATAAACAAACTGCTTCAGTGTGTCGCATAGATGTCGTCATTGTCTAGCTGCTCCCTCCCCGTTCTGTGATTGGTTCCCTAAATGAGGCGAAAATCGGGACCATGGTATCCATACTGCCTTTTAGCGTGAATGCTATAGGTCAAAGGGCCACTCGCGCTGCGGTAAGGCAGCATGGGGAAACCCAGACTAAGCAGCACTACCATCATAGAGCATTTTTAACCTTCCCAATGAAATCAAAATGACCAAAACAATAAAAAATAAACAAAAAGAGTAATCTATACAAACAAACAAACAAACAAACTAACTATCAATCAATCAATCAATCAATCAATCAATCAAACAAACAAACAAAACAAACAAAACAGACAAATAAAGACAGAATTTCTATGGGCAAACACAGACATCAATAATCAGTCTGTGAATCTCAACAATGGTGACAATTATAAAGCATGTTGCAGTGCATTCTGGGTGCCACAAAATCAAAACTCATTCATGGCTCCCATCATGCATTGCTGCATGAATAGATAATGAGCTTATGATCAGAGGTGATCTGTTTGTCACCATTGCTGAGATTCATACACTAAATATTTATGACTGTGTGTGCCTGCATGCAAGTGTTTATTTTTAAGTTTTATTTTTTTTTTTGTTTATTGATTTGATCATTTTGATTTCATTGAAAAGGCTGAAAATGTTATGATTGTGTTGCTATAATCCACAAGCTAAGCTTAAGTCAGAATTTGGGTTCTATATGAGTTCAGGTAAAATGATTGTGAAATAACAATTATGTTAAAAAATCAATAAAACTAGTGATGGGCAGATCGAGGCTTCGTAAAGCAATGAAACAGTCGAAGCAAATGTGCCATTTTGTTTCGAGGCTTCGAATCAATCCGAAACCCGTCTCCACGGTGACACCTAGTGGTCACTTGCAGGTGTTGATCTGAAACAACCTTTACAAAGAGCTAATAAAAAAAGTGTTGGTTTTTTTTTTTATTATTGTATTTTTGTAATATATGAAGCTTGTAACCTGTAGTCTCTTCACATTGCATAATGTGATTTTGGTCATGAAAAATGAATATTAATAAAAATAAATCAAGCCACAATGTCTCCCTTTCTTATAGATTTTTATTCAAAAATATTAATTTCTCTGCTGTTGAAGGACTCAGCCTACTTCTTTTTTTACAGATAATTTCTCCAGCCTTTGAAAAAATTCTCTCACAAGGGACACTTGTTGCTGGCATACAAAGATATTTTTTAGCTAGGACATACAAATGAGGAAAGATTACTGCTCTCTCTTTCCAGTAAGTTAGAGGATCATGAGTTCTGGGCAAAAACGCATCGCTGAGGTATTTTTTCACTTCCACTGTGGCATCAGCTGTAGGATTGTGTATCATCTGGGTCTCACGGATACGATTGTCAAAATGTTCCCATAAACTGTCTTGTGTTTCAACTGGTGTTGATGATGATGGGCCTGATGTTGACATTTGTGGTTCTGAATTAAAAGAAAACGGCAATTAGTAACAAATCATAAACTGACAACACATATGAAGTATAAATTTCATGAATCACATTACATAAGATAACATAGACTGAAACTCACCAGGAGTTGTGTTTGAACGCATCAGTGAAGCACACTCCAGTGTGATGTGCTTTTCAGCATCCAGGGCTTTGGCAGGATTTCCAAAAGCCACATTTTTAAACCTTGGGTCCAGCAGTGTCAGTAGCAGGCCTTGGTATAGGGGGAACACTACCATCCTCTGCACCCTGCAGAATGGCAGGATGAATGCTCCTCAAATGGCGCATCATGGATGATGTATTGTTGCAGTAGGCTAGCTGCCGATCACAATACACACATCTCACTTTATTTGGGGTTTCCAAATGGAAATGCTCCCACACCACAGATGTACGGCATCTCTTCTGTGGAGCCTCCATTTCTATCTATCTATCTATCTATCTATCTATCTATCTATCTATCTATCTATCTATCTATCTATCTATCTATCTATCTATCTATCTATCTATCTATCTATCTATCTAATCTATCTATCTATCTATCTATCTATCTATCTATCTATCGATCTATATGTATCTGTAATATATGTATCTATCTATTAATCCATATATATATATATATATATATATATATATATATATATATATATATATATATATATATATATATTTCTATCAATGCATCTATTAATGTGTCACTATATGTACTCTGTGTGTCTCTAAGTCAATGTGTAAATGTAAATTAAATCCTAAATATAACTAAATCGCGATATAACAAATCGCACTATAAATGTCACTATATCACCAAAAATCCGCTATCTCTTCCTAACTCCTCTCACAAAAACCCACGATATGAAAATGCGTTGACAAAACTTTTATACTGTGTGATTGTGTGATTTGTTCCCGAACCGACCAATCAATGAAACCCTGATTCGGCGGAGCACTCCACCTGATGAAACACTTAGACGCTTCATTTAGCCGTTGTCACGTGACGTGGGTGTTTTGAATCACGCTTCGGATCAGTGTTTCGAATCATCTTTGCTTCGGGATCTCGCAAAGCTTCGGAACGTCTGTTGCTGCCAGCCATCCTTAAATAAAACCCATCAGATCACATTTTCTAATTGATCATCTGGCTGTTATAACGACTCGGTTACTAACGTAACCTCGGTTCCCTGAGAGGAGGGAACGAGTATTGCATAAGTAGCTTACGCTATGGGAAAACTCCTTTTCTCGAGAAATATTGAAGTCTTTATGTAAAACGCATTGCAGCTGCACAGCATACAGCAGTGAGCGAGGCAGCTCGGTCATTGGCTGTGCTGCGGCAACGGCACGAACCTATAACGGGGCGACTCTGAACACGCTTCCAATGAGCGTGCTTCGCGCCCGCGCGCGTCAGAGCCTGCCAAAGTGGGCGTGGCCAAGGGTATATATTGGGCGCCCCGTCGTCTGAGTTCTTTAGGTTCAATCGACTGAAGCGAACTGACCAAGCACGAGCACGGCAGCTTACGCAATACTCGTTCCCTCCTCTCAGGGAACCGAGGTTACGTTAGTAACCGTGTCGTTCCCTTTCGAGAGGTCTCTCCTATTGCGTAAGTAGCTTACGCTATGGGAACACCATGTAAAACGCCGTGTGTGCTGACTTCGCTCTATTATAGCCAGCGGCAGATGCCTGAGCCTTTAAGCAAAGTAATTATCCAACGAGCCGGCTGAAGGCGGGCTTTATAAGGGACAATGTAGAACGGCCCAATGGGCGTCCAGTGGAAAAACACACAAGTACATTTTATGTACTGATATGCATAAAAAACCCTCTAAGTCAGTCAGAGACTATGAGGGAGGAGATAATGCTCAGCATATACACACTCCAGCCTATACATAGTTAGACCGACAGTATGTTGGAATGCAATGAGGGAACCTGTAGGTTATAAAACCTGATAAATGTTGACGGTGAGGCCCAGCCTGCTGCCGCACAAATATCTTGAATGAGTATCCCACCTTACCACGCCCACAAGGAGGCCATGCCTCTCGTAGCGTGAGCTCTGATGCCCAAGGGGCACTGAAGGCCCTTGGCTTCATAAGCCAGCGCTATAGCATCAACTATCCAGCGCGATATTCTCTGCTTTGAAACAGCGAGACCTTTGGTGCGGCCGCCAAAGCATACAAATAATTGCTCTGTCTGCCTGAACAGGGCAGAACGTTCCAAATATACTCTGAGCGCCCTGACTGGGCAGAGTAAATTAGTGTCGCTTTCGTCTGCTGGAGACGATAGCGCGGCCAGAGATATCACCTGTGCTCTGAAGGGTGTAGAGAGCACCTTAGGAATATACCCGTGTTTTGGTCTAAGGACAACTCTGCTGTCATTAGGTCCAAATTCCAGGCAGGCCGCGCTTGATGACAGCGCGTGCAGGTCGCCCACTCTCTTGACTGAGGAGAGAGCCAGCAAGAGAGCAGTTTTGAGCGAGAGCTGTTTAAGGTGCACAGTTCGTAGAGGTTCGAACGGGGCGCTCTTGAGTGCGTCCAGGACCGTGGCCAGGTCCCAGAACGGCACTGAGGGGGGGCGTGGGGGATTTATCCTCCTGGCGCCTCTCAGGAAACGAACAACTAGGTAGTTTTTCCCTAGTGTGCGTCCTTCCACAGGATCGTGTGACGCCGCTATGGCAGCCACATATACTTTGAGCGTGGAGGGGGTGCGGCCTGCCTCCAACAGCTCTTGTAAGAAAACAAGCACGCTCTGTACCTCACATGTCTCAGGATTCAGGTTTCTGGTTTTACACCAGTCACTGAACACCTTCCATTTCTGGGCATATAAGCACCTCGTAGAGGGCGCTCGCGCCTCAGTGATGGTTCTCAACACTCCACTGGGGAGGTTCCCGGGAACCCGTTGAGGGGCCATGCATGGAGGGCCCACAGATCGGGGCGGGGATGGAGGATCATCCCGTTGGCCTGCCTGAGGAGGTCTAGCCTCAGCGGAATCGGCCATGGGGCAGATTGCATCATCTGCATCAGTTCTGGAAACCACGTCTGGTTCTTCCAGAGTGGGGCTACCAGGAGCACTGCACATTTCTCCTCCTTGACCCGACTGATGACCTGAGGTAGCATCGCGATCGGGGGGAAGGCATACAATGAGCGGCTCGGCCAGACTTGGGCGAGCACGCGCTCGCCCAAGTCTGGCCGAGCCGCCCATTGTACTGTGCTCTTTGAAAAGAAGAGAGGGCAGTGCACATTTTCCTTGGAGGCAAAGAGGTCGACCTCTGCTCTGCCAAAGGTTTGCCATAACCACTGAATCGTCAGGGGGTGGAGAGACCATTCTCCTGGGAGAACTTTGTCTCTGGACAGCATGTCCGCTCCCTGGTTCAGGACACCTGGCACATGCGCTGCTTTCAGCGAGCGCAGGTTGCACTGGGACCATAGCATGAGTTCCCTGGCCATCGAGTGCAGGGAGCTCGACCTGAGTCCACCTTGGCGATTTATATATGAGACTACCGTCATGTTGTCCGTTCGGACCAGGACGTGCTCGTCTTTTAGGTACGGAAGC
The DNA here is from genome assembly GCA_030578275.1 of Meda fulgida. Classification (NCBI taxonomy): domain Eukaryota; kingdom Metazoa; phylum Chordata; class Actinopteri; order Cypriniformes; family Leuciscidae; genus Meda; species Meda fulgida. The sequence goes on from CM060618.1 coordinate 5,276,099, forward strand.
AGGGCTCTGAGAGCCAAAGCGACCGCTTTCAATTTCAGACAGTTTGTATGTAGGCGTTTCTCCGGGTTTGACCACAAGCCGGAGACAGGTCTGCCCTCATAAAGGGCTCCCCAACCTATTTTGGAGGCATCTGTCGTGATCATTTTTCTCCTTGTGTTCACGCCCAAACTCACACCGGACTGATACCAGTCGACAGCTTTCCAGGGCGTCAGGGCTTTTATGCAGCCGTGATTCGCTCCGATTAAAAAATGGCCAGAGCGCCACGCGTGAGTGGGGACACGGCTTTTGAGCCAGCGTTGGAGAGGACGCATGTGCAACAATCCTAGCTGGAGTACAGCTGATGCCGAGGCCATGAGACCGAGCATCCTTTGAAATCGCTTGACGGGGGCGTGCGCGCCCGCTCTGAACGATGTTGCAAGGCGCCGAATAGTGAGCGCGCGCTCTGATGAGTCTAGCACTATTCCCAGAAAAGAAATATTCTGGCTGGGAGATAGCATGCTCTTTACAAAATTGATTCTTAGACCCAGACATTCTAGATGGCTGGTAATCCAAGACCTGTGTGTCATTAACTGACTCTCTGATTGTACTAGGACTAGCCAATCGTCGAGATAATTCAGTATTCGCACTCCCCGCTGTCTCAGGGGGGAAAGTGCTGCATCCATACATTTCGAGAATGTACGGGGTGCCAGTGATAGGCCGAATGGTAGTACTGTGTACTGGTATGACTGTCCCTCGAAAGCGAATCTCAGAAATGGCCTGTGATGAGGCACTATCGGAATGTGAAAGTAAGCGTCTTTCAGATCCACTGATAGAAACCAATCCCCGGGGCGAACTTGCGCGAGGATATTTTTGGTTGTTAACATTCTGAACGAGCGAATCATTAAAGCTTTGTTCAGATGTCTGAGATCTAGGATGGGGCGGAGACCACCATCCTTCTTCGGGACGAGAAAATAGCGGCTGGAGGAACAGTTTCTATAGCCCCCTTCTCTATCAGTTTGAGCACCTCTGTGCGTAGAACATGTGAAACATCTTTTCTCACTTTCGTCTCGACCACCGCTGAGAAGCGGGGTGGTCTGCGAGCGAATTGAAGCGTGTAACCGTGTTTTATTATGTTCAAAACCCATTTCGGCATGTCGGGGATATTTTCCCAAGCTTTCGCTCGCACAGATATGGGCTGAATGCTGGCCGGGGGCGTGTCGCAGTGACGTATGGCTCCCGCCGGCGAATCGCTCCGTGCTAACACTGAGCTTACAGCTCTCAGAGGCACGGGCGCGCGCTGAGCAACTTTGTTGAGTGTCAAGTGCAGGGGTGCGTGTGAGATTACAGGCACGCTCGCCACATCTGAAATGCTCACAGCGTGGGCTGGAGAAATGTTTAAGACTGTATGGACAGTGCTTATGGGTGGGGGTGCATTTACCGTGGTAGGCAAGCGCGCCACTTTCATAAAACTTCCCGCTCGTGGCGGGAGGTTTTTGGCCATGTAGACAGTGTTTGTGAGTAGGGGTGCGTGCATGACAGCGGGCACACGCGCTACCCTGATAGAATTTTCCCGCTTTTGCTGGGGAAGTGTTTATAACTGTGGGAACAGTGCTTATGTGTAGTGGTGCATACATGACAGTGGGCACACAATCTACATTTATGGGGCGTCCAGCCTGAGCTGGGGAAGCATTTGGCACTGCTTTGACAGTTTTGATATGTGGGAATGCGCACTTTAGTGTGGACACGTGACCCCTTAATGACACAGACAGAAATTGACTCTTTATGTGATTTCTGTGTGTCGCCGTTAAAACGCCGTTTGTTTGCAGGTGAGTGAGCTGTGTGGCTGGCCCATTGGCTGCTGTACAGACATTTCCAGCCGCCTGTAAGGGGACTGGGTAATGCTTTAAACGTTTTGGAGAGAGTGGTCCGGCTTTTGCGAGACACGCGCTCTCTCTTTTTCTCCCTATAGCTAGGAAGACTTACGAGGCTCCGGGTTCAGCACAATCTTGGGCCGAGGTCCCCGTCGCTCGGGCGGTTGCTTCCTGTTGGCGGAGCGCGAGCGGCGTCGGAAGTCAGTTTCAGGTCTGGGCTGAGAGACGGGAGGTGCCGTCTTGACTCGCTGCTGCTGAGGCGGCTTTTGGCGGCTCTGCGACGAGCTGGAGCGCTTGGGCAGGAAGCATAGCCTGACGCATAGCCTGCAAATCCTTCCGGGCTTCGGTGAAGCGCTCAGAGAACTCTCTCACCGCCGGTCCGAACAGGCCGCTCTGGGAGATAGGCGCATCGAGGAACGACGCGTTATCTGCATCTTTCATCTCTGTTAGCGTCAGCCACAGATGGCGCTCAAGGACAGTCAGGTTAGCCATATCACGGCCGATAGATTGGGCGGTGGCTTTTGTGGCTCGCAGGGCTATGTCGGTGGCGCTGTGCAGGTCTTTGAACGCCTCAGGATCAGGTCCAGACTCGTTCATGTCTGCGGAGAAGTTTGGCTTGATAAACTTGGAGGACAGCCATAGAGTGAAGCGCTGACGCAGCTTGGCCGGCGGCGGCGTATGCGTGACCGGCGAGAGCTGAGGTAGATCGGCACGGCTTCCAGGGATGAGAAGCTTTGGCTTTCCATCCAGCGGTGGAGGGTGGGCACAGGTGGTTGGCTACGGCCTCCTCGAGGGGCGGAGTTCCCTCGTAGCCTCTTTCTTTCGCGCCGTCCACAGAAGAGAGCGATGAAGAGAAAGAAGGCTTCAGGCGAGCGGAGTGAGGGGCTTTCCACGACTTCGTGAGTTCGTCGTGAACTTCCGGGAAGAAAGGGGAGGGCCTTTGTCGAGGGGCCTGCCGGCGCCCCTGCAGGAACCACTCGTCCAGTCGGCTGCGGGCGGGTTCTTCCGGGAAAGACCAATCGAGCCCGAGGTCTTCCACGGCCTTGGACAGGATGCGGACGATCTCTGAGTCCATGCTGGAGCCCACACTCGTGCCTGCTAATGTCGATGGCGCGGGGTCGAAGGACGAGCCCGGCCAGTCGTCGGATGCAGCATCAAAGGAAAGATTGTCATCCTTTCCGTCGTCATCCCCTGACGCGCCAAACGAGACGAGACCCAACGCTCCGCTGGGGGGGTGCTGGTCCGCCTGCGTGAACTGAACTGGCGGCGGGGAGTCCTCAGGTAGCGGTGAAGCACGCGGGGATTGGCCCGGCGTGACATCACTATAATCCGCGTGCTCTGGCGGCCTCTGTGAGCGGCGCTTCTTCTTGCACGGCTCAACTAGAGTGAACGGTAGCTCGGTGGTGGCAGGCTCTTTCGCGGCGAAAACAGCGAAGCGAGCGTGCAGCTCGGTGAGGCCCAGGGAGTCACACTCGGGGCATCCGCCTCGAGTCAGGGCAGCCTCTGCGTTGTCCGGACCCAGGCAGCGAGTGCAGATGATGTGATGATCCCCGTCCGGAAGAAGGCCTCGACACGAGGCGCAGGAAGGCATTTGAAACAACGCCTTAATTTGCTCTTTTAGAAAAAGTGTCGCGGGAGCGAACACTTGATTGTTTTAGTGAAAGGATATGAGGTGATGCACGCCGGATGGCTTAGCAGAAGGCGTTCGAAGGCTGAAGGCGCCGGCGTCCTCGTAGCAGTCCTGCTGTAGGCTTGTTAACGGCGGCGGCGAAAAGACTCCAAAAATCCGGAGGATCCAGCGAAGAGAATGGTCTTTGCTGAAGGAGATTAAATCTAAAGAACTCAGACAACGGGGGGCCCAATACATACCCTTGGCCACGCCCACTTTGGCGGGCTCTGATGCGCGCAGGCGCGAAGCACGCTCATTGGAAGCGTGTTCAGAGTCGCCCCGTCATAGGCTCGTGCAGTTGCCGCAGCACAGCCAATGACCGAGCTGCCTCGCTCACTGCTGTATGCTGTGCAGCTGCAATGCGTTTTACATAAAAACTTCAATATTTCTCGAGAAAAGGAGTTTTCCCATAGCGTAAGCTACTTACTCAATAGGAGAGACGTCTCGAAAGGAATCTCATGTACAGCAGCCAAACAAAATCTAAACTTAATAATGTGAGAGTCAAGAGCCCAACTAAAACACTCCATAATGGTGACCTAAAATTACGGTTTTCTCCTTCAGTGATTCTGCTTGTTAACATCAGGTGTCTTCAATAATGCTCAATCATCACTCAATTATTCACTTAATTATCACATTGAATTTAACACTGTTTCAGTGTCCATTCAACACTCAGCTCAGAGTTTAATTGGGTCGCTTAAAATTACTTAACTCCATTATGTTGAAGTTACATGAACAAATTATGTTTGTTTAACGTAACCCAGTTATGTGCATCCTGTTTACATAAAAAAAGTTAATTAAACCCAACATATTTTTTTGAGTGTATTACTGTCAGTTCTGTGAACTCAAAAAAACTTCTAAATACTCATAAAAGTTAATTTGATTGAACTAATTTTGTTTTATTTAAGTTTGCCCTTCTCAAACCAATTAATTATTTTAAGCATTATAGTGCCAAAGCTTCCAAAGCACAGCCATAAACACAGTAAGTTAAACTCTGAGCAGTGTTAAATGAACACTGAAGAGTGTTAAAGTTAATGAGAGAATTAAGTGAATAATTGAGTGATAATTGAACATTATTATTATTAAGACATGCAAATTTTAACAAAAAACATCAACTTAACGTACTAAAGTTAATAGACATCAATGCAATACAGTCACTGCCTTTTAAATAAAGCAATATGCAGCATATCACCATGGAGCGGTTTGCGATACAGATGTTGTCTTAGTTATAATAATAACCTTGTAAAAAGATGGTTATCACGGTTGTAACGTGCCAGTGTGAGACGCGGGAGTGCTCCACTCCTCCAGGCCGAGAGGAGGCGCTGACGCCTCGGGTTTACACTCGGGCTGTTCTCACAGAAGAAGACATGGCGTCACGACTCCTCATAAACACTCTCAGGTGAAGAAGATATGGAGAATTTGAGCTGATTTCTTCAACTCAGACATGCTTATCGGTAAGATCATGTTGCTGCTGTTTTCACATGTGTGTCTTTATCGCTTCCAGTGACTTCGCCTTTACTGTCACTCATCATTAGTGTGAATTATTGAAGGCATTTACCAACTGCATTAACCAGTCAACTCCCCCTTATGCTTCACTTTATCAGTGTGCTTTACCATTTCTGCCTGTTGAGCCTCTAATAATCTTTAAATATGTACACCACTCCAGCATGCATTATTTTATTCCTTTGTATTCATTTAGGAGTAATAAACAAGCGGCAGAAAGGATCCATGAGCTGAACTGAATCGACATTTGATGTAATTTGACAGGTTGTTTTTGCACGGTTATTTATTTATTTATTTATTTATTTATTTCGTCAAAACACATTAATCTGACATTAAACTTGCGGTCATTATTATACAATATATTTATACATATTGAAATATATTTTTATTAGGCTATACATTTTACATTTGATATGACATTTATTAGTATCTATTTTTTTAGGGCTGGGCAACTATTAATCGCATCCAAAATAAAAGTTTGTGTTTACATAATATTGTGTGTGTACTGTGTATAATTATTTTGTATATATATAAATACACACATGTATTTATATATAAGATATTTATATTTTTTAGGGGTGTCACGATACCCTCATGTCACGATACAGTATCACGATACTGAACTCCCGATACAATGTTATTGCGATACTATAAGAAATATGATAAAAGATTAACAAAAAATGTACTGTTGATTAAAATGCTAAATTTGATGTTACATTGTGTGTGTAAATGAATAGGCTTGGACTTGGTGCTGGAAACCCAAAGCACAGGACAATAGAGACACCAGATTAACAATATTCATGATTCTGAAGCTGAAAAACAGATTTATTTTAGATGAATATGCTTGTGCTCTGTCACTGACTAGATATATTTAAAATATTTTTACCATTTTTACTGGTAACAGAGATTCGGCATTATCAGGACCCACACATATTCCCCCATTACATTATTATACATTATATTCAACATTATATATAGTAGTTTAATGTAGCACTGACACTAAAACTTGATTTTTTTTTTTTTCACACAGTGATTTTTTTTTTTGGGTGAACTATCCACGATACATATTGTTGTATTGCGATATATTGTGATACATTGTGATACGATATATTGTTACACCCTTAATATTTCTATATAACAAATTATGTATAACAAATATATATATATATGTATATACATGCAAATATTTCTTAAATATATACATGCATATGTGTATATTTATATATACAAAAAAGTACACACATACATTACGTGAACACAAACGTTTATTCTGTATGCGATTAATCGTTGCCCAGCCCCTACTATTTTTATAAAATTTGTTGCATTGACAAAATGAACGAATGAACAAGATTTAAGGTTAAAATGTATATCTGTTATCCTTTAAAAAAAACAAAAACAAATCCACAATATTTCAATAGCTTTTCGACAGTTGGTTTAAATTGTCCTATGCTGAAACCAAGTTCCATGTAGCCTCTCAATGTATAAGAAGTCGTTAAACTACATGCATAGTTATTGCACAAGTGCTGTAATAATTGTACATGATGCACAGCATGCTTGAATCTCTCTCTGTCGTTCTCTCAGCCTGACTGGCTGTTGCGATGGAGATCATGGCCGTGAACCTGCCGTCCAGCTCCAGTCTTCCCCCGTCTCCGTGTGCTGAGGACTCGGGCTTCCCGCAGGCCTCTCTGGACAGCGAAGACTACGTGTTTGTGGAGGCTCGGCATCCCAACAAGGTGCTGGAAGGCTTGAACAGCTTGCGGCTCAATAAGGCCTTCTGTGACGTGACTCTGTGCTGTGGAGGACAGGAGTTCCCCTGTCACCGCATCGTTCTGGCCTCCTTCAGCTCGTATTTCCAGGTAATGACTAATCAGTCAATGCAAAAAATGCTTTTCTTACGTAGTATTTTTGTCTGGTTTGTAGTCCAAATATCTAAAAATTCTTAAATCAAGATGCATTTATAAATGAGTAAAATTACTTAAATATTATGTCCTGTTTTCCGGGGGGGAATTAATCAAAATTGATCACTCTCTGACAGCTGTGTCCGAAACCACTCCCTATCCACTATATAGTGCACTATATCAGGTGTCGGCCATTTTGTAGTGGTGTCCGAATTCTGAGTGAATGACATCATTCCCTACATTCGTTCAATAGTTAATACCCACAATCCCCTCTGAATTCGTCTGTACATTCGATGTACACTTGCTGTGAAGCACTATTTACCAAAATCCAATGCGGAGAGGACTTTACAGCTTCCTTATTTCTGCTTTAACATTAACTATATACGAGAATGTGAACCCAGCACGTTTCCTAAATATCTTCCAACATATTATGGTATTTTTATGCTTTAGTAGAGTGGAAAAGTTACATAAAGCCGTGTTGTTTTGTCGGTTCGATGTGTATGGATTAGCTTATTCAAATATTTCAAGTTATGAGCAATTGCAAAAATCTGCAAGTTCTGCTTACTTAAATGTAAAATTTCTTAACTTAAAAAAATTGATGTTACTGATTACCTCATTATTTGAGTTTTGCCAACTTATTCAGGTTTACAGTGTAGAAAACAGTGATGAATACTGAAGCTTTCAGTATTAGAAAGATGTGGCCAGCCCCGGCTGAAAGCCTAAAGCTGTGTTGGTCTGTCGGCACAGGCCATGTTCTCCACCGACCTGATGGAGTCGCGTCAGGAGCGCGTGGCCATCAACGGGGTGGAGCCGCAGATGATCGGGATGCTGGTGAACTACGCCTACACGGCGGAGGTGGTGATCTCCAAGGCTAACGTGCAGGCGCTGCTAGCGGCCGCTAACCTGCTGGACGTGCTAGCGGTGCGCGAGGCCTGCTGCCGCTTCATGGAGCGCCAGATGGACGAGATCAACTGCGTGGGCATCCACTGCTTCGCCGAGGCGCACTCGTGCCGGGAGCTGGAGCGACGCAGCATGGAGTACATCCAGCAGCACTTCAGCAGCGTCTGCCAACAGGTCAGACTTCACAAACTCACACTTCAGAGCTGATCCTGAAGCCATGCTCACTTTACCACAGCAGGGCCATGTCAGCAGCACACTTTACCGGTCACATTACAGGGATAGTTCACCCAAAAATTTTAATTAGCCCATGATTTACTCGCCCTCAAGTCATCGCAGGTGTATATGACATTCTTCTTTCAGACGGATATAATCTGAGTTACATTAAACAGTGTCCTGGCTCTTCCAAGATTTATAATGGCAGTGAATGGTTAGTTGATTAGTTTCTGTTTTGAAGTCCATAAAAGTGCATCTATATCGATCATAAAAGTGCATCTATATCGATCATAAAAGTGCATCTATATCGATCATAAAAGTGCATCTATATCGATCATAAAAGTGCATCTATCCATCATTCATAAAAGTGCATCTATATCGATCATAAAAGTGCATCTATCCATCATTCATAAAAGTACATCTATCCATCATAAAAGTACATCTATCCATCATTCATAAAAGTACATCTATCCATCATAAAAGTACATCTATCCATCATTCATAAAAGTACATCTATCCATCATTCATAAAAGTACATCTATCCATCATTCATAAAAGTACATCTATCCATCATTCATAAAAGTACATCTATCCATCATAAAAGTACATCTATCCATCATTCATAAAAGTACATCTATCCATCATTCATAAAAGTGCATCTATCCATCATAAAAGTGCATCTATCCATCATTCCTAAAAGTACATCTATCCATCATTCATAAAAGTACATCTATCCATCATAAAAGTACATCTATCCATCATTCATAAAAGTGCATCTATCCATCATTCATAAAAGTACATCTATCCATCATTCATAAAAGTACATCATTCATAAAAGTACATCTATCCATCATTCATAAAAGTGCATCTATCCATCATTCATAAAAGTACATCTATCCATCATAAAAGTACATCTATCCATCATTCATAAAAGTACATCTATCCATCATAAAAGTACATCTATCCATCATTCATAAAAGTACATCTATCCATCATTCATAAAAGTACATCTATCCATCATAAAAGTGCATCTATCCATCATTCCTAAAAGTACATCTATCCATCATTCCTAAAAGTACATCTATCCATCATTCATAAAAGTACATCTATCCATCATTCATAAAAGTGCATCTATCCATCATTCATTCATAAAAGTACATCTATCCATCATTCATAAAAGTACATCTATCCAAAAAGTACATCTATCCATCATTCATAAAAGTACATCTATCCATCATAAAAGTACATCTATCCATCATAAAAGTACATCTATCCATCATTCATAAAAGTACATCTATCCATCATAAAAGTACATCTATCCATCATTCATAAAAGTGCATCTATCCATCATTCATAAAAGTGCATCTATCCATCATTCATAAAAGTGCATCTATCCATCATTCATAAAAGTGCATCTATCCATCATTCATAAAAGTGCATCTATCCATCATAAAACTTTATCCATCATTCATAAAATTGTATCTATCCATCATTCATAAAAGTGCATCTATCCATCATTCATAAAAGTGCATCTATCCATCATAAAACTTTATCCATCATTCATAAAATTGTATCTATCCATCATTCATAAAAGTACATCTATCCATCATAAAAGTGCATCTATCCATCATTCCTAAAAGTACATCTATCCATCATAAAAGTACATCTATCCATCATTCATAAAAGTGCATCTATCCATCATTCATTCATAAAAGTGCATCTATCCATCATTCATTCATAAAAGTGCATCTATCCATCATTCATAAAAGTGCATCTATCCATCATTCATAAAAGTGCATCTATCCATCATAAAACTTTATCCATCATTCATAAAAGTGCATCTATCCATCATTCATAAAAGTGCATGTATCCATCATTCATAAAAGTGCATCTATCCATCATTCATAAAAGTGCATCTATCCATCATTCATAAAAGTACATCTATCCATCATAAAAGTGCATCTATCCATCATAAAAGTGCATCTATCCATCATTCATAAAAGTGCATCTATCCATCATTCATAAAAGTGCATCTATCCATCATTCATAAAAGTGCATCTATCCATCATAAAAGTGCATCTATCCATCATAAAAGTGCATCTATCCATCATTCATAAAAGTGCATCTATCATCATAAAAGTGCATCTATCCTTCATAAAATTGTATCTATCCTTGATAAAACTGCATCTATCCATCATAAAACTGGATCTGTCCATCATAAAACTGTATCTATCCAGCTCCTGAAAAAAATTAAAAAATCATCTCCTGGAGTCATGCTCACTTTACCACTAGTGCTGGGCGATGACCAAACATTTATATCACAGTACTTTTCAAAATTATACCGGTTTCATGGTATATGACAGTATTTTTATTTTTTTCAAGTATGACTGGGTGTTAACCACATTTTCTACTGACTGAGAGAGGAAATACTGCAGTAGATTGAGTTAGAATGCCCTATTTTACTGTCATGAGTGAATATTGTAGAAAAATCCACACTAGTATTAATACAGGTTTGCAGTGTTTACAAAGAGGCGCTTTAGGAGCAGCAGAAACAGCGGTTTCCCCGGTAACGGCTGTACACAAATCGGTTTTCCCTGGTAACGGCTGTACACAAAGCAGTTTCCCTGGTAACGGCTGTACACAAAGCAGTTTCCCCGGTAACGGCTGTACACAAAGCAGTGCTGAGTTCATTAGTGCTGCTTTATCATGAAAGATAAAGAAAGATTAAATGTAAATAACATCGAAACTTTTCTAAAGACAGTCAGCTTCAAAGATACATTAAAAACATCTGCGCTGACTTTGAAACGTTTAGTGCTCGTGTTTATTCAACGATGTCAAAGCCTTTTGGTAAATCTATTTGTGGTGGGCTGTGTTGATATTGTGAACCAATGTATGGGAAACTCTGATAGTTTGACAGCTATCAGTTATAGTTTAACTAATCCATCTTTACCGTCACGTTTAGTAACACACACAGATGTGGATCACCACAGTGCAACAGTGAAAAGACCCTCTCAAACAGTGCAACAGCGTTCCCATTGTTGTTAAAGCGACATACACCGGTATTGTGGTATACAAATTCATATCATAACAAAAATAAACACCTGTATTCGCCCACTACTTACCACGGCAGGTCCATGTCGGCATCACACATTACCTGTCCCATTAAGGGCTGATATTTATTTGCCTTTGTGCGGGCAACTTTTATAGTTACCTTATTAAATCAGTCTGAATGCTGTTTTTTATGCCGAACATTTACAGAATACTCCAGTATGTAGGAGTGTAACAATATATCGTGTCACAATATATCGCAATACAAAAATGCAACAATATGTATAGTTGGTAGTGACAATTATGTATAGTTCACCCAAAATGAAAATGTGTAGGGGTCAATCTTCTGCGTTTTTCTACCAAAATCAAGCTCTTTTCCTGTTTTTATCTAGTCATTTAACACAGATTTCAGATAATTTTTCACTTTCTGCTGCATAGACAGTCAAGTTTTTGTAAAGCCTCTTCACCTCTCCATTGGTGAATTACCCCTTTAATGGCTAAATGTGGCAGAAATTACATCATTAAAAACACAATTATCACTGTATCCTTTAATACAAGTATTTGTATTATCTGTGTAAGTTGTCTTATTTTATCATTGTAAGTGAAAATAAAACCTAGAATGTGTAGTAAAACGGTCACGAATACTGAAGTTTACAGTATTAGAAGATATGATTTTCAGCTGTGACTCTCCTAATTGTTAAATCATGAGGAATATAACCGTCATTGATATTTTTAGATAAGAGTTATACATTATACTATGGATATATACCTTCAATCTCTCTGTCTCACCCTACAGGAGGAGTTTCTTTCTCTTTGTGCCGATAAACTGACAGAGATCATTTCCAGTGACCATCTGAACGTGCCAAAAGAGGAGACCGTGTTTGAGGCGGCCATCGTTTGGCTGGAGAAAAGCTCCTCGCGCAGACAGAGCTTCGAGAAGGTCAGTCATAAGCCTTATTAAAGCCGTATAATGCCCTTTTCACAAGATGTAAAATACGTCTTTGACGTCCCCAGGGTGTGTATGTGAAGTTTTAGCTCAAAATACCCCATAGATATTTTTATATAGCATCTTTAAGTTGTCACTTTTTGAGGGTGAGCAAAAACGCACCTTTTGTGTCTGTTCCTTTAAATGCAAATGAGCTGCTGCTCCCAGCACAGGGGGCGGAGCTTCAACAGCTTGCACTCACACAGACATGCACTGAAAATTTCAAAAACGTTTAGCCTTTTATGTTCAAACTGAAGTGACTCAAGAAGAAGTGACAACATGTAGAAGCAACAGGACATTTCTGAATGGTTAGTTGATGAATTTATGTAGCTCATGCGTAGTTGTCTTCTAGTCATTGATTAGCATGTTCTGTCTTGATAATCTATAAATCGTGTTCCGGGGGCGGGGTTTATGTACATTTTAGGGTTGGCGATGTCACTACCCTGGAAGGAATGTCGTGTAGTCCCTACCAGCCTTTTGTTGTAGTCCTTAAAAAGCAATTTCTTGAAAAGCAAATATCTCCCTTTGCTTTGAACTTTGAGCATTGTAACTTTAAATGTGTTGTTTATTCTCAAACAGCAACATTACACACTAACTACAGCAACATTACACACTAACTAAACTTAAAAAAGTGAAATCAAAATCAACCACCCCTTTAATATCTTCCCGGGGCAGTAACAATAGACTTTGAGGATGCTACATTTATTTGGACACTCAGGATCATATCACAATCTTATTTGAAACATAGATTCAACATTAAATAATAATAATAATAAATAAAAATGTGTAAATATGCAACTTCCCTCCAACACTACAAAATCAAAGGCAATCAGATGATCTCAAAACATAGTTGATGTTAAAAGGGACAGTTCACTCAAAAGTTTTGTCATTATTTACTCAGCCACATGTTATTCCAAACCTATAAAACTTAAACACAAATGATGAAACCTGAGATTTAAAAGTCCACTACAACATAATTCACAATTCAAAGTAATCCAAATGAATCGAGCACCATGCAAATACGCCTGAGCTTCCGTGCTTCTATGTACGTGCGTTGATCAATGTTTAAATGTGAATAAAAGCCTAAATTCAATCTGTGTCTCTTCAGAAGACTCGGATTAAACCGCTCGATTCAAATGGATACTTCTGTGATGTGTTTGTAACTTCTCAAACTGTGAAGGTTTTGAGGGAATGGACTTCCAATGGAATGAGGAAATGTCAAAATGTCATGCCATGTTATTATTTCAGCGAATTACACCCTTAAAAATACGGTTCTTTATCGGAGTCGATGGTTCCATGAAGAACTTTGGACATCAATGGAACCTTTCCTTTGCAAAAAAAGATTTTTATAATGGAATGAAAGTTCTATAGATTGTAACAAAGTTCTTCACAATAATATTTTTTTTTATGAACTTTCAATTTTCAAGTTTCTTTCAATCTTTTCTTTTAAGAGTGTTTTGTATAAAAAGTTTTTTGTATAGGAAATAACCTGGCTGGACAGTGTTTTTGGGACATGTTTCAGGGGAGCCGGGGGTTTTGTGTATCATGATCTCAGCAGATGTTTGGGATTATCCGCCTTTGTGTGTTTGATGAGCTAAGCTTGTGAAAGCAAGGTCACATGCTCTTTACAGGCTATGATTATGAAGAGAACAGTCTCTTCACAGGGCTGTGTGAGAAACGCAAAACCAGCCCTGATTGGATGGGATCGGATTGCTGTGTTTGCATATCATCGTTGCTATGCAGTTATTTAAAGACTAGACCTAAGTAGCTCTTGAGAAAAGCTCATTGCATATCTCACGGGAATGAATGCAATTCTGAATGTACAGGAAGGGTTTTAGGTTGCATCAGTATCACAGTTAATCATAATGTGGTCATAAAACTATTGTTTACCTGAAAATTTAAATTCTGTCATCATTTACTCACCAAAACCAGACAACCTTTCGTTAATCTTTGAAACACAAATGAAGACGTTAATGAAAAACGGAGAGATTTCTGTCCCTCCATTGAAAGTCCTTTCCACCAAAACTTTGACACTTCAAAACTTTCATAAAGACATTGTAAAAGGAATTGTGTGTTCTGAAGAGACACGGTTACTATATATATAATGAACAGATTTAACTTAATTAATCTTATTAATTTATAATCATTGATCAGTGTGTACATCAGATATGGTAATCAGAAGATCAGACATGCTTGTTTCATGTGTTTTAATCAGATTTTGTGCATGATAGTCTGATCAAATGACAAGACAAAATGATAAAATAACAGCAGCTGAAATAATAAAATGACAGCAGCTGAAAAGATAAATGATGAAATGACAGCAGCTGAAATGATGAAATGAAAGCAGCTGAAATGATAAATGATGAAATGACAGCAGCTGAAATGTTAAAATGACAGCGGCTGAAATGATAAAATAACAGCAGCTGAAATAATAAAATGACTGCAGCTGAAATGATAAATGATGAGATGACAGCAGCTGAAATGATAAATGATGAGATGACAGCAGCTGAAATGATAATGATGAAATGACAGCAGCTGAAATGAAAAAATGTCAGCAGCTGAAATGATAAATGATGAAATGACAGCAGCTGAAATGATAAATGATGAAATGACAGCAGCTGAAATGTTAAAATGACAGCAGCTGAAATGATAAAATGTCAGCAGCTGAAATGATAAATGATGAAGTGACAGCAGCTGAAATGATAAATGATGAAATGACAGCAGCTGAAATGTTAAAATGACAGCAGCTGAAATGATAAATGATGAAATGACAGCAGCTGAAATGTTAAAATGACAGCAGCTGAAATGATAAAATAACAGCAGCTGAAATAAAATGTCAGCAGCTGAAATGATAAATGATGAAATAACAGCAGCTGAAATGATAAAATGTCAGCAGCTGAAATGATAAATGATGAAATGACAGCAGCTGAAATGATAAATGATGAAATGACAGCAGCTGAAATGTTAAAATGTCAGCAGCTGAAATGATAAATGATGAAATGACAGCAGCTGAAATGATAAATGATGAAATGACAGCAGCTGAAATGTTAAAATGACAGCAGCTGAAATGATAAATGATGAAATGACAGCAGCTGAAATGTTAAAATGACAGCAGCTGAAATGATAAAATAACAGCAGCTGAAATAAAATGTCAGCAGCTGAAATGATAAATGATGAAATAACAGCAGCTGAAATGATAAAATGTCAGCAGCTGAAATGATAAATGATGAAATAACAGCAGCTGAAATGATAAAATGTCAGCAGCTGAAATGATAAATGATGAAATGACAGCAGCTGCTGTCTGAACACTGAACTCGTGTGTGTGTGTGTGTGTGTGTGAGTGTGTGTGAGTGTGTGTGTGTTTCTCAGGTTCATCACTGAACTCGTGTAAGTGTGTGTGTTTGTTTCTCAGGTTCATCACTGAACTCGTGTGGGTGGGTGTGTGTGTGTTTCTCAGGTTCATCACTGAACTCGTGTGAGTGAGTGTGTGTGTGTGTGTGTGTGTGTGTGTGTGTGTTTCTCAGGTTCATCACTGAACTCGTGTGAGTGTGTGTGTGTGTGTGTGTTTCTCAGGTTCATCACTGAACTGGTGTGTGTGTGTGTGTTTCTCAGGTTCATCACTGAACTCGTGTGAGTGTGTGTGTTTCTCAGGTTCATCACTGAACTCGTGTGAGTGTGTGTGTGTTCCTCAGGTTCATCACTGAACTCGTGTGAGTGTGTGTGTGTTCCTCAGGTTCATCACTGAACTCGTGTGAGTGTGTGTGTGTTTCTCAGGTTCATCACTGAACTCGTGTGAGTGTGTGTGTGTTTCTCAGGTTCATCACTGAACTCGTGTGAGTGTGTGTGTGTTTCTCAGGTTCATCACTGAAGTCGTGTGAGTGTGTGTGTTTCTCAGGTTCATCACTGAACTCGTGTGAGTGTGTGTGTTTCTCAGGTTCATCACTGAACTCGTGTGAGTGTGTGTGTGTTCCTCAGGTTCATCACTGAACTCGTGTGAGTGTGTGTGTGTTTCTCAGGTTCATCACTGAACTCGTGTGAGTGTGTGTGTGTTCCTCAGGTTCATCACTGAACTCGTGTGAGTGTGTGTGTGTTCCTCAGGTTCATCACTGAACTCGTGTGAGTGTGTGTGTGTTCCTCAGGTTCATCACTGAACTCGTGTGAGTGTGTGTGTGTTTCTCGGGTTCATCACTGAACTCGTGTGAGTGTGTGTGTGTTCCTCAGGTTCATCACTGAACTCGTGTGAGTGTGTGTGTGTTCCTCAGGTTCATCACTGAACTCGTGTGAGTGTGTGTGTGTGTTCCTCAGGTTCATCACTGAACTCGTGTTAGTGTGTGTGTGTTTCTCAGGTTCATCACTGAACTCGTGTGAGTGTGTGTGTGTTTCTCAGGTTCATCACTGAACTCGTGTGAGTGTGTGTGTGTTCCTCAGGTTCATCACTGAACTCGTGTGAGTGTGTGTGTGTTCCTCAGGTTCATCACTGAACTCGTGTTAGTGTGTGTGTGTTTCTCAGGTTCATCACTGAACTCGTGTGAGTGTGTGTGTGTTCCTCAGGTTCATCACTGAACTCGTGTGAGTGTGTGTGTGTTCCTCAGGTTCATCACTGAACTCGTGTGAGTGTGTGTGTGTTTCTCAGGTTCATCACTGAACTCGTGTGAGTGTGTGTGTGTTTCTCAGGTTCATCACTGAACTCGTGTGAGTGTGTGTGTGTTTCTCAGGTTCATCACTGAACTCGTGTGAGTGTGTGTGTGTTTCTCAGGTTCATCACTGAACTCGTGTGAGTGTGTGTGTGTGTGTTTCTCAGGTTCATCACTGAACTCACTGAACTCGTGTGAGTGTGTGTGTGTTTCTCAGGTTCATCACTGAACTCGTGTGAGTGTGTGTGTGTGTGTTTCTCAGGTTCATCACTGAACTCACTGAACTCGTGTGAGTGTGTGTGTGTTTCTCAGGTTCATCACTGAACTCGTGTGAGTGTGTGTGTGTTTCTCAGGTTCATCACTGAACTCGTGTGTGTGTGTGTGTGTTTCTCAGGTTCATCACTGAAGTCGTGTGTGTGTGTGTGTTTCTCAGGTTCATCACTGAACTCGTATGAGTGTGTGTGTGTTCCTCAGGTTCATCACTGAACTCGTGTGAGTGAGTGTGTGTGTGTTTCTCAGGTTCATCACTGAACTCGTGTGAGTGTGTGTGTGTGTGTTTCTCAGGTTCATCACTGAACTCGTGTGTGTGTGTGTGTGTGTTTCTCAGGTTCATCACTGAACTCGTGTGTGTGTGTGTGTGTGTGTGTTTCTCAGGTTCATCACTGAACTCGTGTGAGTGTGTGTGTGTTCCTCAGGTTCATCACTGAACTCGTGTGAGTGTGTGTGTTTCTCAGGTTCATCACTGAACTCGTGTGAGTGTGTGTGTGTTCCTCAGGTTCATCACTGAACTCGTGTGAGTGTGTGTGTGTTCCTCAGGTTCATCACTGAACTCGTGTTAGTGTGTGTGTGTTTCTCAGGTTCATCACTGAACTCGTGTGAGTGTGTGTGTGTTTCTCAGGTTCATCACTGAACTCGTGTGAGTGTGTGTGTGTTCCTCAGGTTCATCACTGAACTCGTGTGTGTGTGTTCCTCAGGTTCATCACTGAACTCGTGTGAGTGTGTGTGTGTTCCTCAGGTTCATCACTGAACTCGTGTGAGTGTGTGTGTGTTTCTCAGGTTCATCACTGAAGTCGTGTGAGTGTGTGTGTTTCTCAGGTTCATCACTGAACTCGTGTGAGTGTGTGTGTTTCTCAGGTTCATCACTGAACTCGTGTGAGTGTGTGTGTGTTCCTCAGGTTCATCACTGAACTCGTGTGTGTGTGTTCCTCAGGTTCATCACTGAACTCGTGTGAGTGTGTGTGTGTTCCTCAGGTTCATCACTGAACTCGTGTGAGTGTGTGTGTGTTTCTCAGGTTCATCACTGAACTCGTGTGAGTGTGTGTGTTTCTCAGGTTCATCACTGAACTCGTGTGAGTGTGTGTGTGTTCCTCAGGTTCATCACTGAACTCGTGTGAGTGTGTGTGTGTTCCTCAGGTTCATCACTGAACTCGTGTGAGTGTGTGTGTGTGTTCCTCAGGTTCATCACTGAACTCGTGTTAGTGTGTGTGTGTTTCTCAGGTTCATCACTGAACTCGTGTGAGTGTGTGTGTGTTTCTCAGGTTCATCACTGAACTCGTGTGAGTGTGTGTGTGTTCCTCAGGTTCATCACTGAACTCGTGTGAGTGTGTGTGTGTTCCTCAGGTTCATCACTGAACTCGTGTTAGTGTGTGTGTGTTTCTCAGGTTCATCACTGAACTCGTGTGAGTGTGTGTGTGTTCCTCAGGTTCATCACTGAACTCGTGTGAGTGTGTGTGTGTTCCTCAGGTTCATCACTGAACTCGTGTGAGTGTGTGTGTGTTTCTCAGGTTCATCACTGAACTCGTGTGAGTGTGTGTGTGTTTCTCAGGTTCATCACTGAACTCGTGTGAGTGTGTGTGTGTTTCTCAGGTTCATCACTGAACTCGTGTGAGTGTGTGTGTGTTTCTCAGGTTCATCACTGAACTCGTGTGAGTGTGTGTGTGTTTCTCAGGTTCATCACTGAACTCGTGTGAGTGTGTGTGTGTGTGTTTCTCAGGTTCATCACTGAACTCACTGAACTCGTGTGAGTGTGTGTGTGTTTCTCAGGTTCATCACTGAACTCGTGTGAGTGTGTGTGTGTGTGTTTCTCAGGTTCATCACTGAACTCACTGAACTCGTGTGAGTGTGTGTGTGTTTCTCAGGTTCATCACTGAACTCGTGTGAGTGTGTGTGTGTTTCTCAGGTTCATCACTGAACTCGTGTGTGTGT